>JAUDJH010000008.1:0-5000 GCA_036320925.1 Automeris io | reverse complement strand
TCTCGAGAAGTATTTATCGGAGAGAGGAGCACGACACGTCAAAAGTCGCGTCTCGTAAGGGCGCATCCGCTGGAGCCGAAAGATGAGTTAGGTTAGGTTAGGTTAGGTTTGGTTTGGTTAGGTTAGGTTAGGTTAGGTTAGCTCGTTTTTTCAGTTTTTCGTGATTATCTCGAGAAGTATTTATCGGAGAGAGGAGCACGATACGTCAAAAGTCGCGTCTCGTAAGGGCGCATCCGCTGGAGCCGAAAGATGAGTTAGGTTAGGTTAGGTTAGGTTTGGTTTGGTTAGGTTAGGTTAGGTTAGGTTAGGTTAGGTTAGCTCGTTTTTTCAGTTTTTCGTGATTATCTCGAGAAGTATTTATCGGAGAGAGGAGCACGATACGTCAAAAGTCGCGTCTCGTAAGGGCGCATCCGCTGGAGCCGAAAGATGAGTTAGGTTAGGTTAGGTTAGGTTTGGTTTGGTTAGGTTAGGTTAGGTTAGGTTAGCTCGTTTTTTCAGTTTTTCGTGATTATCTCGAGAAGTATTTATCGGAGAGAGGAGCACGATACGTCAAAAGTCGCGTCTCGTAAGGGCGCATCCGCTGGAGCCGAAAGATGAGTTAGGTTAGGTTAGGTTAGGTTTGGTTTGGTTAGGTTAGGTTAGGTTAGGTTAGCTCGTTTTTTCAGTTTTTCGTGATTATCTCGAGAAGTATTTATCGGAGAGAGGAGCACGATACGTCAAAAGTCGCGTCTCGTAAGGGCGCATCCGCTGGAGCCGAAAGATGAGTTAGGTTAGGTTAGGTTTGGTTTGGTTAGGTTAGGTTAGGTTAGGTTAGGTTAGGTTAGCTCGTTTTTTCAGTTTTTCGTGATTATCTCGAGAAGTATTTATCGGAGAGAGGAGCACGATACGTCAAAAGTCGCGTCTCGTAAGGGCGCATCCGCTGGAGCCGAAAGATGAGTTAGGTTAGGTTAGGTTAGGTTTGGTTTGGTTAGGTTAGGTTAGGTTAGGTTAGCTCGTTTTTTCAGTTTTTCGTGATTATCTCGAGAAGTATTTATCGGAGAGAGGAGCACGATACGTCAAAAGTCGCGTCTCGTAAGGGCGCATCCGCTGGAGCCGAAAGATGAGTTAGGTTAGGTTAGGTTAGGTTTGGTTTGGTTAGGTTAGGTTAGGTTAGGTTAGGTTAGGTTAGCTCGTTTTTTCAGTTTTTCGTGATTATCTCGAGAAGTATTTATCGGAGAGAGGAGCACGATACGTCAAAAGTCGCGTCTCGTAAGGGCGCATCCGCTGGAGCCGAAAGATGAGTTAGGTTAGGTTAGGTTAGGTTTGGTTTGGTTAGGTTAGGTTAGGTTAGGTTAGCTCGTTTTTTCAGTTTTTCGTGATTATCTCGAGAAGTATTTATCGGAGAGAGGAGCACGATACGTCAAAAGTCGCGTCTCGTAAGGGCGCATCCGCTGGAGCCGAAAGATGAGTTAGGTTAGGTTAGGTTAGGTTTGGTTTGGTTAGGTTAGGTTAGGTTAGGTTAGCTCGTTTTTTCAGTTTTTCGTGATTATCTCGAGAAGTATTTATCGGAGAGAGGAGCACGATACGTCAAAAGTCGCGTCTCGTAAGGGCGCATCCGCTGGAGCCGAAAGATGAGTTAGGTTAGGTTAGGTTAGGTTTGGTTTGGTTAGGTTAGGTTAGGTTAGGTTAGCTCGTTTTTTCAGTTTTTCGTGATTATCTCGAGAAGTATTTATCGGAGAGAGGAGCACGATACGTCAAAAGTCGCGTCTCGTAAGGGCGCATCCGCTGGAGCCGAAAGATGAGTTAGGTTAGGTTAGGTTAGGTTTGGTTTGGTTAGGTTAGGTTAGGTTAGGTTAGGTTAGCTCGTTTTTTCAGTTTTTCGTGATTATCTCGAGAAGTATTTATCGGAGAGAGGAGCACGATACGTCAAAAGTCGCGTCTCGTAAGGGCGCATCCGCTGGAGCCGAAAGATGAGTTAGGTTAGGTTAGGTTAGGTTTGGTTTGGTTAGGTTAGGTTAGGTTAGGTTAGCTCGTTTTTTCAGTTTTTCGTGATTATCTCGAGAAGTATTTATCGGAGAGAGGAGCACGATACGTCAAAAGTCGCGTCTCGTAAGGGCGCATCCGCTGGAGCCGAAAGATGAGTTAGGTTAGGTTAGGTTAGGTTTGGTTTGGTTAGGTTAGGTTAGGTTAGGTTAGCTCGTTTTTTCAGTTTTTCGTGATTATCTCGAGAAGTATTTATCGGAGAGAGGAGCACGATACGTCAAAAGTCGCGTCTCGTAAGGGCGCATCCGCTGGAGCCGAAAGATGAGTTAGGTTAGGTTAGGTTAGGTTTGGTTTGGTTAGGTTAGGTTAGGTTAGGTTAGCTCGTTTTTTCAGTTTTTCGTGATTATCTCGAGAAGTATTTATCGGAGAGAGGAGCACGATACGTCAAAAGTCGCGTCTCGTAAGGGCGCATCCGCTGGAGCCGAAAGATGAGTTAGGTTAGGTTAGGTTAGGTTTGGTTTGGTTAGGTTAGGTTAGGTTAGGTTAGGTTAGCTCGTTTTTTCAGTTTTTCGTGATTATCTCGAGAAGTATTTATCGGAGAGAGGAGCACGATACGTCAAAAGTCGCGTCTCGTAAGGGCGCATCCGCTGGAGCCGAAAGATGAGTTAGGTTAGGTTAGGTTAGGTTTGGTTTGGTTAGGTTAGGTTAGGTTAGGTTAGCTCGTTTTTTCAGTTTTTCGTGATTATCTCGAGAAGTATTTATCGGAGAGAGGAGCACGATACGTCAAAAGTCGCGTCTCGTAAGGGCGCATCCGCTGGAGCCGAAAGATGAGTTAGGTTAGGTTAGGTTAGGTTTGGTTTGGTTAGGTTAGGTTAGGTTAGGTTAGGTTAGCTCGTTTTTTCAGTTTTTCGTGATTATCTCGAGAAGTATTTATCGGAGAGAGGAGCACGATACGTCAAAAGTCGCGTCTCGTAAGGGCGCATCCGCTGGAGCCGAAAGATGAGTTAGGTTAGGTTAGGTTAGGTTTGGTTTGGTTAGGTTAGGTTAGGTTAGGTTAGCTCGTTTTTTCAGTTTTTCGTGATTATCTCGAGAAGTATTTATCGGAGAGAGGAGCACGATACGTCAAAAGTCGCGTCTCGTAAGGGCGCATCCGCTGGAGCCGAAAGATGAGTTAGGTTAGGTTAGGTTAGGTTTGGTTTGGTTAGGTTAGGTTAGGTTAGGTTAGCTCGTTTTTTCAGTTTTTCGTGATTATCTCGAGAAGTATTTATCGGAGAGAGGAGCACGATACGTCAAAAGTCGCGTCTCGTAAGGGCGCATCCGCTGGAGCCGAAAGATGAGTTAGGTTAGGTTAGGTTTGGTTTGGTTAGGTTAGGTTAGGTTAGGTTAGGTTAGGTTAGCTCGTTTTTTCAGTTTTTCGTGATTATCTCGAGAAGTATTTATCGGAGAGAGGAGCACGATACGTCAAAAGTCGCGTCTCGTAAGGGCGCATCCGCTGGAGCCGAAAGATGAGTTAGGTTAGGTTAGGTTAGGTTTGGTTTGGTTAGGTTAGGTTAGGTTAGCTCGTTTTTTCAGTTTTTCGTGATTATCTCGAGAAGTATTTATCGGAGAGAGGAGCACGATACGTCAAAAGTCGCGTCTCGTAAGGGCGCATCCGCTGGAGCCGAAAGATGAGTTAGGTTAGGTTAGGTTAGGTTTGGTTTGGTTAGGTTAGGTTAGGTTAGGTTAGCTCGTTTTTTCAGTTTTTCGTGATTATCTCGAGAAGTATTTATCGGAGAGAGGAGCACGATACGTCAAAAGTCGCGTCTCGTAAGGGCGCATCCGCTGGAGCCGAAAGATGAGTTAGGTTAGGTTAGGTTAGGTTTGGTTTGGTTAGGTTAGGTTAGGTTAGGTTAGGTTAGCTCGTTTTTTCAGTTTTTCGTGATTATCTCGAGAAGTATTTATCGGAGAGAGGAGCACGATACGTCAAAAGTCGCGTCTCGTAAGGGCGCATCCGCTGGAGCCGAAAGATGAGTTAGGTTAGGTTAGGTTAGGTTTGGTTTGGTTAGGTTAGGTTAGGTTAGGTTAGCTCGTTTTTTCAGTTTTTCGTGATTATCTCGAGAAGTATTTATCGGAGAGAGGAGCACGATACGTCAAAAGTCGCGTCTCGTAAGGGCGCATCCGCTGGAGCCGAAAGATGAGTTAGGTTAGGTTAGGTTAGGTTTGGTTTGGTTAGGTTAGGTTAGGTTAGGTTAGCTCGTTTTTTCAGTTTTTCGTGATTATCTCGAGAAGTATTTATCGGAGAGAGGAGCACGATACGTCAAAAGTCGCGTCTCGTAAGGGCGCATCCGCTGGAGCCGAAAGATGAGTTAGGTTAGGTTAGGTTAGGTTTGGTTTGGTTAGGTTAGGTTAGGTTAGGTAGGTTAGCTCGTTTTTTCAGTTTTTTCGTGATTATCTCGAGAAGTATTTATCGGAGAGAGGAGCACGATACGTCAAAAGTCGCGTCTCGTAAGGGCGCATCCGCTGGAGCCGAAAGATGAGTTAGGTTAGGTTAGGTTAGGTTTGGTTTGGTTAGGTTAGGTTAGGTTAGGTTAGCTCGTTTTTTCAGTTTTTCGTGATTATCTCGAGAAGTATTTATCGGAGAGAGGAGCACGATACGTCAAAAGTCGCGTCTCGTAAGGGCGCATCCGCTGGAGCCGAAAGATGAGTTAGGTTAGGTTAGGTTAGGTTTGGTTTGGTTAGGTTAGGTTAGGTTAGGTTAGGTTAGCTCGTTTTTTTTCAGTTATTTTCGTGATTATCTCGAGAAGTATTTATCGGAGAGAGGAGCACGATACGTCAAAAGTCGCGTCTCGTAAGGGCGCATTCCGCTGGAGCCGAAAGATGAGTTAGGTTAGGTTAGGTTAGGTTTGGTTTGGTTAGGTTAGGTTAGGTTAGGTTAGGTTAGCTCGTTTTTTCAGTTTTTCGTGATTATCTCGAGAAGTATTTATCGGAGAGAGGAGCACGATACGTCAAAAGTCGCGTCTCGTAAGGGGCGCATCCGCTGGAGCCGAAAGATGAGTTAG
>JAUDJH010000023.1:10430000-10434299 GCA_036320925.1 Automeris io | reverse complement strand
GCTGCCTATTGTTGCCCAGGGTGCACCACGAGGAGGTGAGACCAACTTCGCACCCCAACCTAACCTAACCTAACCTAACCTAACCTAACCTAACCTAACCTAACCTAACCTAACCTAACCTAACCTAACCTAACCTAACCTAACCTAACCTAACCTAACCTAACCTAACCTAACCTAACCTAACCTAACCTAACCTAACCTAACCTAACCTAACCTAACCTAACCTAACCTAACCTAACCTAACCTAACCTAACCAGTCTCGTGCCAAAACTCGTGGCGGACGGATCGGTTCCGAGGCGCTCCGCAATAAAAAATTCGTGGAAGTGGCAATTCAAGTCGGATCACAGTGTTCTTGGTGTTGTTGGATCGGGCGTGACGTGGCGCATCTGGGAAAATTTGTTCCATCTCGCTAGCACATGTGTCGAAAGAGTTATTAACAATTTAGTGAATTTTTCAAAAAATTTTGGTAAAAAGTGCAATTTTCTGCGAAACTACCAGGAGCTCGGAGTAGTGAAAATCATCAAAAGACTACTCTTCGCGTGCTCTACAAGGGTAAAAAAGCGCCATCACTCCAGCACCTGTATCCTGGAAGTTAGCTTCACTTTTTGGTGGTTGGGTGTTCCACCAGATCCTGAACCGCTGTAGTTGGAGTCCTGCCGTGTTCATCAGAGGTTGGTTCTCTGTTCACTGAGCATCACTGTGTTTTCGCCGTCCTCATAACTTGTATAGGAAGAAAGTTATCGCCGTCCAAACTTGGTAGACCTCTACAATCAGCGGATTGTTGTATCAGAGGACAGGTCTGTGAAGGTGATACTGAACATTTACCAAAAGCGCTACAAGGGGTGTTGTGAGGAGAACATTACAGCTGAACATCGCCAAGATAGGAAGTTGCTGTGAAGTAGGAGGGACATATCAAATTAGTACCACAGTCCAGGTTAAACTTTACATCTTAATTCTACTTCACCGTATTGTCCCGGAAAGCGCGTGACAGCATATCCAGTACTGCGGGGCCACTGGGCATCGATCTGCACTGCAAACGTGGCCGAACCTGAAACATTCAAATTTTTATTAGGGTTTTTCTGTTTTTGTTTACCTTGTGTTTTCTGTTTTTTAATGATTAATGTGTCTAGACTGTTTTTATCTGTGCTGTGTGTTTATTGTTATATGTAGCTTCTCGAGACATCTAATTTGAACCCAAACTCGAGGGGTCTGCGACAGGTAGGTCCTGAGAAAAGTGTAAATTTAATTTATCCTCATTTTTCGTCCGCCATATTGGATTTTGCACCGAAATTTCAAAGTTGATTATCTTGGGATCTACTGGTCGTAGAGACTTGTGGTTTTCGGGGCACTTACTTTAACGGTGTGCACTCTCGCGAGACCCCCACTTTGTGGGTTTTGGCGGGATTGCCATTTTTTGGCCAATTCTTGTTATTTGTGTCCTGAGTCAATTATCCGAGTTGCGGTTGCGGGGTCACGTGTATAAATTGAAGGGGGGTCTTACGCACCAGTTGGGATCAAAAAATTTTTCTATAGCGCATCGTAAGCGCCTCCCCGAGCCGAGTCAAATGAGCCCTCGCACGCCTTTCTGCGACCAATAGTCAAGGAGCTAGAATTTTTTGACATTTTTTGCCAAACATTTTGGTGAAACTCTTGCTTCTGACAAAAATTTAGCCATTCCGTATCTCCCTGACTATTGGCCGTAGGGACTTGCGGTTTTCTGTAAAAGATAGCCCCGGACTGCCTCTATCGTCTAGTTTGGTCGGCTGACCAATGATTGACCAACCTGACCAAAACTCCTCAGAAATTTAAATGGGGGATTTTAGGTGTATAGTAAGAACTGTCCGGTGTAATCTGTTGACCAGGGTTTGACCAATCTGACCAAAAAAATTTTTTCGGAACTTAAAATGGGGGATTTTGTGTGTACAGTAGTATTATAGTAAACTTTTAGGGAATAGCATGAGTTAAAAAGTAGGTGATGTTATTATAAATTGTTAAATTAGTGAAAGTTAATGTTCTTAAAAAATTAAGTAGGTGTACATACCTGAGTTGGGTCTTCTTCCGGTCTTCTCCTTGTGTCCGGTCGTTGCTCGTTGTCCTCTTCATCCTCAGTGGCTATTCCTTCCTGTCCTGTTTTTCCTCCTGCTGTCACCACCTGAAATAGAATATTAGTTGTCACTTATTATATATTGTTACAAAATGTCGAGACAAATTAAGCCGGAATCTACAGATCTCGGGTCTGTGGCGCTTGCTCGATCAAGGGCAAAGATAGAGAGAGAGGCAAAGGTAAAGCCCTCCTCTCCGATCTCTGGATCGGATGGGGGAGAGCGGGAACCGGCGACCAGTGTTCTTGGATCGGAGCCTGTTGCTCTGGAGCCACAGCCGGGACCGAAAGTGGGCGACCATCGATTAAGCTGTCTCCCCGGTACTTCCCGGAGGAAGACCGGAACGAGCATAGATCTAGCTCCCTCCATGGCCAACCAACTGCTCCTTGAGGGCAGGGAGGCCCTGGAGGGGGCTGGAAACATGAAGCGCGAGTGTAAGGTGGCGGTGTTGGCGTCCCTTCAGGGCATGTATGAGGTTGTTATGGCTGTCTCCGAATCCAGGTCGCGGAGGAAGGCGGAACTGGAGGAGGAGAAGGCCAAGGCGAAAGAGGAGTTGCTCCGGGTGGAGCGAGCTCATGCAGCCGAGATCGCGGAGCTGCACCAGAAACTCGCAATGACCCAGGAGCTGTTAGAGTCAAATAAGAATTTATATAGGGCGATTGATGGCGTTCGCGATTGGCTCGAAACGGAACTGTCCGGGCCGATTGAGAGCGTCAAGTATATAAGGAGGAAGGTGCAAAAAATGGGGGGGGAAATCTTGGAGGGGGTGACAAGGACAAGCATGGGGGGGGATCTGGGGGCACTGGAGGGGGCGATCTCGGTAATGTCCTCGCGGTCCGAGGAGCTCGCTGTTATGCTGGGGACAATCAGCACGGAGGTAGCGAATCTCCCCGCCATCAGGGGGGAGATCGCGGAACTGAAGGCTGAGGCGTCCTTGGCGACAGCGGCTGCTCGGGAGGCGGTGGACCGGGTGGGGCAGGCCAGGAGTGACATACAGATGTCTAAAGACACTGTTGTACAGGCCCTTGAACCCATCCGGGAAGTGCTGGAGTCGTCTAGCCAGGAGGGAGGGGAGTTGAGGGAGAGGGGGGAGATCGGGAGTGTGGGCCGGGGACTGACGGCAGAGGGAAGTTCACGGATTAAGGGACCTGCAGGGGCGGCAGCGGGATTCGGGAGGTCCTATAGCAGCGTGGTGGCAACGCCACGGCACACGCTGCTGGTGGAAGCCCTGGACCCGCTGTCGGCTGAGCAGGTCATAGATAAGGTTAAAAGGGAAGTGGACGTCATCGGGATGGGGGTCGGGATTCATGGCATCAGGAAGTGCCGTGATAGCCGGGTCGCCATCTCGCTGGGGTCCACTTCGGACAGGGACAGGCTCGGGGAGGCCATCACTGGAATGGGCCGCATGACAGTGGTGGCCCCCAAAGCTAAAAATCCACTAATCAGGCTGGTCGGGGTTACTCCGGACCTGACAGATGTCAGGTTACAGGAGGCCCTGACCAAACAGAATGAGGACCTGCTGAAGGGTATCCCGGCGGATCAGAGAAACATAAGGGTTGTGCGAAGAATCAGGGGGCGTAGAGACGGGCAGCAGCATGTGGTGCTGGAGGTTGGTCCGGCGCTTTGGGGCTGCCTGGAGGGCCGAAGGCTACGCCTCGGCTACCAGGTGGTGCTGGCGGTGGACCAATCCCCGGTACTCCAGTGCTACAAGTGCATGGGGTACGGGCATAGGTTCGGGGACTGCCGGGCGGAGAGGGAGAGCTGCGGCTTTTGTGGCGAATCCCACGACACCCGGCAGTGCCCAAATCGGCAAGGTACCCCAAAATGCATCAATTGTAGTAGGGCACAGGAGCGTGAAAAGACTCCCAGAGACTGCCGCCATCCAGCATTCAGCCCAGACTGTCCTGAGTGGCGAAGGTGGGATGGCATATCCAGAAGGGCAGTAAACTACGCGTACTAGATCGATTAGAATTAGGGGACTGCAGGGGGCTTTTAAGGGAACGTAAGTCTGTGCCAGTAATTAATAAATAGATAATAGTTAATAAATGGGGGGTTTTGGAGTTGGTCAGGGGTAGGTCCTGGGGGCGAACCAGTGGGTCTGCAAATTTCTAAATTAAATTAATAATTAAGAGGCAATAAGTAGTGAAATAGCATAATGAGATGGTGCAGCATCAACAGAAAGGGTAGCGGATAGGGA
>JAUDJH010000023.1:10000000-10427500 GCA_036320925.1 Automeris io | reverse complement strand
GGTGAGGGCCACTCCCCCGGTATGCCGGACTCCTACCGACTAAAACCCCCGGGGTGCTTCCTTCGCTCGCAGTTTGCGCCTGGCCCAGATATTGCTATAGGTCGCATCCCTCAGCCAGGCGCGCGTTTCGCCCTGTGGGCGTCGTCTGAAGATATAGGGGTGGTGGGCGGAGTTTACCCAGAAGCACACACACACCACTGGAGCATTAAGTGCTGGCGGCCGCCCCCTCAGGCTGGCTGCCAGCTGCTCCTTGAGAGAAGGCCCCCAAAAGCGACGGTGGAGCTGTCGCTGGGGTCTCTTCCCTGTCCACTGCGCCGATGACGCGCTCGCCAGGTTGGCCAGCGTCCAATCGCCTTCTCCTAATCGGCCTCTTTGCCGCGGCGCAAGCCGGGCTGCCGGCCCGGTGGCCCGCCGGTAAGGACGCGGCGGCGCACACCGTGCAATGGGCCTTCGGGGCCGTGCAGGATTGGGATTTGTGCCCCTCCTGCCCACACCTAAAACATTGGGCGCTCCTGTTGATGGAGGCCCGACACTTCATGCCCACGTGCCCAGGCTCCCAGCAGCGGAAGCATCTGAGCACGCGGGACTCCAGCAGTTGGATCTGGGCGAAGACCAGCCCGACCTGGAGCCCACTCTTCATAATTGTTTCGGCGGCGGGGGCTGGGCAAGTTACCCAACACACACCACCGCCGAACGTTGTCCACTTTATGGGGCTGACCCGGACTTGCTCCTTGTCGACCCCCGCCTTCCATTTTATCGCGGACTGGATTTCCGCCGAGGTGACGGAGTCATCCAGCCCGGATAATTTTAGGTCGACACGCTTGTAGGGGCGTTCAACCTTTACGTCCGCCGGGAGGATCTCGCGGAATTTGCGGACTAGAGCGTCCGCCTTCCTGCCGGCCTCCTCTGGCTCACCGGGGATCACGAGGATGCGTGCCTCGGTGAGCGTCTTTCGCATATGCGCCTCCTTGATGCCTTGGTCACTGAGGACAGTTGTGACCTGGCGACGGGCGGCACCAAGGACGGTCGCGAAATTTACGCCCTTTTCTGCAGCGTCCGGCTTTATCGTCAGCACGACGGCTGCCGTTTTGGGCTGCCGAACCGTGCGACGCTTCGCCTTCCGCTTCTTCTTCTGGGGGGGAGGAGGCGCCTTTTTAGGGGTCTTCTCTACCTTCTTCTGTTTGTCCCTTTTCGGCCTCCCGTTCTTGCCCACCTCTGTCCAGGGGGAGTCCTGGGACGAAGTCGTAGGTGGGAACGGGGCCTCGGGATCTGTCACATCCGGGTTTTGGGCTGGGGCGCTTCTCTTTCCCTTGCCCTTTCCCTTGCCCTTGACGGGCTTGGGGGGGACAGGGGTCGAGTGGTGCCCTGGCTCTGTCACATCCATATCGGAGGGGGCGTCCCCCTCGACGGGGGCGGCCGGCTTGGGCTTGGCCTTCCGCGCGGTCGATCCCGCCGTGCGGGGTGCTCTCTCCGATTGCAGCGGAGGACGCAGTGAGCGCCGCTCCGTCGCCTCCAGCCTAGCGTTTATAGAACGCATCTCCCCCACCATCTCGAGCATGGTTTGTTTGAGGACATCCATGTCGGAGGAGGGGGAGTGGTCTTCTTGGGTGGGTTTGTCAGGGCCACCCGATGCGTACGTTTGCATGGGGCCCCGGTATCTTTCCTGGCGGAACTCGGCACGCATGGCGGCCATGTCCTCCTGGAGATCGCGCACGACCTCCCGTAACCGATTGTTCTCCCGGTGGAGTTTCCGGGTCTCTTCCGTTACGGTGGCCGAGATCACGACCTCCATTGCCTGCTTGATGGCCGTCATGGCGGCCTTCATGTCCCTAGCCACCGTACCTTTGAGGTTGGTGGACTTCGAGATACACTCCGACAGTATCTCGAAGTTTCTCTCTATGACCTCTTTCTGAGTGTGCACGGAGGTCCCCTCAACCTCGACCACGTCGAGTCTCGACGTTTGGCGAGGGCGGGCTCTCCGCGCCGTTTCAAGGAGGTCCAACTCCTGGCGTCGCCGCTCCTCCTCCTTCTCAGCAGCGAGCAACTCCTTCTTTGCCGCCCGCAAGCCGACATATTGGCCGGTCGTGAAGCGCCTACCTCTTCCCCGTTCGGGGACCGCCGCAAGTTTGGCGGGTATGTCTATGTCCGGCTCGCTGTCCGAGCAGAACGAGCGGTATGACCGCTTTCGCTCCAGCGAGCCGGATCTGTAGGACTTATGGCTGGATGCCGAATCGTCCGAATCCAACTCCAGGCGCTCCAGAGAAACCCGGAGCTCTCGTCGTTGTGCAAGATCGGAAACCGTGTGGGTAGCCGTGGTCGTCGGAGCGGTAGGGGGGTCGGCCCTACCGCCAAGCATTGGTTTGCCCCCCCCAGAGAACGAGGGGCTGCCAGAGCGGGAACGAAGCTCCCGCTCTGGGAGGGATTCTCCGGCCGCGGAGCGGCCGGTACCCTCCTGGGGTAATACTCTTTGACTCAATGCTTGTTCCATGTTTTTTTTTTTGTTTTAACATTCATCAGATTTTCATACGTCGTCAGGGATTGAAGATAGAAGAAAAAGGGGAAGTGAATAAAAGGGGGGAAAAGAAGAATAAAAGACATAAAGAAGAAGAAGGGGGGAATACAATACAAGAAACATACGTCGCCTAACATAACTTAACAGAAAGAACCCTATCACAGAAGCCTAACATAATAATCCAGGAGTTGAGGAACACGGGAGTAAGTGGGGATGGGGTAGGAGTGAGAGTAATAACTGAGGAGGGATGAGAGAAACGAGACGGGAATGCAAGGTAAAGGGGGAGATGGGAGAGGGAATTGTTGGTCCTCTTCGCCAATAGCCAGAAATGCCTAAAACATTACTGCCTATTGTTGCCCAGGGTGCACCACGAGGAGGTGAGACCAACTTCGCACCCCAACCTAACCTAACCTAACCTAACCTAACCTAACCTAACCTAACCTAACCTAACCTAACCTAACCTAACCTAACCTAACCTAACCTAACCTAACCTAACCTAACCTAACCTAACCTTTTTTTTTTTTTTTTGTTAACCCGGTGGAAATCCCTACGGACCGTCAGGGGAAGTGGTGAGGGCCACTTCCCCCGGTGTGTCGGACCTGCCCCGACTAAAACCACCGGGGTGCCAGCACTGCCTCTCCTCGCCTTCGCCGAGCCTGGGAATCCGAATACATCCGACGGCTCGGCGAGCGTTGGCCTTTAGGCAGGCCTCCTCTCTTGGAGGGGGAATTTAAACCCCCTCAGGACCTCTATTGGGGAACGGCGTGTGGGCACACACCCGCCGACCCTTCCACTCTCCGCTGGACGGGGACGCCCTCAACGTCACCCGCCCAGCCTGTGTCAGGAGGGGAAATTGTCGCGCTGAGAGTCCAGCGCGAACTCGGACCTTCTCCTGCGCCGTCTCTCTCCACGGCGGCGCCGAGGGTTGCGGGGATTGGCGACATGCCGCTCCCGCTCCGCCGCTTCCTTCTTACTTATGACGGCCTCACAAAAGGCCGCCAACCCTCGCCATGCCGATTCCCTGTCGACGGCCGCGCGGACTACGGCCGGCAGGGAAAGGTCGAAGCCGACGACCTGCCGAAGCTCGGCTCTCTCATTGGCCCAAGCTGGGCACTCCTCCAGCGCGTGTTGCGCTCTCTCCACGAGGCAGCCGTCGCAGTGGTTACACTTTTCAGTCGGCTCGCTCCCGGGTATCAGACTCAGGTATCTCCCGAAGCTGCCGTGCCCCGAGAGAACCTGAGTCATCCGGTATGTTAGCGAACCGTGACCTCGTGACAACCACTGCCTAAGGATTGGACGGACTGCCTCGATGGTCCTTTGGCCGGCGCTGGGATTGCCCAGCCTGGACTCCCACTCCCTTAAGGCCCCCTCATTTAGGATTTCCCTTTTTCTTCTTATTTCAGCCGGGGCCAGCCGCAGGCCCTGGGCTCTCTTCTCCTCGCGCCATTCGTAGAGCGACGCGAGGGTTCGTGCGTCCAGGTCCCACGGCACGGACCCGGCCAACACGCAGGCCGCCTCGCACGAAATCGTGCAGTACCCCCCTGATCGTTCGGATAGCCATAGCTCTCTGTGGGCGCCTTAGGAGAGCTATGTTCCGGCGACTTAGTCGATCAGCCCACACGGGGGCACCGTACATGACCATTGAGCGGACGACCTGCGTGTACAAGAGTCTGCAGGCTACGCCCGGGCCTCCCACATTGGGCATTATTCTACTCAGGGCCCCTAGGACCTTCTGTATTTTAGGCAACAGAAGGTCAAAATGGGGCCCAAAGTCCCATCGGCTGTCGAGGACGAGTCCTAGGTACTTCATCGTACTCTCGACGCCGATGCGGACACCACTCACGGTTATGTGTGAGTTAGGGGGAGGCGCTCTTCGGGGGCCATGAAAATAGATGGCCTCCGATTTGTGGAGCGCTACTTCTAACCCCAACCGCCTTATCCTACTCACAACCTGAGCCACCGCGGCGGTGGCCAGGATCGTCACGTCCCGGTATGTATCACCGGTTGCCATCACCAGCGTGTCATCCGCGTAGCAGGTTACTTCCACCCCTCGGAGATTAGCTCCCCTGAGGACGAAGTCGTAGCCGATGTTCCACAGGAGCGGGCCAAGGACGGACCCCTGTGGAACACCGCACGTCACCTCATGCTTCCCCCACTCATTCCTCCCGGGGTAGACGATGCTTCTCTCCGAGAGGTACGCTGCTATCACGCGGCGGATGTATCCTGGCAACCGGTGATACCTAAGCGCCTCATGTATACACTCCCAGGGGAGGGAGTTGAACGCATTGGCGATGTCAAGAGATACCGCCAAGGCAACCCCTCCCCGGGAGACCGTTTCCTGCGCCTTTGCCCGGACCCTCATAATCGCAGAGATGGTGGAGCGATTTCGGCGGAAGCCGAATTGATTTTCCGCCAGGTCCGGGCCTGTCCCCTCCAAGTGAGCGGTGATACGATCGACTACCACCCGCTCGAACATCTTATTAACCTCGTCCAACAGGACAATGGGCCTGAAGGACGAGGGGGTCTCATCTGTGCGCCCTGGCTTCCGCAGGAGGACAAGTCGGCCTGTCTTCCACCTGCGCGGAATGGTGGCTCGCGCTAGACAGGCGTCGAACGTCCTCCTGAGTCGCGGTTCCAGGGCGTCGAAGGTCATGGCCCAGATCTTTCCATGGACTCCGTCGAGTCCAGGGGCCGCTTTCTTGGCCTTGAGCCTCTCTATCACCCTCTCCAGCTCTTCCCGGGTGACTGGTGGGGGAGGCTCATGGTCATCCTCTTCTTCGGAAGTCAGTACTGGAGGCTGGTGGTCGCCTCTTCTGGGAAAGAGAGCCCTGACTATTTCCTCTACTTTGTCGGGTTGGAGTGTTTGGGTCTCCGGGGGGGCATATGGGCGCAACTTGTCGCGCACCAACTTGTACGGCCTCCCCCACGGATCCCCATCCAACAGCTCAAGGAACTCTTGTCTAGCCGCGTCGATGGACCGCGCGATGGCCACCTGCATCGCCGTCTTCTTCTCCCTGTAGAGGCCGTATAGTCGGTCCTCCTCTGACGGATCGCGCCGTCTCCTTCGACGATAACGAGTGTACCGGCGCCTCGACGAGACACACTCGCTTCGCAGCTGAGCTATCTCGTCGTTCCACCAGTACACCCGACGTCTGGGGGAGGGACGCTCTCTCACCCTCGTCATGGAGGCGTCGCAAATATGCGTCATGGCCACCCGCAGCCAGTCCGCCTCTTCTTCCACACTAACTTCACCCCCTGGCACGGGCAGCCACGACTGCACAATGGCCGCCTCCTCCAGCATCTCCGGATCCAGGCTCCGGAGGCTCCACCTGGGATAGACATTGTTCGGGGCTCGGGTGGTAAATGCCCCTTCCGAACGCCAGGCGGAGACCTCGAACCGGATATACCTGTGGTCCGAGAGCGTCTCCTCGTTGACCCTGACTCCCCATCCATGCACGCGATCCGTCAAAGAAGGACTCGCGAATGTCAGGTCGATGATGGAACCTCCGCTTCTCCTGACGCACGTGTCCTCCGACCCGCGGTTCAGGACGCAGAGGCCCATTTCAATTGCCCACTCATTTAATCTCTCGCCCCGTGCGTTGGTCGTCCTGCTCCCCCAAGCAGGCGACTTGGCGTTGAAGTCACCGCCTAACAGCACGGGACGAGGATGCGTCTGTCCAATGAGCGCACCCAACCGAACGAGGAACCCCTCGAACTGGGCCTGGGTCTTACTGGGGGGTACGTAGACCGAGACCACAGTTATCTCGCCCAGCTGGGCGGCTACGTAGCCATCGCCCCTCTCCACACTCCTAAAAGAGGGGACGCCCAAGTTTGGTTTCCTCACTATCATCGCCGAGTCCGATCGGTCCCCCACACAGTCGAGGCTGTTCGGGGGGACGAAGTACGGCTCGGCGATGAGGCCCACTCCGATGCCCCACTGCACCATACTCTGCGAGAGGAGGTTCTGAGCTCTGGTGCAGTGGTTCAGGTTCGCCTGGATGAATTTGAGGCGAGACCTATCCATTAGTGGTCATCGGAGTGGGCACGTCGTTCGGCACCAGTTCTGGCGCCGGTTGACCGGTCTGCGGCTGAGTCGAGGGAGTTTCCCCAGTAGCAGCAGTTCCGCTTCCTCTCTTCTTAGTGGGCTTGAAGGCCGCAGCACAGCCTTTGCCCCCGACTTTGTGGTCAGCCGGCTTGTTCGCGAGAGCGCATACCGTGCAATACGGTTTTTGCGTGCACTCCCGCGCTATGTGCCCCAGCTGACCACAACTGAAGCATTGGCTGCCCCTATCCACATCAGCGGTGCACCGGGCCCTGACGTGGCCAGGCTCGAGGCACCTGAAACAGCGCAGGACCCTCGGTTGTAGGAGCCTGACCTGCACCACTCCCCATCCCACTACGACCTTGCGACCGTCCGTGACTTGCTTGGCTGCTGCTACTGGGCAACTGAGCCAAAGCGCCCCCATGCCGTTCACACTCTGCCGGATCACCCCTACTCTTATTTCACTGACGTGACAATCCCCGGCCTTGGCTATCGCCGCGACCACCTCCTCTTCTGTGACAGAGTCCTCAATGCCGGTGACCCTGACGTCCGCTCTTTTGATGGCCCGGTTGATTCTGACGCCAGGGTCATCGAACTTGCTCCTCAGAGCGGCGGCCAGCGCGTCCGCTTTCTCACCGCTCTCAAGCCCCGGCACCTGCAGGACTCGCCCCCCTGTCACCGATTTCCGGACGTGGAGGTGCTCAATCCCCATACTGTCCAGATCAAGCTCCGTTCTGGCCCTCCTCATCACGTCCGAGTAGGAGAGCCCGGCCTTCTGCGACTCCTCGCTCAGGACAAGAGTGACAGCCGTCGTCTTTGGCTGACGGAGATTGGGCTGCCCACTCTTCTTTTTCTGCCCCTTCTTTTTTGGGTTCTTCTTCTTCGGAGCTGGCTGGTTGGGCTTAGCGCCTTTGGGACCGCGCTTGGCTTTTCCATTCTTGCCAGCAACCTGCCAGACCCCGTCTGTCCTCTCTTCTTCTTCTCGTCCTTTTTCCTGAGGCTTGGCCGTATTCCCCTTCCCTGCCTTATCCTCACTGCCCTCTCTCGCCTTGTTCTTCACTACCTTCTCTATCTTCCTCTTTTTCCTTTGAGAGGCGGGCTGTCCCAGTTCCGGGAACGACTCCTCGTCGAAGGTCACCTCTCCTTCCGGCCAGTCCGGATCCATGAGTGCGGGAAGCGTAGGGGCGTCCCGGCTCCTTGCTTTGTCTGAGGCAAGGGGCGGCCTCAAGCGAGGCTCCGGAGGAAGCAGACTCCTGAATGGAGCCAGCCTCACATCGAGCAACTTTCCGACGGCAAGTATAACCTGCCGCTCGATGCTGTCTGCCTGGGGCGCTAGAGTCGGCGCAGGCGGAGGGACTGAGACCTCCTCTCGCCGCGCTGCGCTCCTGGCCATCTCCACTCTTATCTCTTCGAGCTGCTTTTTTAGCTCCGCATTTTCGGACCGTAACCTATCAATGTCCGATTGGAGCTTTGCAGTCTCTCCGGTGACCGTCTTCTTATGCATGGTTTCGAAGGCAAGGGTGAGTTCCCTCGAAGCCAGCTTAAGATGTTTCACGTAGGTTCCCTTGAGGTTGCCTGACGTGTCCGCCACTTTGTTGATGAGGCCCGTATATTTTTTAACTACGTCCTCAATCTCGTAAGCGGTCTGGTCCTCGCTTACGTTCGACGACGTCTCTGACAGTCGTGACGATCTTGTCTTTGGGAGGCTTCTGGCTTCTTCTAGGAACTCTTTCTCTACCTGAAGTTCCATAGCCTCCCTTTCTACCCGTAAGAGGTCCGCCTTTGCTTGAGCCAAGCCCACGTATTGGCCTGTGGTGGGCGGCCTGCCTCTGCCTCTACGGGGTTCCAGTGATCTGGTCCCCACTGGTGAAGAGTTGCTCGAGCTACTTTTGGAGCGAGCGCTCTCATACCTCCTCTTTCTCCCTGAGGAGTTTGATGCGACCGACATCAGGCTTTGATCCGACTCATCGCCCGAGTCGTCCGCATTTCCTCTCGCGCTTCTGTCAGCGCCATCTTGTCTGGACCTTTCGTGCTCCAGCACTCCCCTGTCCAAACGACTTTTCATCTCCCGACTCTTCATCTTCTTGGTTTTTGGTTTTGAGTTTTTAGGTGACATCTATATGTTGTTCCCACGAGTATGGGGGAAATAAACAGTCCGCCCGGGCAGTGCCCCCTGTACCCGGGTAAGCCTAGCGTAACCCGTCAGAGGGTTGGCCGGTACTCTGACGGGGGTCGCACTAGAGACTGACATACCCTTCAGCCATGCATCCCCTCACGGTGCGCCGCCGCTTGGGATTAGGGGTAGTTTTTTATAGAGGTTGTCCTCCTCGCGGCCCGGCCAATGAAGGCAAGACCCTCGGTCCGGACCTGCAGCCGTGAGACATGACCACAGACGCCGCAGGCCAGATTACGAGCTCCTGACGCTTGCCAACAGACGCCGTACGAAGAAGACATCAACAACGAATCCTACCACAAGAATCAACAGGTAAGCACCCTAAACATTACAAGTGATCCTAGCAGACGAAATCGAAGAAGATGGAGCTTCTCAGCACGACGACTGATGACTTGCCCGACGGTATGGTAAGTACACGCCGGACACGTCTCCACTCCGGGGAAAGGAAATGAAAGGTAAGGATTTCAGGTAAAGGAGAGCGGAGGGGAGCAACGAGAAAGGTAAGGATTAACTGGGGAAGGAGTAACGAGGCCCTTCTCACTCTTCTTCTCAATCGAGAAGAGATAGCGAGAAAGGGCAGGCAAGGAAGAAGGAAAGGTAAGGTGGGAGGAGGAGGGGGCTGACTGACTGCACCGGCGAACCGATGGGCGATGGGGTCGTCACGTCCCGACGCCGGGAACCTAACCTAACCTAACCTAACCTAACCTAACCTAACCTAACCTAACCTAACCTAACCTAACCTAACCTAACCTAACCTAACCTAACCTAACCTAACCTAACCTTTTTTTTTTTTTTTTTTTTGTTAACCCGGTGGAAATCCCTAACGGACCGTCAGGGGAAGTGGTGAGGGCCACTTCCCCCGGTGTGTCGGACCTGCCCCGACTAAAACCACCGGGGTGCTAGCACTGCCTCTCCTCGCCTTCGCCGAGCCTGGGAATCCAGATACTTCCGACGACTCGGCGAGCGTTGGCCTTCGGGCAGGCCTCCTCTCTTGGAGGGGGAATTTAAACCCCCTCAGGACCTCTCTTGGGGAACGGCGTGTGGGCACACACACGCCGACCCTTCCTCTCTGCACTGGACGGGGACGCCCTCAACGTCACCCGCCCAGCCTGTGTCAGGAGGGGAGCGTCTCGCGCTGGGAGTCCTGCGCGAATTGCTCCCTTCTCCCGAGCCGCCTTGTTCGGCGGCGGCGCCGAGGGTTGCGGGGATTGGCGACATGCCGCTCCCGCTCCGCCGCTTCCTTCTTACTTATGACGGCCTCACAAAAGGCCGCCAACCCTCGCCATGCCGATTCCCTGTCAGTGGCCGCTTTGATTACGGCCGACAGGGAAAGGTCGTGGCCGACGACCTGCCGTAGCTCGGCTCTCTCATTGGCCCAAGCTGGGCACTCCTCCAGCGCGTGTTGCGCTCTCTCGACGGGGCAACCGTCACAGTGGTTGCACATTTCCGTCGGCTCGCTCCCGGGGGTCAGACACAGGTATCTCCCGAAGCTGCCGTGCCCCGAGAGAACCTGTGTCATCCGGTATGTGAGCGAGCCATGACCGCGTGACAACCACTGTTTTAGAATTGGACGGACTGCCTCGATAGTCCAACGGCCGGCGCTAGGATTGCCCAGCCTGGACTCCCACTCTTCTATGGCGCTCTTATTGAGGAGTGCCCTCTTCCTCCTTACTTCTGCCGGGGCCAGCCGCAGGCCCTGGGCTCTCTTCTCCTCGCGCCACTGGCACAGCTGCGCGAGGGTTCGTGCGTCCAGGTCCCACGGCACGGACCCAGCCAACACGCAGGCCGCCTCGCACGAAATCGTACAGTACCCCCTGATCACTCGGATGGCCATAGCTCTCTGTGGGCGACGGAGGAGAGCTATGTTCCGGCGGCTTAGTCGATCAGCCCACACGGGGGCACCGTACATCACCATCGAGCGGACGACCTGCGTGTATAGAAGTCTGCAGGCCACGCTCGGGCCTCCCACATTGGGCATTATCCTGCTCAGGGCCCCTAGGACCTTCTGGATTCTGGGCATCAGAAGGTCAAAGTGGGGCCCAAAGTCCCATCGGCTGTCGAGGACCAGTCCCAGGTACTTCATGGTACTCTCGACGCCGATGCGGACACCACTCACGATGATGTGCGAGTCTGGGGGAGGCGCTCTTCGGGGGCCATGGAAATAAATGGCCTCCGATTTGTGGAGCGCTACCTCTAGCCCCAACCGCCTGATCCTCCCCACCACTTGGGCCACTGCAGCGGTGGCCAGGATTGCCACATTCCGGTATGTATCACCGGTTGCCATGACCAGTGTGTCATCCGCGTAGCAGGTGACTTCCACCCCTCGGAGATTAGCGCCCCTGAGGACGAAGTCGTAGCCGATGTTCCACAGAAGCGGGCCAAGGACGGACCCCTGTGGAACACCGCACGTCATCTCATGCTTCCCCCACTCATTCCTCCCGGGGTAGACGATGCTTCTCTCCGAGAGGTACGCTGCTATCACGCGGCGGATGTACCCTGGCAACCGGTGATACCTGAGCGCCTCATGTATACATTCCCAGGGGAGGGAGTTGAACGCATTGGCGATGTCAAGGGATACCGCCAAGGCAACCCCTCCCCGGGAAACTGTTTCCTGCGCTTTGGCCCGGACCCTCATAATCGCAGAGATGGTAGAGCGATTGCGGCGGAAGCCGAATTGGTTTTCCGCCAGGTCCGGGCCTGTCCCCTCCAGGTGAGCGGTGATGCGGTCAACAATCACCCGCTCAAACATTTTGTTGACCTCGTCCAACAGGACAATGGGCCTGAAGGACGAGGGTGTCTCGTCCGTGCGCCCTGGCTTCCGCAGGAGGACAAGTCGGCCTGTCTTCCACCTGCGCGGAATGGTGGCTCGCGCTAGACAGGCGTCGAACATCCTCCTGAGTCGCGGTTCCAGGGCGTCGAAAGTCATGGCCCAGATCTTGCCGTGGACTCCGTCGAGTCCAGGGGCCGCCTTCTTGGTCTTGAGCCTCTCTATCACCCTCTCCAGCTCTTCCCGGGTGACTGGTGGGGGAGGCTCAAGGCCTTCCTCTTCCATGATTGGTAGCGGAGGTTGGTAGTCACCTCTTCTAGGGAAGAGGGCCCCAACAATCTCCTCCACTTTGGAGGGTTGGAGAGTTTGGGTCTCCGGGGGGGCATATGGGCGCATTTTGTCGCGCACTAACTTATACGGCCTCCCCCACGGATCCCCGTCCAACTGCTCCAGAAACTCCTGCTTCGCTTCGTCGATAGACCGCGCGATGGCCACCTGCATCGCGGTCTTCTTTTCCCTGTAGAGGCCGTATAGTCGGTCCTCCTCTGACGGATCGCGCCGTCTCCTTCGACGATAACGAGCGTACTGGCGTCTCGACGAGACACACTCGCTTCGCAGCTGAGCTATCTCGTCGTTCCACCAGTACACCCGACGTCTCGGGGAGGGACGCTCTCTCACCCTCGTCATGGAGGCGTCGCAAATATGCGTCATGGCCACCCGCAGCCAGTCCGCCTCTTCTTCCACACTCACTTCACCCCCTGGCACGGGCAGCCACGACTGCACAATGGCCGCCTCCTCCAGCATCTCCGGATCCAGACTCCTGAGGCTCCACCTGGGATAGACTTCGTTCGGGGCTCGGGTGGTAAATGCCCCTTCCGAACGCCAGGCGGAGACCTCGAAACGGATATACCTGTGATCCGAGAGCGTCTCCTCATTGACCTTGACCCCCCACCTGTGCACGCGATCCGTCAGAGAAGGACTCGCGAAAGTCAAGTCTATGATGGAGCCTCCGTTCCTCCTGACACACGTGTCCTCCGACCCGCGGTTCAGGACGCAGAGGCCCATTTCGATTGCCCACTCATTAAGTCTCTCGCCCCGTGCGTTGGTCGTCCTGCTCCCCCAAGCAGGCGACTTGGCGTTGAAGTCCCCGCCCAACAGCACGGGACGAGGATGTGACCGTCCGATGAGCGCGCCCAGCCGGACGAGGAACCCCTCGAACTGGGCCTGGGTCTTACTGGGGGAAATGTAGACCGAGACCACAGTTATCTCGCCCAGCAGGGCGGCTACGTACCCATCGCCCCTCTCCACACTCCTAAAAGAGGGGACGCCCAAGTTTGGTTTCCTCACTATCATCGCCGAGTCCGATCGGTCCCCCACACAGTCGAGGCTGTTCGGGGGGACGAAGTACGGCTCGGAGATGAGGCCCACTCCGATGCCCCACTGCACCATGCTCTGCGAGAGGAGGTTCTGAGCTCTGGTGCAGTGGTTCAGGTTCGCCTGGATGAATTTGAGGCGAGACCTATCCATTAGTGGTCATCGGAGTGGGCACGTCTTTCGGCACCAGTTCTGGCGCCGGTTGACCGGTCTGCGGCTGAGTCGAGGGAGTTTCCCCAGTAGCAGCAGTTCCACTTCCTCTCTTCTTGGTGGGCTTGAAGGCCGCAGAACAGCCTTTGCCCCCGACTTTGTGGTCAGCCGGCTTGTTCGCGAGAGCACATACCGTGCAGTACGGTTTTTGCGTGCACTCCCGCGCTATGTGCCCCAGCTGACCACAGCTGAAGCATTGGCTGCCCCTGTCCACTTCAGCGGTGCACCGGGCCCTGACATGGCCAGGCTCGAGGCATCTGAAGCACCTCAGTACCCTCGGCTGGAGGAGCCTGACCTGCACCGCTCCCCATCCCACTACGACCCTGCGACCGTCCGTCACTTGTTTGGCTGCTGCTACTGGGCAACTGAGCCAAAGCGCCCCCATGCCGTTCACGCTCTGCCGGATCAACCCCACCCTTATCTCACTGACATGGCAGTCGCCAGCCTTGGCTATCGCCGCGACCACCTCCTCTTCTGTGACAGAGTCCTCGATGCCGGTGACCCTAATATCTGCCCGTTTGATGGCCCGGCTGATTTTAACTCCGGGGTCATCAAACTTGCTCCTCAGAGCGGCGGCCAGCGCGTCCGCTTTCTCGCCGCTCTCGAGCCCCGGCACCTGCAGGACTCGTCCCCCTGTCACGGACTTCCGGACGTGGAGATGCTCGATCCCCAGGCTGTCCAGATCGAGCTCTGTTCTGGCTCTCCTCATCACGTCTGAGTAGGAGAGCCCGGCCTTCTGCGACTCCTCGGTCAAGACGAGAGTGACAGCCGTCGTCTTTGGCTGACGGAGATTTGGCTGCCCACTCTTCTTTTTTTGCCCCTTCTTTTTTGGCTTCTTTTTCGGAGCTGGCTGGTTGGGCTTAGCGCCTTTGGGACCGCGCTTGGCTTTCCCATTCTTGCCAGCAACCTGCCAGTCCTCGTCTGTCCTCTCTTCTTCTTCTCTTCCTTTTTCCTGAGGCTTGGCCGTATTCCCCTTCCCAGCCTTGTCCTCACTATTCTCTCCCTTCTTGTCTTTCACCACCTTCTCTATCTTCCTCTTCTTTCTCTTGGCGATGGGTGGTCCCAGTTCTGGGAACGACTCATCGTCCAAGGTCACCTCTCCTTCGGGCCAGTCCGGATCCGTGAGTGCGGGAAGCGTAGGGGCGTCCCGACTCCTTGCTTTGTCCGAGGCAAGGGGCGGCCTCAAGCGAGGCTCCGGAGGAAGCAGACTCCTGAATGGAGCCAGCCTCACATCGAGCAGCTTACCAACGGCAAGCAGAACTTGCCGCTCGATGCTGTCTGCCTGGGGCGCTGGAGTCGGCGCAGGCGGAGGGACTGAGACCTCCTCTCGCCGCGCTGCGCCCCTGGTCATCTCCACTCTAATCTCCTCAAGTTGTTTTCTCAGCTCTGCATTTTCGGACCGTAACCTGTCAATGTCCGATTGGAGCTTTGCCGTCTCTCCTGTGACTGTCTTCTTATGCATGGTTTCGAAGGCAAGGGTGAGTTCCCTCGAAGCCAGCTTAAGATGCTTTACGTAGGTACCTTTCAGGTTGCCCGACGTGTCCGCTACTTTGTTGATGAGGCCCGTATATTTTTTAACTACGTCCTCAATCTCGTAAGCGGTTTGGTCCTCGCTTACGTTCGACGACGTCTCTGACTGACGTGTCGATCTCGTCCTTGGGAGGCCTCTGGCTTCTTCCAGGAACTCTTTTTCTACCTGGAGTTCCATGGCCTCCCTTTCCACCCGTAAGAGGTCCGCCTTTGCTTGAGCCAGGCCCACATATTGGCCCGTAGTGGGCGGCCTGCCTCTACCTCTGCGGGGTTCCAGAGATCTGGTTCCCTCTGGTGAAGTGCTGCTCGAGCTGCTTTTGGAGCGAGCACTTTCGTACCTCCTCTTTCTGCCGGAGGCACTCGATGCGACCGACATCAGGCTCTGATCTGACTCGTCGCCTGAGTCTTCCGCGCTTCCTCTCTTGCTGTTGCCAGCGCCGTCAGTTCTGGATCTTTCGTGCTCCAGCACGCCTCGTTCCGTCTGACTCTTCAACTCCCTACTCTTCATCTTTTTGGTTTTTTGTTTTTTGTTTGTTTTAGGTGACATCTCAATTTTGTTCCCACGAGTATGGGGGAAATAAACCGTCCACCCGGGCAGTGCCCCCTGTACCCGGGTAAGCCTAGCGTAACCCGTCAGAGGATTGGCCGGTACTCTGACGGGGGTCGCACTAGAGACTGACATACCCTTCAGCCATGCATCCCCTCACGGTGCGCCGCCGCTTGGGATTAGGGGTTGTTTTTTATAGAGGTTGTCCTCCTCGCGGCCCGGCCAATGAAGGCAAGACCCTCGGTCCGGACCTGCAGCCGTGAGACATGACCACAGACGCCACAGGCCAGATTACGAGCTCCTGACGCTTGTCAACAGACGCCGTACAAAGAAGGCATCAACAACGAATCCTACCACAAGAATCAACAGGTAAGCACCCTTAACATTACAGGTGATCCTAGCAGACGAAATCGAAGAAGATGGAGCTTCTCGGCACGACGACTGATGACTTGCCCGACGGTATGGTAAGTACACGCCGGACACGTCTCCACTCCGGGGAAAGGAAATGACAGGTAAGGATTTCAGGTAAAGGAGAGCGGAGGGGACCAACGAGAAAGGTAAGGATTAACTTGGAAGGAGAGAGAAACAAGACAGGAGATAAGGAAAAGGTAAGGTGGGAGTGAGGAGAGGGTTGACTGACTGCACCGGCGAACCGGTGGGCGATGGGGTCGTCGCGTCCCGACGCCGGGAACCTAACCTAACCTAACCTAACCTTTTTTTTTTTTTTTTTTTGTTAACCCGGGGGAAATCCTGCATTGGATCATCAGGGGAGTGGTGAGGGCCACTCCCCCGGTATGCCGGACTCTTACCGACTAAAACCCCCGGGGTGCTTCTCCACTCGCGTCTACGCCAGCCCCCGGGCACACCGAGGACCTCCAAGAGGGCTGACGCGCGATCCGCCCTGTGGGCTTCTCCACAATCGGGAGGAAAAATCCTCTACCGACACCTAGTGGTGTGCGGAAGCACACACAACACCACTGGAGCTTGTAAGTCAGGCAACGGCCCCCTCAGGCTCGTTGCCCGACGCTCCCCTCGAGGCGAATTTGCCAAGCAGCGACTTAGGTGCCGCTGCTGGCGAGGCCTCCCTCTCCATGGGCTCCACGCGCGCCTGTGACGGTGGAATGTCGTCGGCGGTGGCGGGAGGCTTCCTCACCTTGCCCGGAGGCCTCTTGATGGGCCTCTTGGCCGCTGCACAGGCCGCGCTGCCGAGCCGATGGCCAGCCCGCTTGCCGGCGTCAGCACACACACAACACCGAGGCTGAGCCTCGCAGCCCTGGGCTTTGTGCCCGGGCTGGCCACACCTAAAGCAGCGACCACTTCTGTTTGTGGTCGCTTTGCACGATTGCCCCACGTGTCCGGGTTCCAGGCAACGGTAACACCGGAGCACGCGGGGCTCCAGCAGGCGGATCTGGGGCTTGGCCCAGCCGATCCTTAGCCCTCTTTCAATCAGGTTTTGGGCCGCGGTGGCTGGGCAAGTTACCCAGGCCGTTCCGAGGCTGAACCGCGTCATTCTTATTTGGCTAGCCCGGACTTGCTCCTCCGGGCAGCCTCCCACCATGGCGATTGCGCCTTTAAGATCCTCCCAGGTGACGGAGTCGTCGAGGCCCGTGATTTTCAGGTCTGCGCGTTTATAAGGTCGCGAGACCTTCACGTCCTCCGCTGGGAGGATCTCCTTCAATACTTCAAGGAGGGCGTCCGCCTTCCTATCTGCCTCCTTGGGCTCGCCAGGCACGCGAATGATGCGCGCGTCGGTGAGCGTGCCTCTAAAGGCAATGTCGCGGAGGCCGAGGCCGATCAGGTGACCGTGTACCTCCCCACGCGACTCCTCCAAGATCGTTTTAAACGATACGCCTCGTTCAGTCGCCTGAGGCGTCAGCTGCAGCAGCACTCCGGCCGTTTTGGGTGGCCGGATCTTGATTTTCTGCGCTGCGCTCTTCTTCTTGGGAGGAGCCGCTTTGGAGGGGCCCCTGTCCACTTTCTTCTGTCTGGAGGGCTTGCCCCTCCTCACCACCTCTGACCAGTCGCCTTCAGTACCGGCGGGCTGGGTTGAGGTTGGAGGTGGTGGGGGTGCCTCCAGAGATGTCACTCCTAGGTCTGCAGTGGGGCGGCTCTTCTTCCCCTTCCCCTTGCCTTTGGAGGGTTTGGGGTTGGGGTTGGAGCTGGGCCCCGGTGCGTCCACGTCCGTTGTGAGGACGTCTTCTGCGGCGTCGTCCGCCGGCTTGGGCTTCGCCTTTCGCGCGGCTTTCTTCGTCACGGGAGGCGCCCTCTCATGCTGCAGCGGCGGTCGCAGGAGCTTGCCCTCCAGCACGTCGTACCGCCGCTGCATGTCTCTCATGGTGCCCACGACCTCGCTTAGCACCGAGCGGATCTCGGCGAGGTCGTGGGGCTGTGTCACGTCTGGGTGGGCAGGGTCTCTGGCGGGAGGCAGCAGAAGACCCTGCCTGTTGTACTCTCTTATATCTGCGCGGAGTGCGGCGTAGTCCTCTCGCAGCTCCTGCAGTTCACTCCTTAGACGAGTATTTTCGGAGTTTAACTTCCTGAGCTCGTCGTTCACTGTGGAGGACTTCATGACCTCCATGTCGGCCAGGATTTCATCCAGGAGGGTCTTCCCCTCGTGAATGACCGTGCCCTTCACGTTCTTTGACTTCGTGAAGAGGTCCTTCACGAGGCCAACGTTCTTGCGAACCCTCTCCGCCCTGGCATATGCCGACTGGCCTTCCTCGTCGGTGGACGTTGCGGAGAGTCGCGACGTCTGTCTTGGGCGCGCGTTACGCGCCGTCTCCAGAAGCTCTCGCCGGGCCTGCAGCTCCTCTGCCTCCTTCTGCTCGGCGATGAGCTTTTTCTTCGCCTCCCACAGTCCCACGTGTTTCCCATGGGTTGGGGGGCGACCTCTGCCACGTTGGGGGAGCACCAGGGTCTTAGCAGGTGTCTCCCCATCTGTGTCACAGTCAGAAGACTGCGCGCTCTTATAAGAGCGTTTTCGCTCCAACGTAGACGTGGAGCCTACCGTCACGAGACTCTGACCAGAGTCAGAGTCTTCCAAGCGCTCGCATATAACGCGAGCCACTCGCATGCTAAAATCAGTGTCCATTATGGATGCCTGGGTCGTCGGTGCGGTAGGGGAGTCGGCCCTACCGCCAAGCACTTGGTTGCCCCCCCCAGAAAACGCGGGGCTGCCAGTGCGAGAACGGAGTTCCCGCACTGGGAGGGATTCTCCGGCCGCGGAGCGACCGGTACCCTCCTGGGGTAGTTCTATTTTTCCAGGTGCTTGCATCATGTTTGTTTATACATTCGTCGGATTTCCATTCGTCATCAGGGATTGAAAGTGAAGAAAAGAAGAAAAAGAATAGAAGGGGAAGAAATAAGAAGATAAAAGGTAATAGAAGAAGAAGGGGGGAATACAATACAAGAAACATACGTCGCCTAACATAACCTAACAAAGAACCCTATCAAATAAACCTAGCATAATAATCCGGGAGTTGGGGAAGACGGGAGTAAGTGGGGATGGGGTAGGAGTGGGAGTAATAACTGGGAAGGAATGAGAGAGACGAGACGGGAATACAAGGTAAAAGGGAGGTGGGAGAAGGAATTGTTGGTCCTCTTAGCCAATAGCCAGCAATGCCTAAGAAACATTGCTGCCTATTGTTGCCCAGGGTGCACCACGAGGAGGTGAGACCAACTTCGCACCCCAACCTAACCTAACCTAACCTAACCTAACCTAACCTAACCTAACCTAACCTAACCTAACCTAACCTAACCTAACCTAACCTAACCTAACCTTTTTTTTTTTTTTTTTTTTTGTTAACCCGGGGGAAATCCTGCATTGGATCGTCAGGGGAGTGGTGAGGGCCACTCCCCCGGTATGCCGGACTCTTACCGACTAAAACCCCCGGGGTGTTCCTTCTGCTCGTCTGCCGGGGCCAAGGGGACGGTATATACCTCCGTCCTCGGCGGCCGACGACGTCTGGCCCTCTTCGGGCCGCTTCTTCCTTGAGCAGAGGGGAAAGGCTGGAAGGAGTGCCGTTTCCCCTGCTTTTTCTTCATCTCGGGTTGCGGGAAGAGCGGTGTAAAGGGTCGCTCTCCCCTCGTCATCAAAGTGTTGAGTCACTAGAGCGGTGCGCGGGAACACGCACGCACCGCTCACGCCTGGATAATGGACGGCGCGCTCCCTCAAGCACCGCCGTCCGGCGTCTTATCCGTTAGTGGGGAGGGCCTCTGGCGAAGGCCCTTCTCCGTCGTCCTGGTTGGGTGGGGCGGCGAATCGGGTTTTCAGGGTTGGCGGATGCCTCCCGACCCCGTTCTGCTGCCTCCTTGATCGTCATAATTTTCTCGCAGTAGGAGAGAACCGCCTGCCATGCTCTGTCGCTACCGACCATCGTGCGAACGAGTGCCGGTAGCGACAGATCACCACCCACCACCCTGACAAGGTCGGCCCTCTCCGTAGCCCATGCTGGGCATTCGTCAATCAGGTGTTGCGCGGACTCGTCGAGGCATCCGTCGCAGTGGTGGCATCTCGGCGACGGCTCACTACCGGTTATGCGACACAGGTACCACCCGAAGCTGCCATGCCCCGAGAGTACCTGCGTCAACCGGTAGGAAATAGAGCCGTGACGCCGGTTCAGCCATTCATCGAGCACCGGACGGATAGCCTCGACCGTCCGCGCTCCAAAGCTGGGTTGATCCAGCCTGGATTTCCACAGTTCTATGGAATCGGCGTCAAGTAGACACCTCTTCATTCGTGTTTCCGTTGGGGCCGTCCGCAGTCCCCGGGCCTTACGCTCCTCGCGCCACAGGTAGAGCGACGCGAGGGCTCGGGCGTCCAGGTCCCACGGAACGGACCCCGCCAGTAGACAGGCTGCTTCACATGAGACTGTAGAGTACCCCCGCACAGCCGCAATCGCCATCGCCCTTTGGGGGCGTCTTAACAGCCGGGTAGTACGGCTGTTAAGGGCGTCGGCCCATACGGGGGCACCATACAGTGCCATGGAGCGCACAACATTTGTGTAGAGGCGTCTACTAGACGCCCCAGGTCCTCCTATATTGGGCATAAGTCTCTTCAGGGCTGCAGAAGCAGCCACGACCCTGGGCAGCAGTCGGTTGAAGTGCGCCTCAAACTTCCATCTGCCGTCGAGGACGAGACCGAGGTAACTCATAGTCGCCCCGACGGCGATCCGGACGCCTCCCACCATTATGTGGGCATCTGGGGGTGGGGCAAGTCGAGGGCCGCAGAAACACAGCGCCTCTGACTTTTGCAGCGCCACCTCCAGCCCCAGAGTGCGGATCCTTCTCACTACGTGCGCCGAACCGGCTGTTGCCAGCATGGCGGCTCGGCGGTAATTGTTGGCGCGGGCAGTGACCAGGGTGTCGTCGGCGTAGCAGATGACGTCGACCCCCGGTAGATTCTGCCCGCGCAGCACCCAATCATAGCCGATGTTCCACAGGAGCGGTCCTAGAACTGACCCCTGTGGAACACCGCATGTCACTTCCTTTGTAGTCCATCCTGTCTGGGTCGGGTATGTGATGGAGCGACCCGACAGGTAGGCCCCGATGATTTGGCGCAGGTATAACGGCAGCCTGTGGTGCCGTAGCGCCTCCCTAATGCAGCTCCAGGGCAAGGTGTTAAATGCATTGGCGATGTCCAAGGACACCGCCAGCATTACCCCGCCGCCGGAGACTGCCTCCTGTGCCAGGGACCTGACGTGTCGGATCGCATCGACCGTTGATCGGCCTCTGCGGAACCCGAATTGATTTGGGGCCAGGTCCAGGCCCTCGCCTTCCAGGTGGTCGATAATGCGACCGACCACCACCCTTTCGAAAATCTTGGCCACCTCATCCAGGAGCACTATGGGCCTGTATGCGGAGGGGGAGTCGGCCGGACGCCCCGGTTTGTTGATGAGGACCAACCTGCCCGTCTTCCACTGCCGCGGAATCGCGGCTTGGGACAGGCAGGCGTCGAAAATCCTCTTCAACCAGTTGTCCAGGGCGTCGAAGGCGAGAACCCATACCTTCGCATGGACTCCATCCAGACCCGGAGCCGTGGATTTGCCCTTGAGGCGATCTACTGCCCTTTCTATCTCCTCCTTAGTCACCGGCGGCACCTCTGGGTCCTCCGGGATGTTGGCCCAGGCGGGAACCATCGGTGGGGGCAGATGTTCGGCCCTTTGTGGGAATAGGGAGGAGACTATGTTCTCAACCAGGTGCGGCTGGAGTGTCTGCGTCAGCGGGGGGGCCCAGGGGCGGAGCTTGTTCCGCACCAGTTTGTAGGGCCGCCCCCACGGGTCGCGATCGATCATCTCCAGGAGCTCCTGGCGAGCTTTCTCTTTTGCTTGGGCAACGGCGATGTGGAGAGCGGTGCACTTCTCCCTATACGTGGTATACAGGGAGGTCTCCCTCTCCGGATCCCTTCGTCGCCTCCTCCGGCTCCGGGCATAAGCGCGTCGCGCAGCCACGCACTCCTTCCTTAGCCGCCCTGCCTCCTCCGACCACCAGTACACCTGGCGACGTCGGTTGGGGCCACTCTTGGCTCGGGACATGGAGGTGTCACAGATGATGGCCATGGCTCTCCGGAACCGGGCCGCCTCCTGGTCAACATTTGTGTCCTCATTGTGCTCGGCGAGCCAGGCCTGTACGATCGCAGCCTCTTTGAGGAGGTCTGCGTCCATCGTGTTTAGCCTCCATCTTATCGGGTCCCCTCGAGTGGCCCTGGGGCCCGAGATGTTCTGGGCCCTTCGACTCGGTACTACGTCGAACCTGATGTACCGGTGATCAGAAAGAGTTTCCTCACCGGTGATAACTCGCCAGTTTTGCACACGGCGCGCCAGGGCGGGGCATGTGAACGTTACGTCCACGATGGATCCGCCCTGTGCCCGCACGCACGTGTGCTCTTGCCCTACGTTGACCACGACTAAGCCGACCGTCAACAGCCACTCCTCAACTGCCTCGCCCCGGATGTCGGTTGCCGGACAACCCCAAGCCACGGATTTGGCATTTAGGTCGCCGGCCACCACCACGGGGCGGGGGAGGGTCCTTGTTATTAGAGCTCCGAGCTGCGCGAGGAAGCTCTCGAACTCGGCGAATCTCCGATTGGGGGAGAAATACACCGATATGAAGGTGATCTCCCCCACCGTGGCCGCGACGAACCCTGGACCCCTCGAGATGTTGGTGAGAGGTTGGGCCCCCGCGGCTGGCCTGCTGATGATGGCCGCCGTGTCCGTATCGTCCCCCGCCCAGTCGGAGCTGCTAGGAGGCACGAAGTACGGTTCTGCGACCACGCCCACATTAATCCCCCACTGCACCATGGTCTGGGACAAGAGGTCCTGGGCCCTGGCGCAGTGGTTGATGTTCCCTTGTAAAATCCTGAATCGGGCGTGATCCATTAATTAAGCCGTGGTCATCGGGGTCGGCTCATCCTCTGTCCTATTCACGTTGGAGGCGCTTTCGGAGCTTGGGATATTGCGCGGCAGCTCGGCATCGGGCGTCGCTGCGGGCATCTTCTTCTTCTTGAGGGGTCGGCTGTGCACAGCACAAGCCTTCCCCCCAACCCTGTGCGCCGCTGGCTTGCCGGCTGCCCCGCATACGGTGCAGTGCGGGGCTGGCGCTGTACAACTCCTTATCAGGTGGTCTGGCTGTCCGCACCGGAAACACAGCCGACTCCTGTCCTCGTCTGCCTTGCAAGTGTCCTTGACGTGTCCCGGCTCAAGGCACCGGAAGCACCTCAGGACACGCGGCTCTAGAAGCTTCACTTGGGCCGACGCCCACCCAACTGTGAGTCGGCCTCCGGCAACCACTTTCTTGACGGCAGCCACCGGGCATTTCACGAAGGCCGAACCAAGGCCGGTTCGATCCCTACGAATCTCCCCTACCCTAATTAATTCGACCCTACATTCACCCCGCCCGGCGACTGCTGCTGCCACCTCTTCTCTGGTCGTTGAGTCTTCCAGCCCACTCACACGGAAATCCGCCATCTTCGTGGGCTGGGTTATTGTCACCTCCTGTTGCGGGAGCACTTCTCTCAGTTTAGCGGCCAGGGTCTCGGCGGTTCCTTCCGTCGCCGGACCCGGCACTTGTAAGATCCGTGCCCCCGAGGCGGCCGTCTTGACTCTGAAGCCGCTCGTAATGCCTAGCTCGGTCAGGTTGATCTTGCTTTTGGCCTCCGTGAGCACGTCGCCATAAGTAAGCCCCTCCCTCTCCTGTACCTTGATAACCACCGCTGCCGATCGAGGGACCCTCAGTTTGACAGTCGGTGGCTTGTTCCTCGGTGGTGCGGTCGGAGCGGTTTCCCCGGGTGCCGGTCGCGAGGCTTTAGCGGCCTTGCGCTTGGCACTCTTGCTCAGTACCGTCGACCATGGGTTCACCGCTCGCTCAGCTGGTGGTGGCTGCGGTGCTGTCGTGTCTTGTGTGGCATCCGTGGGAGCAGGTTGGGTCTCTGGTCGGGACTTCTTTCCCTTCCCTTTTCCCTTCCCTGTCGGTTGGGGTTGGGGTTGGGTGCTTGTCCCAGCGACCTCCTCCTGTGATTGGACTCCCTCGGGTGCCAGTTGCGTCCTTTTCTTCTCCTTCTGTCTCTTTTTCTTACTCTTCTTCTTTTTCTTTGTTGCAGGCTCCGGAGCTGTCTCCTCCTGAGGCGCGTTGGGTGCCTTGTCCGAAGCCAGCTGAGGACGATGCCTCTTCGATGGAAGGAGACGCCCGTCTACCTGCAACCCTTCTATCCTCGCGTCCATGGCGAAACTCAACCTTTCGAAGATAGACCGTTCCATATCCTCGTAAGTTTTGGGTTGTGTCAAAGCCGGTGGGGTTGGGGCTGATGAAGGTGTCAGCCCCAGTCTGTCTCTAGTTTTAAGTTCAGCTCGCATTGCCTCCAAGTTGTCCTCGAAGTCGCGCAGCTTCATTCTCAGACGGTCATTCTCCAATTTAAGTCTGCGGTTGTCCTCGTTCGTTGTCGTGCGTTGGAGATCCCGCACCGCCTCTAAGATCGCTCTGACCGCGTCTTTCACGTCGTGAATTATTGTTCCCTTCACGTTCTTCGACTTGGTCAGGGCGGTCGAGATTACCTCGAGCTTCTTTTCTACTACGTTCACAAGACCATAGGACGAGTTGTCCTCCGGCTCTGTGGACGTCTCTGAGAGCCGCGATGAGTCGCGTGGCCGTGTGCTTCGCAGCGACACTACCAGCTCTTCTTCCTCTCGGAGCCTTCTCTCTTCATGTTCACGGGCTATCAGTTCCTTTTTGGCAGCCCAGTATCCTACGTGCCGCCCGTGTGTAGGCGGGCGGCCCCTTCCTCTTTTAGAGTCCGCCGCCGCGATCTTCTGCGGCGCGATCTCTCCCTCTGAGTCTCCGGAGCGGGCGCTTTCATATCGCCTCTTGCGCTCGGAGGTCGTCGATGCTACTGTTACGCAACTCCGTCCAGAGTCAGAGTCGTCGTAACGTTCGCATATCACCATCGCCGTTTTCATTCGCTCGTAATCGTGGTCCGTTAAACTAGCCGTTTTCGTCGTTGTTGTAGTATTAACAAGCACAATTTTGCCCCCCCCAGAGAACGTGGGGCAGCCCGGGCCGGAGGGAAACTCCGACCCGGGGAGGGATTCTCCTGCCGCAGTGCGGCCGGTACCCTCCTGGGGTAGTACCTCTTTTAATTGTGCAGCCATATTTATTTTTTCGCGTTCATCATATTTCTATCCATCCGCAGGTAGTGAAAGAAGAAGAAAGTGGGCAAGGGACATCAGGGAGGAGAAGAAGACAATAGATTAAAGAAGAAGAAGTGGGGATAAAACAATAGAGAGCATACTTCGCCTAACATAACCTAACAGAAAGAAACCTATCAAAAGACCTAACATAATAAACCAGGAGTTGAGGAACACGGGAGTAAGTGGGGATGGGGTAGGAGTGGGAGTAATAACTGAGAAGGGATGAGAGAGACGAGACCAACCTAACCTAACCTAACCTAACCTAACCTAACCTAACCTAACCTAACCTAACCTAACCTAACCTTTTTTTTTTTTTTTTTTGTTACCCGGGGGAAATCCTCATAGGATCGTCAGGGGAGTGGTGAGGGCCACTCCCCCGGTATGCCGGACTTTTACCGACTAAAACCCCCGGGGTGGTCCACCGAGCGCTCTAGGACCGAGGGGCATGGCTATTCGCCTTCCCAGAGCCCGGCCCTGCGCGTTGCCCCATTACGGGCAGCCTTGAATGTAGGGGAGGCAGATGATTCGCCTCCCCACCGCCTTGTGGTGTGTGGGACCACACACTACACCACCGGAGTATGGTCTAAGCAGCTGGCCCCTCAGCCGAGCTGCCCGACACTCCGTGGGAGGACCTATGTGAAATGGGGTCCTCCTCCCGCGGCACAGCGGAGATTGTATTCTCCTGCTCTGTCTCCATTGCCGCGGAGGCGGCAAGGCGGGCGCCTCTGAAGTAGGCACTCCCTCTTCTCCTTGTCGGCCGTTTTGCGGCGGCGCACGCTGGGCTGCCGACGCGGTGGCCGGCGGGTTTGCTCACAGCGGCGCACAGCACGCAATAGGCACGACTGTCACATTCCTGGGCCTTGTGACCCGGCTGCGCACATCGGAGGCACAGTCCGCTTCGGTCCGTGCCGGCTCTACACTTTTCACTCACGTGCCCCGGCTCCCAACAACGGAAACACCGGAGCACGCGAGGCTCCACCATCTTGACCTGGGCCCTTATCCAGCCGATCTCTAACCCATATTTTAGCACCATTTCGGCGACATCGGCTGGACAGGTGGCCCAGCAAACGCCGAGGCCGAATGTGCTGAAGCGGATCTGGCTCACCCGTATGTGTTCAGCCAGGTGAGCCCGCGACTCCATGCAGTTGCCGACCATCTTGATGGAGGAAAAGACATCCTCCTTTTCGACGGAGTCGTCCAGGCCCGACACGCGAAGGCTTACGCACTTCACGGGTCGGGTCACCTTGACTTCCGTCTCCGGGAGGATGCCCTTAAGTTTCTCATACAAGAGGTCGGCCTTCTTCGCTGCCTCTTCAGGCGGCCCAGGAATGTGCACTAGTCTGGCATCAGAGAGGGTGCCAGATAGGGAAGCTTCCTGTGCGCCAACTTCGCCCAAGGCTCTTTGCATCTCCCTGCGGGCTGTTATTAGTACATCTCGGAGGGAGACACCACGCTCCTTGGCACCCGGAAGCAGCTTAAAAGAGACGACTGCGTCCTTTGGCTTCCGGGTGCGGATCCGCTTGCGCGGCTTCTTTTCCTTGGGGGCCTCCTTAGCGGGGCCCTTCTTCTGTTTGGCGGGGCGGTTCGGTCTATGTTTGCCGTCCCGCCCGGCCGTCGCCCAGTCGCCACTATGGCCGGCGACTTGGAGCTCTCCTAAGGGCGGGAACTCCGCCACCGAGTCAACGTTGGGAGCAGGGCGGGTCTTCTTTCCCTTGCCCTTGCCTTTGGGGGGTTTGGGGTCGGGGTGAGAGCTTCGCCCTGCTTCTGTCTCATCCGTGTGAGGGGCGTTCTCCGCGGCGCCGCCGGCCGGCTTCGGCCGGGGCTTCCGCGCGGCTGACTTCGCCGCGTAGGACACCCTCTCATGCTGCAGCGGCGGGCGCAGGAGTTGGTTCTCTATCGCCTCCTGGCGCTGCTGCATCACCTTCATAGACCCCACGACCTCACCGAGCATAGAACGAAGCTCGGCAAAGCCGGGGGTCTGTGTCATATCCGGTTGGGCAGGGGAGGGGTCTGCCGACAGTGGTGGCACCTCTATCCCCCGCAGCGCCAGCTCGCGCTCACGCGCGCGCATGGCGACCACCATCTCCCTGAGTTCACGGACTTCTTCTCGGAGGCGAGAGTTTTCGTTGTGGACTTTCCTCACCTCCTCCGAGACCTTACTCCGGACAATGACCTCTAGGTCCTCTTTAATGGCCGCCATGGCGGCCTTTACGTCGTGTACGACCGTACCCTTGACGTTCTTGGACTTGACGAGTCCGTCGCCAATGACGTCAAGGTTACGGCCGATATTCTCCATACGGGCGTAGCATGTGTCACCCTCATCCTCTGAAGTGGTCGCCGAGAGCCGCGACGTGAGGCGGGGACGCACGCTACGCTCCGTGAGTAGGAGCTCCTGGCAAGCCAGTCGTTCTTCCTCGGCCTTCCTTTCGGCGATGATCGCCTTCTTGGCCTCCCACAACCCAACATGTTTCCCATGGGTGGGGGGCCTGCCTCTGGACCGTCGGGGGAGCGCCAAGAACTTGGCAGGCGCATCCCCGTCCGAGTCACAGTCCGACATGGACTGGGCGCTCTTATAAGAGCGCTTTCGCTCCAAAGTTGAGCTGGAGCCCACTGTAACGAGGCTCTGACCGGAGTCAGAGTCCTCCATCCGCTCTAAGCGGACCGAAACCTCTCGTAAGCATTCAAAATCCCTATGAGTTGCCGTGGTCGTCGGTGCGGTAGGGGGGTCCGCCCTACCGCCAAGTGCTTCCTTGCCCCCCCCAGAGAACGCGGGGCTGCCAGAGCGGGAGAGAAGCTCCCGCCCTGAGAGGGATTCTCCGGCCGCGGAGCAGCCGGTACCCTCCTGGGGTAGTTTCGTTTTAGGTTGCACTTCCATCTTTTTCGTTTCCGTTCATCAAATTGTCATACTTCACGCTGGGGTTTAAAACGAAAAATAAAGAAAGAAGAAGAGATAGAAGGGGGAAAAGCGAAGAATAAAGATAAAAGAAGAAGAAGGGGGGAATAGACATAGAGAAGAGCATTCGTCGTCCTAACATTACCAAACACAAGTCCCTAACAGATAAACCTAACATAACTGGCCTGGAATTGGGGAAGACAGGAGTAAGTGGGGATGGGGTAGGAGTGGGAGTAATAACTGAGAAGGGATGAGAGAGACGAGACGGGAATACAAGGTAAAGGGGAGATGGGAGAAGGAATTGTTGGTCCTCTTCGCCAATAGCCAGCAATGCCTAAGAAACATTGCTGCCTATTGTTGCCCAGGGTGCACCACGAGGAGGTGAGACCAACTTCGCACCCCAACCTAACCTAACCTAACCTAACCTAACCTAACCTAACCTAACCTAACCTAACCTAACCTAACCTAACCTAACCTAACCTAACCTAACCTAACCTAACCTAACCTAACCTAACCTAACCTAACCTAACCTAACCTAACCTAACCTAACCTAACCTAACCTAACCTAACCTAACCTAACCTAACCTAACCTAACCTAACCTAACCTAACCTAACCTAACCTAACCTAACCTAACCTAACCTAACCTAACCTAACCTAACCTAACCTAACCTAACCTAACCTAACCTAACCTAACCTAACCTAACCTAACCTAACCTAACCTAACCTAACCTAACCTAACCTAACCTAACCTAACCTAACCTAACCTAACCTAACCTAACCTAACCTAACCTAACCTAACCTAACCTAACCTAACCTAACCTAACCTAACCTAACCTAACCTAACCTAACCTAACCTAACCTAACCTAACCTAACCTAACCTAACCCCACCCCAACCTAACCTAACCTAACCTAACCTAACCTAACCTAACCTAACCTAACCTAACCTTTTTTTTTTTTTTTTTGTTAACCCGGTGGAAATCCCTACGGACCTTCAGGGGAGCGGTGAGGGCCGCTCCCCCGGTGTGTCGGACCTGCCCCGACTAAAACCACCGGGGTGTTCCTTCTCTCGTCTGCCGGATGCTAAGGGCAAAGCCGAGCCATCTTCCTCGGCATCCGGCGACGTCCGGCCTTATGCAGGCCTCACCTACTAGGCGGGGGGACGGTTAAATAGTCGCCGCCCCCCGCATGCACCTAACACATTTCGGGGAGAGTGGTGTAGAGAGCCACCCCCCCCTCATCTCCTTGAAGTTGTCATCAGAGCGGTGTACGGGAACACATCGCACACCGCTCACGCCAGGATCTGGGCGACGCACTCCCTCAAAGCGCGCCGCCCGGCGTATGTCCGTGTCACGGAGGAAGGCCGTTGGCGTAGGCCCTCCTCCGGCGTCCAGTCCGAGCTGGGCGGCGGATTGGGTTGTCGGGGGTGGATATTGCCTCCCGATCCCGCTCCGCCGCCTCCTTCACCTGCATTGTCGTCTCCGTGAAGGAGAGGACCGCTTGCCATGCCCTGTCACTACCGACCATCGCGCGAGCTAGTGCCGGCAGTGACAGGTCACCACCCACTACCCTGACGAGTGCGGCCCTCTCCGTAGCCCAGGCTGGGCATTCGTCTATGACGTGTTGTGCGGACTCATCGAGGCAATCCGCACAATGGTGGCACCTCGGTGTGGGCTCGCTACCAGTTGTGCGGCACAGGTATCCACCAAAGCTGCCATGCCCAGTGAACACCTGCGCCATCCGGTAGGAGACCACACCGTGGCGCCGCTCTAACCAATCCTTAAGTATCGGACGAATTGCCTCGATCGTCCGCAAGCCGTAAGCTGAATGCTCCAGCCTGAGTCGCCATTGCTCTATTGAGTCAGCGTCCAGCAGACGCCTCTTTCCCCTGACTTCGGTCGGGGCCGGTCGCTGGCCCCGGGCCCTTTGCTCCTCGCGCCATGTATAGAGTGACGCGAGGGCTCGGGCATCCAGGTCCCAGGGAACCGACCCCGCCAGCAGGCAGGCCGCGTCGCACGACACCGTAGCGTACCCCCGGACCGACGCTATCGCCAGAGCCCTTTGGGGGCGGCGCAACAGCCGTATGTTGTGGCTGTTGAGAGCGTCGGCCCAAACCGGGGCACCGTACAGTGCCATGGACCGGACCGCATTCATGTAGAGGCGTCTGCAGGACACCCCAGGTCCACCGATGTTGGGCATCAGCCGCTTCAGAGCAGCGGCTGCACCTACCACTTTCGGCAACAACCGGTCAAAGTGTGCGCCGAATTTCCATCTGCCGTCGAGGACGAGACCGAGATACTTCATCGTGCCCCCGACGGCTATTCGCACTCCGCCTATTATGATATGGGCGTCTGGAGGAGGTGCGGACCGGGGCCCGTGAAAACACAAGACCTCGGTCTTCTGAAGTGCCACCTCCAGGCCCAAAGCGCGAATTCGGCGCACAACATGGGCCGTACCGGCCGTTGCCAGCATCGAGGCCAGGCGGTAATTCCTGGCGCGGGCAGTGACCAACGTGTCGTCTGCGTAGCAGACTAAATTAACCCCTGGTAGGTTCTGCCCGCGCAGGACCCAGTCGTACCCGATGTTCCACAGGAGGGGCCCTAAGACAGACCCCTGTGGAACACCGCGAGACATCTCCCAATCCGCCCAGCCCCGCTGTGTTGGGTAGGTGACCCAGCGGTCCCTCAGGTAGGCGTCGATGACTCTGCGCAGGTACTGCGGTATGTTGTGGTACCGCAGTGCCTCCTTGATGCAGCTCCAGGGCATGGTGTTGAAAGCGTTGGCGATGTCAAGGGACACCGCCATCAACACCCCCCCACTGGAGACTGCCGCCTGCGCAGACGCCTTAAACCTAACCTAACCTAACCTAACCTAACCTAACCTAACCTAACCCAACACAACACAACACGACCCCGTTTAAATCTTTTGTGGAGCGGGTCCAGCGGGTGCGCCCTTACGAGACGCGACTTTTGACGTATCGTGCTCCTCTCTCCGATACGTATTTTTCGGGATATTCACGAAAAACTGAAAAAACCTCTATGTTAATGAATTTAAGGTCGAAATTTGTATACGCAACCGGAACCTAACCCAATTTTCGTACCATTTTATTTGTTTTTGCAAGCTGTTTTGCTAAATAGCACCGGATTACATCCGAGACGGACTATATTTGTTTTTTTGTATTTTGTGTTTTGCTTCTCGAGGGCTCAGCATTTACTTAGGCAAGCTTTGATGATATTAAACATTTTTTGAGAATATCTGTGCAGGCAAAATCGTATATTGGTTTAAACGAACAAAATATTGAATTTGTCAAATATTAAATTTATTAAATATTAATTTTTTTCTATCTGCTTTCTTTTTGAACAGTCATAAATTATATAGAAACATAGAGGGTTGTGGGAAGGGAATTTTTGTATAGAATTCTGAGCCTAACTCACAAACGGCCGTCAAATCAAAATTGTAACCGACAGTCTGCCTTTGTTTTTCATACTATTAGCAATTAGAAATTAGTATTCAGATTAAAACAGTGTTTTCGAAGTGCTTTTGACCTGATTTGCTTGATCATTGAGATCTTAGAACAGCATTGCTTTGCATATAGCTTGTAGAAAATTGTTGGAGACCACGAATTGTGAGTTTTTTAAAAAAAAAAAACTAGATCCTCTTGCTTTTTGGCTTTTGTGATTGTTATAAGGTGTGTCGTACTTATATATGTTAACGCTATAAATATTGCAGAGCGAATACTGAGAGTGCTCGTTCTTCCTGCCGGGAGGCCTGCGTAGTGTCGTGTTGAACGTCTTCCTTCCTTCCATAGGGAAGGTTTTGAGAAACAACTGTGCAAATTAATAGCTGTCCCTGCTCGCCCCAAGTGCCAATAAGGTCAGATAGTATATAGTTTTTCTCTTTTTTAATTGTTATAGAAATTGCCCATCCCTTTTGACCCTTATTTCTTGTCCCGGTTAAATATTTTGCGGAGGAGGAGGATTATATTAGGGGTCCCGCCCGGGCGCGTCCAAAATTAAAGATCTGGACCCCTTTTTTAGGCCAAATTAACACATAAATTGAACATATTAATAAAATTTTACAAGGCGCTTGTTCATAAAAATTTTAAAAAATTCTGAAAATTACATTGTTCGACCTATAGCTACTTTTTCACCTGCAGCACGAGGGCCGCGTCCCCGGGGATCTGCCTGGACACCTAAAACCCGAAATTCTTAAAACGAAAGGGCCGGAAGTGTCAGTTTAGCGGGCGGACGAAAGTACCGTTTTTGAGGAACATATTTGATCTTATATAATAAATCTTGGCACTATCGGAGAGAGCTCGTCGTCCCGAATCAGCCGAGGGGTCGCAATCCCGAATCAGAGAATACTGGAACCCACAGGACTCGACACCAACTCGGTGAAACATAATCATCACCATCATCATCTTTTTGTATTGAGACCTGGTCATCTTTCGGCTCCAGCGGGTGCGCCCTTACGAGACGCGTCTTTTGACGTATCGTGCTCCTCTCTCCGATAAGTACTTCTCGAGATAATCACGAAAAACTGAAAAAACGTGAATGCCCACTTACCATCACGTGATCTTGTCACATGTTATTTTATTATATTCATATATATATACTCCCATTTATATCTTACCTAGTTATCTGTTCTCATACCTGCCATCTTTACGAAATGCCCGCTTACCATCATGTTATCCTACCACATGTAATATTTTATCATATATTTTACATACATATACTTACTCCTGGTTTTCCTTTTATATTTAATTTTATTTTTTCTAATACAATAGTTTTTCACTTGTCATCTCACCTTATTTTATTATATATATATTATTATTTTTTAGATACATATATATTCTACTGGTTTTCCTCTTATATTAAATTTTATTTTTTCTAATACAATAGTTTTTCACTTGTCATCTCACCTTATTTTATTATATATATATATATATATATATTATTATTTTTTAGATACATATATATTCTCCTGGTTTTTCTCTTATATTTAATTTTCCTTTCTAATATAACAGTTTTTCAGAGGTTGTGGATTACTGGGAGAAATATTGAAAGAAGTAAGTAACAGAAGGCTTAACGTGTTTAATTTTGGGTCTAAAGGAAGTTACAATTTTTGGTCTTTTAGGAGAAACATGAGTATGAGAAGAAACTGTATATAAAATTGTCCGATCTAGGTCCAGGTCAAAGTCGAATGTTCTATTAAGAGGGTGTGGGGGATAAGAAGTAGATGTGGAAGCGTGTGGGGTGTTAATATTTAAGGGATTCATAATATATAATTTATTTTAATAAAATATATATTAAATAATAAATAGTGTTAATAACACACCTTAAGTAATAGAAAAAATCAACTGAAAAATGTAAATGTCATGATTTTAAAAACAAATAAATATAATGAAATAAGAGGTATATAGAAATAATAAGGTGATTTTTCTAATGAAGAATATATATATATATGTATATATATATATATATATATATATATATTAATGAATAAATATAATAATTAATAGATGAAAAATATTAATACTGAAAAAGGAAAATGAAAATAAATTATTTAATGAACTTACAGTTGGCTCGACGGGAGGACCCCTTAAATTGAGTTTCGGCTACTCTCCACAGATGGTGCTAATTTATCGTAAATAAATTAAAAATTATAAAATTAAATACAATAAAAAATGAAAAGGAAAACAGCAAAACACATAAACTATTAGCTAAAAATAAATAAAGACAATAAATTTTGTGAAGATTCCGGCTCCAGATGAGGCAAAAAGAAAATTGAAGGAAATTTGAAAATCACAAATATTGAAATATCTTGTAAAACACAGTAATTAAGAGGTAAATAGTATTAGATAATGAAAAAGGGACACAACAAGATAAATTTAGACGTATCTAAAGTATTAAAAGTACAATATATAAATGACAATAGAGAAAAAAAAAACTGTTCTAATGAAATAATCATGAATAGCTCACGGCCAGCTCGCAGGAAAAATCCAGATTTTTGCACAAAACAGGAGAACACCAAGGCGAACAAAATAACAATAAGAAAATAGGGGGTTACCGATAAGATGGGGGTTTCGGTCGCGATTTTATAAATTTCGCGAATAAAAAAACTAGGATAACTTTTGATGTGAAAATCACAGAACGAATAGAAATACACCGTTTTAAAGGCCGAAGAAGCGCGCACACAACGATATATCACACTTTATATTTTAAGGATATTTTATATTTTTTCGAAATTTTCGAGCGCAGAGCGATACGAAACGTGAACGGAACGCAACTGCGGCTGACCGGAAACTTTTTAATTTTTTTTTGATTATATTTTTATTATACCTTGTATCTGTTTTGATATATCATCATAATAGTTGCCCGCTTACCATCATATGACCCAACCATATGTTATTTCTATATATATTTATTTTTCTATTACTTTCTTTATCTGTTTTGGTATATATTTAAGATTGTTACCCACTTACCATCACATGACCCATTCATATATTTTTATATATCTATTTTTTATTATACATTTTCATCGTTTTAACCTAACCTAACTTAACCTAACCTAACCGGGGTGTTCCTTCTCTCGTCTGCCGGATGCTAAGGGCAAATCCGATCCATTTTCCTCGGCATCCGGCGACTTCCGGCCTTATGCAGGCCTTGTGCAGCCTAACCTAACCTAACCTAACCTAACCTAACCTAACCTAACCGGGGTGTTCCTTCTCTCGTCTGCCGGATGCTAAGGGCAAAGCCGAGCCATCTTCCTAGGCATCCGGCGACGTCCGGCCTTGTGCAGGCCTTGTGCAGCCTAACCTTTTTTTTTTTTTTTTTTTTTTTTTTTTTTTTTTTTTTTTTTTTGTTACCCGGGGGAAATCCTCATAGGATCGTCAGGGGAGTGGTGAGGGCCACTCCCCCGGTATGCCGGACTTTTACCGACTAAAACCCCCGGGGTGGTCCACCGAGCGCTCTAGGACCGAGGGGCATGGCTATTCGCCTTCCCAGAGCCCGGCCCTGCGCGTTGCCCCATTACGGGCAGCCTTGAATGTAGGGGAGGCAGATGATTCGCTTCCCCACCGCCTTGTGGTGTGTGGGACCACACACTACACCACCGGAGTATGGTCTAAGCAGCTGGCCCCTCAGCCGAGCTGCCCGACACTCCGTGGGAGGACCTATGTGAGATGAGGTCCTCCTCCCGCGGCACAGCGGAGATTGTGTCCTCCTGCTGCGTCTCCATTGCCGCGGAGGCGGCAAGGCGGGCGCCTCTGAAGTAGGCACCCCCTCTTCTCCTTGTCGGCCGTTTTGCGGCGGCGCACGCTGGGCTGCCGACGCGATGGCCGGCGGGTTTGCTCACAGCGGCGCACAGCACGCAATAGGCACGACTGTCACATTCCTGGGCCTTGTGACCCGGCTGCGCACATCGGAGGCACAGTCCGCTTCGGTCCGTGCCGGCTCTACACTTTTCACTCACGTGCCCCGGCTCCCAACAACGGAAACACCGGAGCACGCGAGGCTCCACCATCTTGACCTGGGCCCTTATCCAGCCGATCTCTAACCCATATTTTAGCACCATTTCGGCGACATCAGCTGGACAAGTGGTCCAGCAAACGCCGAGACCGAATGTGCTGAAGCGGATCTGGCTCACCCGTATGTGTTCAGCCAGGTGAGCCCGCGACTCCATGCAGTTGCCGACCATCTTGATGGAGGAAAAGACATCCTCCTTTTCGACGGAGTCGTCCAGGCCCGACACGCGAAGGCTTACGCACTTCACGGGTCGGGTCACCTTGACTTCCGTCTCCGGGAGGATGCCCTTCAGTTTCTCATACAAGAGGTCGGCCTTCTTCGCTGCCTCTTCAGGCGGCCCAGGAATGTGCACTAGTCTGGCATCAGAGAGGGTGCCAGATAGGGAAGCTTCCTGTGCGCCAACTTCGCCCATGGCTCTTTGCATCTCCCTGCGGGCTGTTATTAGTACATCTCGGAGGGAGACACCACGCTCCTTGGCACCCGGAAGCAGCTTGAACGAGACGACTGCGTCCTTTGGCTTCCGGGTGCGGACCCGCTTGCGCGGTTTCTTCTGTTCCTTAGGGGCCTCCTTTGCGGGGCCCTTCTTCTGCTTGGCGGGGCGGTTCGGCCTATGTTTGCCGTCCCGCCCGGCCATCGCCCAGTCGCCGCTATGGCCGGCAACTTGAGGCTCTCCTAAGGGCGGGAACTCCGCCACCGAGTCAACGTTGGGAGCAGGGCGGGTCTTCTTCCCCTTGCCCTTACCTTTGGAGGGTTTGGGGTCGGGGTGAGAGCTCCGCCCTGCATCTGTCGCATCTGTGTGAGGGGCGTCCTCAGCGGCGCCGCCGGCCGGCTTCGGCCGGGGCTTCCGCGTAGCCGATTTCGCCGCGTAGGACACCCTCTCATGCTGCAGCGGCGGGCGTAGAAGTTGGTTCTCCATTGCCTCCTGCCGCTGCTGCATCACCTTCATGGACCCCACGACCTCACCGAGCATAGAACGAAGCTCGGCAAAGCCGGGGGCCTGTGTCGTATCTGGTTGGGCAGGGGAAGGGTCTGCCGACAGTGGTGGCACCTCTATCCCCCGCAGCGCTAGCTCGCGCTCACGCGCGCGCATGGCGACCACAATCTCGCGAAGTTCCCGGAGCTCTTCTCTGAGGCGGGAATTCTCCTTATGCACCTTTTTCACCTCCTCAGAGACTTTGCTCCGGACGATTACTTCGAGGTCCTCCTTTATGGCCGCCATGGCGGCTTTCACATCATGTACGACCGTACCCTTGACGTTCTTGGACTTGACGAGCCCGTTGCCAATGACGTCAAGGTTACGGCCGATGTTCTCCATACGGGCGTAGCATGTGTCATCCTCTGAAGTGGTCGCTGAGAGCCGCGATGTGAGGCGGGGACGCACGCTACGCTCCGTCAGCAGGAGCTCCTGGCAAGCCAGGCGCTCTTCCTCTGCCTTCTTTTCGGCGGTGATCGCCTTCTTGGCCTCCCACAACCCGACATGTTTTCCGTGGGTGGGGGGCCTACCTCTGGACCGTCGGGGGAGCGCCAAGATCTTAGCGGGCGCATCCCCGTCCGAATCACAGTCCGACATGGACTGGGCGCTCTTATAAGAGCGCTTACGCTCTAGCGTGGAACAAGAGCCCACCGTCGCCATGCTCTGACCGGAGTCCGAGTCTTCGAGGCGCTCCAGTTCAACCCGGAGTACCTTATCGCTTGCGAGTTCGGTGTCCATTGAGTGGATAGCCGTGGTCGTCGGTGCGGTAGGGGGGTCCGCCCTACCGCCAAGTACAAGATTGCCCCCCCCAGAGAACAAGGGGCTGCCAGAGCGGGACCGAAGCACCCGCCCTGGGAGGGATTCTCCGGCCGCGGAGCGACCGGTACCCTCCTGGGGTAGTTTCTCTTTGTCTTGCACTTCCATCATGTTTGCTTCACATTCATCAAATTTTCATACTATCATATCTGGAGTTAGAAGAACGAAGAAAAAACAGAAGAAGAAATAGAGAAGGGTAGAAACATAGAAGAAGAAAGAGAACAGAACAAGAAGGGGGGAATACAAAAGAATGACATACAACCTAACACAACCTAACATAAAATCCCTAACAAAATGATCCTAACACAACTGGCCTGGAGTTGGGGAAGACGGGAGTAAGTGGGGATGGGATGTGAGTGGGAGTAATAACTGGGAAGGATAAGAGAGACGAGAGAGGAATGTAGGGAAAGGGAAAGGTGGGAGAGGGAATTGTTGGTCCTCTTCGCCAATAGCCAGCAATGCCTAAAACATTACTGCCTATTGTTGCCCAGGGTGCACCACGAGGAGGTGAGACCAACTTCGCACCCCTTGTGCAGCCTAACCTTTTTTTTTTTTTTTTTTTTTGTTAACCCGGGGGAAATCCTGCATTGGATCGTCAGGGGAGTGGTGAGGGCCACTCCCCCGGTATGCCGGACTCCTACCGACTAAAACCCCCGGGGTGCTTCCTTCGCTCGCGTTGCGCCTGGCTAAGATACCACGATACCGCATAACCCTCGGCCAGGCGCGCGTTTCGCCCAATGGGCGCCTCCTAAAATATAGGAGTGGTGGGCGGAGTGTACCCACGACTCCTTCTTCTAGTGGTGTGCAGAAGCACACACACACCACTGGAGCGTCAAGTGCTGGCAGCCGCCCCCTCAGGCTGGCTGTCAGCTGCTCCTTTAGAGAAGCACCCCAGAAGCGACGGTGGAGTTGTCGCTGGGGTCTCCTCTCTATCCACCGCTCCGATGGTACGCTCGCCTGATTGGCCGGCGTCCATCCGTCTTCTCCTAAGCGGCCTCTTCGCCACGGCGCAAGCCGGGCTGCCGGCCCGGTGGCCCGCCGGTAAGGACGCGGCGGCGCACACCGTGCAATGGGCCTTCGGGGCCGTGCAGGTTTGGGACTTGTGTCCCTCCTGCCCACACCTAAAACATTGGCCACTTCTGTTGGTTGTGGCCCGACACTTCACGCCCACGTGCCCAGGCTCCCAGCAACGGAAGCATCTGAGCACGCGGGACTCCAGGAGTTGGGCCTGGGCGTAGACCAGGCCAACTTGAAGCCCATCCTTCATTATTAGTTCGGCGGCGGGGGCTGGGCAAGTTACCCAACACACACCGCCGCCGAATGTCGTCCATTTTATGGGGCTGACTTGGACTTGCTCCTTGTCAACCCCCGCCTTCCATTTTATCGCGGACTGGATTTCCGCCGAGGTGACGGAGTCATCCAGCCCGGATAATTTAAGGTCGACGCGCTTGTAAGGGCGGTCGACCTTCACGTCTTCTGGGAGGACTTCGCGGAATTTACGGACGATGGCGTCCGCCTTCCTGCTCGCCTCCTCTGGCTCGCCGGGGATTAAAAGGATGCGTGCCTCGGTGAGCGTCTTCCTCATATGCGCTGCCTTGATGCCCTCGTCGTGGAGGAAAGTGGTCACTTCACGGCGAGCGGCGCCAAGGACAGTCGCGAAATTGACTCCCTTCTTGACCGCGTCCGGCTTGATTGTCAACACGACGGCTGCCGTTTTAGGCTGCCGAACCGTGCGACGCTTCGCCTTCCGCTTCTTCTGCTTTGGGGGAGGAGGCGCCTTTTTGGGAGTCTTCTCCACCTTCTTCTTTTTGTCCCTTTTCGGCCTCCCGTTCTTGCCAACCTCTGTCCAGGGAGCGTCCTGGGACGATGTCGTAGGTGGGAACGGGGCCTCGGGGTTTGTCTCTTCTGGGTTTTGGGCTGGGACGCTTCTCTTTCCCTTGCCCTTTCCCTTGCCCTTGGCGGGTTTGGGAGGCACAGGGGTCGAGTGGTGCCCCGGCTCCGTCACATCCATATCGGGGAGGGCGTCCCCCTCAGCGGGGGCGACCGGCTTGGGCTTGGCCTTCCGCGCAGCTGACCCCGCCGTGCGGGGTGCCTTCTCCGATTGCAGCAGAGGACGCAGTGAGCGCCTCTCCGTCGCCTCCAGCCTGGCGTTCATGGAACGCATTTCCCCCACCATCTCGAGCATGGTCTGTTTGAGGACATCCATGTCGGATTGGGGGGAGGTGTCATCGTGAGTGTGTTTGCCGGGACCACCCAACGCGTGCGGTCGCGTGGGGTCCTGGTAACCCTTCTGGCGGACTTCGGCGCGCATGGCCGCCATGTCTTCTTGGAGGTCGCGCACGACCTCCCGTAACCGTTTGTTATCCCGGTGGAGTTTACGGGTCTCCTCGGTTACGGTGGCCGTGATCACGACCTCCAGTGCCTCCTTAATGGCCGTCATGGCGGCCTTCATTTCTCTTACCACCGTCCCTTTCAGGTTAGTGGACTTCGAGATGTTCTCCGACAGCACCTCGAAGTTTCTGTCTATGACCTCCTTTTGAGCGAGCACGGAGGTCCCCTCAACCTCGACCACGTCGAGTCTCGACGTTTGGCGAGGGCGGGCGCTCCGCGCCGTCTCAGGGAGGTCTAACTCCTGTCGTCGCCGCTCCTCCTCCTTCTTAGCGGCGAGCATCTCCTTTCTAGCCGCCCACAAGCCGACGTATTGGCCGGTCGTGAGAGGCCTATCTCTTCCCCGCTCGGGGACCGCCACGTACTTGGCGGGTACTTCTACCTCCGGCTCGCTGTCCGAGCGGAGCAAGCGGTAAGACCGCTTTCGCTCCAGCGAGCCGGACCTGCAGGACATTCGGCTGGACGCCGAATCGTCCGAGTCTACTTCGAGCCGCTCCAGGGAGACCCGGAGCTCTCGTCTTTGGGCAATATCGGTATCCGTGTGGGTAGCCGTGGTCGTCGGAGCGGTAGGGGGGTCGGCCCTACCGCCAAGCATTGGTTTGCCCCCCCCAGAGAACGAGGGGCTGCCAGAGCGGGAACGAAGCTCCCGCTCTGGGAGGGATTCTCCGGCCGCGGGGCGGCCGGTACCCTCCTGGGGTAGTACTCTTGAACTCAATGCTTTTTCCATGTTGTTTTTTCCGTACATCAAAATTTCCATACATCTCGCTGGGGTTGAAAGAGAAAAGATAAAGAAGAAGAAGATAGAAGGGGGAGAAGATTGAAGAAGAAAGACATAAAGAGAAGAAGGGGGGAATACAATAGATATCATACTGTCCTAACATAACCTAACATAAAAATCCCTAACAAATAATCCTAACACAACTGGCCTGGAATTGGGGTAGACGGGAGTAAATGGAGATGGGATGTGAGTGGGGAGAATGGCTGGGGAAGGATAAGAGAGACGAGACGGGAATACAAGGTAAAAGGGAAGATGGGATAAGGAATTGTTGGTCCTCTTCGCCAATAGCCAGCAATGCCTAAAAAGAAAAACATTGCTGCCTATTGTTGCCCAGGGTGCACCACGAGGAGGTGAGACCAACTTCGCACCCCTGTGCAGCCTAACCTAACCTAACCTAACCTAACCTAACCTAACCTAACCTAACCTAACCTAACCCAACACAACACAACACGACCCCGTTTAAATCTTTTGTGGAGCGGGTCCAGCGGGTGCGCCCTTACGAGACGCGACTTTTGACGTATCATGCTCCTCTCTCCGATACGTATTTTTCGGGATATTCACGAAAAAAACTGAAAAAACCTCTATGTTAATGAATTTAAGGTCGAAATTTGTATACGCAACCGGAACCTAACCCAATTTTCGTACCATTTTATTTGTTTTTGCAAGCTTTTTTGCTAAATAGCACCGGATTACATCCGAGACGGACTATATTTGTTTTTTTGTATTTTGTGTTTTGCTTCTCGAGGGCTCAGCATTTACTTAGGCAAGCTTTGATGATATTAAACATTTTTTGAGAATATCTGTGCAGGCAAAATCGTATATTGGTTTAAACGAACAAAATATTGAATTTGTCAAATATTAAATTTATTAAATATTAATTTTTTTCTATCTGCTTTCTTTTTGAACAGTCATAAATTATATAGAAACATAGAGGGTTGTGGGAAGGGAATTTTTGTATAGAATTCTGAGCCTAACTCACAAACGGCCGTCAAATCAAAATTGTAACCGACAGTCTGCCTTTGTTTTTCATACTATTAGCAATTAGAAATTAGTATTCAGATTAAAACAGTGTTTTCGAAGTGCTTTTGACCTGATTTGCTTGATCATTGAGATCTTAGAACAGCATTGCTTTGCATATAGCTTGTAGAAAATTGTTGGAGACCACGAATTGTGAGTTTTTTAAAAAAAAAAAACTAGATCCTCTTGCTTTTTGGCTTTTGTGATTGTTATAAGGTGTGTCGTACTTATATATGTTAACGCTATAAATATTGCAGAGCGAATACTGAGAGTGCTCGTTCTTCCTGCCGGGAGGCCTGCGTAGTGTCGTGTTGAACGTCTTCCTTCCTTCCATAGGGAAGGTTTTGAGAAACAACTGTGCAAATTAATAGCTGTCCCTGCTCGCCCCAAGTGCCAATAAGGTCAGATAGTATATAGTTTTTCTCTTTTTTAATTGTTATAGAAATTGCCCATCCCTTTTGACCCTTATTTCTTGTCCCGGTTAAATATTTTGCGGAGGAGGAGGATTATATTAGGGGTCCCGCCCGGGCGCGTCCAAAATTAAAGATCTGGACCCCTTTTTTAGGCCAAATTAACACATAAATTGAACATATTAATAAAATTTTACAAGGCGCTTGTTCATAAAAATTTTAAAAAATTCTGAAAATTACATTGTTCGACCTATAGCTACTTTTTCACCTGCAGCACGAGGGCCGCGTCCCCGGGGATCTGCCTGGACACCTAAAACCCGAAATTCTTAAAACGAAAGGGCCGGAAGTGGCAGTTTAGCGGGCGGACGAAAGTACCGTTTTTGAGGAACATATTTGATCTTATATAATAAATCTTGGCACTATCGGAGAGAGCTCGTCGTCCCGAATCAGCCGAGGGGTCGCAATCCCGAATCAGAGAATACTGGAACCCACAGGACTCGACACCAACTCGGTGAAACATAATCATCACCATCATCATCTTTTTGTATTGAGACCTGGTCATCTTTCGGCTCCAGCGGATGCGCCCTTACGAGACGCGTCTTTTGACGTATCGTGCTCCTCTCTCCGATAAGTACTTCTCGAGATAATCACGAAAAACTGAAAAAACGTGAATGCCCACTTACCATCACGTGATCTTGTCACATGTTATTTTATTATATTCATATATATATACTCCCATTTATATCTTACCTAGTTATCTGTTCTCATACCTGCCATCTTTACGAAATGCCCGCTTACCATCATGTTATCCTACCACATGTAATATTTTATCATATATTTTACATACATATACTTACTCCTGGTTTTCCTTTTATATTTAATTTTATTTTTTCTAATACAATAGTTTTTCACTTGTCATCTCACCTTATTTTATTATATATATATTATTATTTTTTAGATACATATATATTCTACTGGTTTTCCTCTTATATTAAATTTTATTTTTTCTAATACAATAGTTTTTCACTTGTCATCTCACCTTATTTTATTATATATATATATATATATATATATTATTATTTTTTAGATACATATATATTCTCCTGGTTTTTCTCTTATATTTAATTTTCCTTTCTAATATAACAGTTTTTCAGAGGTTGTGGATTACTGGGAGAAATATTGAAAGAAGTAAGTAACAGAAGGCTTAACGTGTTTAATTTTGGGTCTAAAGGAAGTTACAATTTTTGGTCTTTTAGGAGAAACATGAGTATGAGAAGAAACTGTATATAAAATTGTCCGATCTAGGTCCAGGTCAAAGTCGAATGTTCTATTAAGAGGGTGTGGGGGATAAGAAGTAGATGTGGAAGCGTGTGGGGTGTTAATATTTAAGGGATTCATAATATATAATTTATTTTAATAAAATATATATTAAATAATAAATAGTGTTAATAACACACCTTAAGTAATAGAAAAAATCAACTGAAAAATGTAAATGTCATGATTTTAAAAACAAATAAATATAATGAAATAAGAGGTATATAGAAATAATAAGGTGATTTTTCTAATGAAGAATATATATATATATGTATATATATATATATATATATATATATATTAATGAATAAATATAATAATTAATAGATGAAAAATATTAATACTGAAAAAGGAAAATGAAAATAAATTATTTAATGAACTTACAGTTGGCTCGACGGGAGGACCCCTTAAATTGAGTTTCGGCTACTCTCCACAGATGGTGCTAATTTATCGTAAATAAATTAAAAATTATAAAATTAAATACAATAAAAAATGAAAAGGAAAACAGCAAAACACATAAACTATTAGCTAAAAATAAATAAAGACAATAAATTTTGTGAAGATTCCGGCTCCAGATGAGGCAAAAAGAAAATTGAAGGAAATTTGAAAATCACAAATATTGAAATATCTTGTAAAACACAGTAATTAAGAGGTAAATAGTATTAGATAATGAAAAAGGGACACAACAAGATAAATTTAGACGTATCTAAAGTATTAAAAGTACAATATATAAATGACAATAGAGAAAAAAAAAACTGTTCTAATGAAATAATCATGAATAGCTCACGGCCAGCTCGCAGGAAAAATCCAGATTTTTGCACAAAACAGGAGAACACCAAGGCGAACAAAATAACAATAAGAAAATAGGGGGTTACCGATAAGATGGGGGTTTCGGTCGCGATTTTATAAATTTCGCGAATAAAAAAACTAGGATAACTTTTGATGTGAAAATCACAGAACGAATAGAAATACACCGTTTTAAAGGCCGAAGAAGCGCGCACACAACGATATATCACACTTTATATTTTAAGGATATTTTATATTTTTTCGAAATTTTCGAGCGCAGAGCGATACGAAACGTGAACGGAACGCAACTGCGGCTGACCGGAAACTTTTTAATTTTTTTTTGATTATATTTTTATTATACCTTGTATCTGTTTTGATATATCATCATAATAGTTGCCCGCTTACCATCATATGACCCAACCATATGTTATTTCTATATATATTTATTTTTCTATTACTTTCTTTATCTGTTTTGGTATATATTTAAGATTGTTACCCACTTACCATCACATGACCCATTCATATATTTTTATATATCTATTTTTTATTATACATTTTCATCGTTTTAACCTAACCTAACTTAACCTAACCTAACCGGGGTGTTCCTTCTCTCGTCTGCCGGATGCTAAGGGCAAATCCGATCCATTTTCCTCGGCATCCGGCGACTTCCGGCCTTATGCAGGCCTTGTGCAGCCTAACCTTTTTTTTTTTTTTTTTGTTACCCGGGGGAAATCCTCATAGGATCGTCAGGGGAGTGGTGAGGGCCACTCCCCCGGTATGCCGGACTTTTACCGACTAAAACCCCCGGGGTGGTCCGCCGAGCGCTCTAGGGCCGAGGGGCATGGCTACTCGCCTTCCCAGAGCCCGGCCCTGCGCGTTGCCCCATTACGGGCAGCCTTGAATGTAGGGGAGGCAGATGATTCGCCTCCCCACCGCCTTGTGGTGTGTGGGACCACACACTACACCACCGGAGTATGGTCTAAGCAGCTGGCCCCTCAGCCGAGCTGCCCGACACTCCGTGGGAGGACCTATGTGAAATGGGGTCCTCCTCCCGCGGCACAGTGGAGATTGTATTCTCCTGCTCTGTCTCCATTGCCGCGGAGGCGGCAAGGCGGGCGCCTCTGAAGTAGGCACTCCCTCTTCTCCTTGTCGGCCGTTTTGCGGCGGCGCACGCTGGGCTGCCGACGCGGTGGCCGGCGGGTTTGCTCACAGCGGCGCACAGCACGCAATAGGCACGACTGTCACATTCCTGGGCCTTGTGACCCGGCTGCGCACATCGGAGGCACAGTCCGCTTCGGTCCGTGCCGGCTCTACACTTTTCACTCACGTGCCCCGGCTCCCAACAACGGAAACACCGGAGCACACGAGGCTCCACCATCTTGACCTGGGCCCTTATCCAGCCGATCTCTAACCCATATTTTAGCACCATTTCGGCGACATCGGCTGGACAGGTGGCCCAGCAAACGCCGAGACCGAATGTGCTGAAGCGGATCTGGCTCACCCGTATGTGTTCAGCCAGGTGAGCCCGCGACTCCATGCAGTTGCCGACCATCTTGATGGAGGAAAAGACATCCTCCTTTTCGACGGAGTCGTCCAGGCCCGACACGCGAAGGCTTACGCACTTCACGGGTCGGGTCACCTTGACTTCCGTCTCCGGTAGGATGCCCTTAAGTTTCTCATACAAGAGGTCGGCCTTCTTCGCTGCCTCTTCAGGCGGCCCAGGAATGTGCACTAGTCTGGCATCAGAGAGGGTGCCAGATAGGGAAGCTTCCTTTGCGCCAACTTCGCCCAAGGCTCTTTGCATCTCCCTGCGGGCTGTTATTAGTACATCCCGGAGGGAGACACCACGTTCCTTCGCGCCCGGAAGCAACTTAAATGAGACGACTGCGTCTTTCGGCTTCCGGGTGCGGACTCGCTTCCGCGGCTTTTTGGCCTTCGGGGCCTCCTTTGCAGGGGCTTTCTTCTGCTTGGCGGGGCGGTTCGGCCTATGTTTGCCATCCCTCCCGGCCGTCGCCCAGTCGCCACTGTGGCCGGCGACTTGGGGCTCTCCTAAGGGCGGGAAGTCCGCCACCGAGTCAACATTGGGAGCAGCAGGGCGGGTCTTCTTCCCCTTGCCCTTACCTTTGGAGGGTTTGGGGTCGGGGTGAGAGCTCCGCCCTGCTTCTGTCTCGTCCGTGTGGGGGGCGTCCTCCGAGGCGCCACCGGCCGGCTTCGGCCGGGGCTTCCGCGCGGCCGATTTCGCCGCGTAGGACACTCTCTCATGCTGCAGCGGCGGGCGCAGGAGTTGGTTTTCCATGGCCTCCTGCCGCTGCTGCATCACCTTCAAGGACCCCACGACCTCACCGAGCATAGAACGAAGCTCGGCAAAGCCGGGGGCCTGTGTCGTATCTGGTTGGGCAGGGGAAGGGTCTGCCGACAATGGTGGCACCTCTATCCCCCGCAGCGCTAGCTCGCGCTCACGCGCGCGCATGGCGACCACAATCTCGCGAAGTTCCCGGAGCTCTTCTCTGAGGCGGGAATTCTCCTTATGCACCTTTTTCACCTCCTCAGAGACTTTGCTCCGGACGATGACTTCTAGGTCTTCTTTGATGGCCGCCATGGCGGCCTTTACGTCATGTACGACCGTACCCTTGACGTTCTTGGACTTGACGAGTCCGTCGCCAATGACGTCAAGGTTACGGCCGATATTCTCCATACGGGCGTAGCATGTGTCACCCTCATCCTCTGAAGTGGTCGCTGAGAGCCGCGACGTGAGGCGGGGACGCACGCTATGCTCCGTGAGTAGGAGTTCCTGGCAAGCCAGGCGCTCTTCCTCGGCCTTCTTTTCGGCAATGAGTGCCTTTTTCGCCTCCCACAACCCAACGTGTTTCCCGTGGGTGGGGGGCCTGCCTCTGGACCGTCGGGGGAGCGCCAAGAACTTGGCAGGCGCATCCCCGTCCGAGTCACAGTCCGACATGGACTGGGCGCTCTTATAAGAGCGCTTTCGCTCCAAAGTTGAGCTGGAGCCCACTGTCACGAGGCTCTGACCGGAGTCAGAGTCCTCCATCCGCTCTAAGCGGACCGAAACCTCTCGTAAGCATTCAAAATCCCTATGAGTTGCCGTGGTCGTCGGTGCGGTAGGGGGGTCCGCCCTACCGCCAAGTGCTTCCTTGCCCCCCCCAGAGAACGCGGGGCTGCCAGAGCGGGAGAGAAGCTCCCGCCCTGAGAGGGATTCTCCGGCCGCAGAGCGGCCGGTACCCTCCTGGGGTAGTTTCGTTTTAGGTTGTGCAGCCTTTTTTTTTTTTTTTTTTTTTTTTTTTTTTGTTAACCCGGTGGAAATCCCTACGGACCTTCAGGGGAGCGGTGAGGGCCGCTCCCCCGGTGTGTCGGACCTGCCCCGACTAAAACCACCGGGGTGTTCCTTCTCTCGTCTGCCGGATGCTAAGGGCAAAGCCGAGCCATCTTCCTCGGCATCCGGCGACGTCCGGCCTTGTGCAGGCCTCACCTACTAGGCGGGGGGACGGTTAAATAGTCGCCGCCCCCCGCATGCACCTAACACATTTCGGGGAGAGTGGTAAGCCACCCCCTCTCACCTCCTTGATATTGTCATCAGAGCGGTGTGCGGGAACACATCGCACACCGCTCACGCCAGGATTTGGGCGACGCACTCCCTCAAAGCGCGCCGCCAACCTAACCTAACCTAACCTTTTTTTTTTTTTTTTTTTTTTTTTTTTTGTTACCCGGGGGAAATCCTCATGGATCGTCAGAGGGTGGTGAGGGCCACCCCCCGGTATGCCGGACTTTTACCGACTAAAACCCCCGGGGTGGTCCGTCAAGCGCTCTAGGGCCGAGGGGCATGGCTACTCGCCTTCCCAGAGCCCGGCCCTGCGCGTCGCCCCTTTACGGGCTCACCGTGAAAGTAGGGGAGGCAGATGGTCGCCTCCCCACCGCCTTGTGGTGTGTGGGACCACACACAACACCACGGGAGTATCGCCTAAGCAGCTGGCCCCTCAGCCAGACTGCCCGGCACTCCTAAGGAAGAACCCTGCAAGAAGTTCGGCGGAGCCGAAGCAGGGTTTTCCTCCCGCGGCACAGGAGCAATCAGAGACTGTTCCTGTGTCTCCATTGCCGCGGGGGCGGCATCTGGGGCGTCTCTGTGATAGACGCCCCCTCGTCTCTTGCGGACGGGCCTCTTGGCGGCCGCGCACGCAGGGTTGCCGACGCGGTGGCCGGCAGGTTTGCCCGCAGCGGCGCAGACCAGGCAATAGGCCCGCCCGTCGCACTCCTGGGCCTTGTGGCCCGGCTTCGAGCAGCGGTGACAAAGCCCGCTTCGGTCCGTTCCGGACCTGCACTTCTGGCTCACGTGCCCGGGTTCCAGACAGCGGAAACACCGGAGCACGCGAGGCTCCATTAGGCGGAGCTGGGCTTGTGCCCAGCCGTTGACCATAACCCCACGCTCCATCGCCAGGTTGGCGACCTCGACTGGGCAAGTGACCCAGCATACCCCTAACCCGAAGGTACCGAAGCGGACTTCGCTGGCCTTTATGTGCTCGGCCAGATGAGCCTGCCCGTCCGTCAGTTGGCAAACCGCCTTTATGGCGTAAAACACGTCCTCCTTCGTGACGGAGTCGTCCAGGCCCGACACGCGAAGGCTCACGCACTTCACGGGCCGGGTCACCTTGACGTCCGTCGCTGGGAGGACGGCCTTAAGCAGATCACAAAGACGGTCTGCCTTCTTCTGGGCCTCCTCGTGGGGGCCCGGAATGTGGATCACTCGGGCGTCGGTCAGGGTGCCGCGGAGATATGCATCCTTGGCACCCACGTCAAACATCGCCGTACCCATTTGGGACCGAGCGGCTCTTAGGACCCCCTCAAGGGTGGTCCCTCGCTCCTTCGCACCCGGCAGCAGCTTGAATGAGACCACAGCGGTCTTCGGCTGCCGAGCGCGGCGCCGCTTACGCGGCTTCTCCTTGGCCTTAGGGGCCTCCTTTGGGGGGGCCCTCTTCTTCTTAGGGCGGACGGCCTTCCCGTCCTTGCCCACTCGTTGCCAGCCGTCGGCGCTTGTGCCGGCGGCTTGAGGATCTGCAAGGGGCGGGAATTCCGCCGCCGAGTCCAAATCAAGGTTGGGCGCAGGGCGGGTCTTCTTCCCCTTGCCCTTGCCCTTGGAGGGTTTGGGGTCGGGGTGAGAGCTCCGCCCTGGCCCGGTCACGTCCGGGTTTGTGGCGTCCTCAGCGGCACCGCCGGCCGGCTTCGGCCGGGGCTTCCGCGCGGCCGACTTCGCCGCGTAGGACGCCTTCTCCTCATGGGCCAGCGGCGGGCGGAGCTGCTTGCGCTCATACGCCTCGAACCGCTGGTCCATCATCCTGCCCAGCTCCTGGAGCAGCGAGTTGTGAGACTCGCCCGCAGGAGTGGGCAGGGGTGCCTCTTCCAAGTCGTAGGGATTAATCCCTAGACGCTCGCACAGCTTGCGCTCCCTTATGCGCATAGCGGCAATCTCCTCACTGAGGTCTCGTAGGTCGGCTCGGAGACGAGAGTTCTCTTTGTGGACTTTTCGAACTTCGTCCGAGACGCGAGACGCTACGAGCTCCTCGACATCACCTTTTATATTTGTCATGAAGGACTTGGCGTCTCTTATAACAGTCCCTTTTAAGTTGCCACTCTTTAGGACCGACTGGTTCAGCTGGTCTAAATTGTGGCAAATCCTCTCTCGGAGGGCGTACGCCGACGAGTCCTCCTTCTCAGAGGTCGTGCCGAAAAGCCGCGACGTGAGGTGGGGACGTGCGCTCCGCGCCGTTGCAAAGAGCTCCTTTGCCGCAAGGCGCTCCTCTTCCTCCTTTTGCTCTGCTATGAGCTTTTTCTTCGCCTCCCAGAGGCCCACATGGCGGCCGTGGGTCGTGGGGCGTCCTCTGCCTCTTTGGGGGAGCGCCAAGGTCTTGGCAGGCAGCTCCCCCTCAGAGTCACAGTCGCTCGACTGTGCGCTCAGGTAGGTGCGCTTCCGGTCAGAAGATGCGCCGGAAGCCGCCGTCACAAGGCTCCGACCGGAGTCGGAGTCCTCCATCCGCTCTAAGCGGACCGAAACCTCTCGCAGGCAAGCAGTGTCCGTATTCGTAGCATGGGTCGTCGGTGCGGCAGGGGGTTCGGCCCTACCGCCAAGCACTTGGTTGCCCCCCCCAGAGAACGCGGGGCTGCCAGTGCGAGAACGGAGTTCCCGCACTGGGAGGGATTCTCCGGCCGCAGAGCGGCCGGTACCCTCCTGGGGTAATTCGCTTGGTCCTTGTGCTTGCATCATCGTTTTTTGGCATTCATCAGATTGACATACTTCTCGCAGGGGTTGAAAAACGAAGAGACATAGAAGAAGAAGATAGAAGGGGAGAAAATAGAAGAGAAAAGACATAAAGAGAAGAAGGGGGAAACAATAGAGATACCATACAATCCTAACATTACCTAACATAAGTCCCTAACAGATAAACCTAACATAACTGGCCTGGAATTGGGGAAGACGGGAGTAAGTGGGGATGGGGTAGGAGTGGGAGTAATAACTGAGAAGGGATGAGAGAGGCGAGACGGGAATACAAGGTAAAGGGGAGGTGGGAGAAGGAATTGTTGGTCCTCTTCGCCAATAGCCAGCAATGCCCAAGAAGAAGAACATTGCTGCCTATTGTTGCCCAGGGTGCACCACGTGGAGGTGAGACCAACTTCGCACCCCAACCTAACCTAACCTAACCTAACCTAACCTAACCTAACCTAACCCAACACAACACAACACGACCCCGTTTAAATCTTTTGTGGAGCGGGTCCAGCGGGTGCGCCCTTACGAGACGCGACTTTTGACGTATCGTGCTCCTCTCTCCGATACGTATTTTTCGGGATATTCACGAAAAACTGAAAAAACCTCTATGTTAATGAATTTAAGGTCGAAATTTGTATACGCAACCGGAACCTAACCCAATTTTCGTACCATTTTATTTGTTTTTGCAAGCTTTTTTGCTAAATAGCACCGGATTACATCCGAGACGGACTATATTTGTTTTTTTGTATTTTGTGTTTTGCTTCTCGAGGGCTCAGCATTTACTTAGGCAAGCTTTGATGATATTAAACATTTTTTGAGAATATCTGTGCAGGCAAAATCGTATATTGGTTTAAACGAACAAAATATTGAATTTGTCAAATATTAAATTTATTAAATATTAATTTTTTTCTATCTGCTTTCTTTTTGAACAGTCATAAATTATATAGAAACATAGAGGGTTGTGGGAAGGGAATTTTTGTATAGAATTCTGAGCCTAACTCACAAACGGCCGTCAAATCAAAATTGTAACCGACAGTCTGCCTTTGTTTTTCATACTATTAGCAATTAGAAATTAGTATTCAGATTAAAACAGTGTTTTCGAAGTGCTTTTGACCTGATTTGCTTGATCATTGAGATCTTAGAACAGCATTGCTTTGCATATAGCTTGTAGAAAATTGTTGGAGACCACGAATTGTGAGTTTTTTAAAAAAAAAAACTAGATCCTCTTGCTTTTTGGCTTTTGTGATTGTTATAAGGTGTGTCGTACTTATATATGTTAACGCTATAAATATTGCAGAGCGAATACTGAGAGTGCTCGTTCTTCCTGCCGGGAGGCCTGCGTAGTGTCGTGTTGAACGTCTTCCTTCCTTCCATAGGGAAGGTTTTGAGAAACAACTGTGCAAATTAATAGCTGTCCCTGCTCGCCCCAAGTGCCAATAAGGTCAGATAGTATATAGTTTTTCTCTTTTTTAATTGTTATAGAAATTGCCCATCCCTTTTGACCCTTATTTCTTGTCCCGGTTAAATATTTTGCGGAGGAGGAGGATTATATTAGGGGTCCCGCCCGGGCGCGTCCAAAATTAAAGATCTGGACCCCTTTTTTAGGCCAAATTAACACATAAATTGAACATATTAATAAAATTTTACAAGGCGCTTGTTCATAAAAATTTTAAAAAATTCTGAAAATTACATTGTTCGACCTATAGCTACTTTTTCACCTGCAGCACGAGGGCCGCGTCCCCGGGGATCTGCCTGGACACCTAAAACCCGAAATTCTTAAAACGAAAGGGCCGGAAGTGGCAGTTTAGCGGGCGGACGAAAGTACCGTTTTTGAGGAACATATTTGATCTTATATAATAAATCTTGGCACTATCGGAGAGAGCTCGTCGTCCCGAATCAGCCGAGGGGTCGCAATCCCGAATCAGAGAATACTGGAACCCACAGGACTCGACACCAACTCGGTGAAACATAATCATCACCATCATCATCTTTTTGTATTGAGACCTGGTCATCTTTCGGCTCCAGCGGGTGCGCCCTTACGAGACGCGTCTTTTGACGTATCGTGCTCCTCTCTCCGATAAGTACTTCTCGAGATAATCACGAAAAACTGAAAAAACGAGACCGCCCACCCGCCCTTGATTTTGGTAGAAAAATTTTATTCGGGGAACGCGCGTGGGGACCCTTGGGGACTCCGAGCGGACACTCTCAGTACACGTTACATGCGCTACAAGCACACGAGGTGCGGTTTGAGTTCTCGAGAAGGAAATTTCTGGTGTTCGTTTCTGTGTGCGCCTGAAATATATGTGTTTTGATTATTCTGATTGTATAACTATTCTGATTATCTTGATTATTTTGATTGAGTGACTGTTCTGATTATTTTTTGATTGTTTCGATTATTTTGATTATTTTAACAATTTTAATTATTTTGATTGCTTTGATTGTTTTGATTTTTTATATTTTGATTGTTTAGATTATTTTGATTATTTGATTTTTGAATTGATTTTATATAGGTTAAGATAATAGTGTGAAACACTGACATACACCAGTAACTGATATAAGAATTGTATTATTGTGCTGCGGCGGATCGGACCCTCAGACAGAGAGTTCTGAGGAATGCCGTAATTGTCGCCGGCGCGAGGGGCGCGATGCCGCCGCCTCGGGGGGTGTCGCCCGGCGCCCGGTCGGAGCCTGTGGTGGCTCACCCGGGGCCTCGGACGGGGGAGGCCGCAGAGACCGCGGGTGGGTCTCCGACAGCGGCCTCTTTTGAGCTGATGCCGGTGGCGCCCGGGCTCCCGGCTGCCTGTTCGGACTCTCCGGGGGCCACCTCGGGGTCCGAGCTGGATATGTTGACGGCGGAGGGTTCGGCCGACCCACCTGAAATAGACGGACTGGAACTACACCGACAGCTGGACGCCCTCTCCTCGGACCCCGAGATACCGGATGACTGGTCTGAGAGCTGGAGTATGAACAGTGGGCGACCCAGCTACCTGCCAGCATCCGCGGGGGGCGTCAACATCGACATGGACCTGGCGGCGAGGAAGGCCAGTGAGCTTCTCCTCGAGGGCAGAGCCTCGTTGGAGGCAGCCGGCAACATGAAAAAGGATTGCAAAAGGGAAGCTCTCGAGCGTCCGCAAGCCTTGCACGACGTGGTGCTGGCTGTCTCCGATTCGCGCTCACGGCAAAAGGCCCGCCTCGAGGAGGAGCGAACGAGGTCGGCCCGAGAGCTGGTCCGCGTGGAGAGGGCCCACAACAGAGAATTGGCCGACATAAAGACTGCCCAATCCAAGATGGAGGAAGTGCACGAGGCCATTCTCAACACGCACAAAACGGTCCAGTCTGTTCGGGACTGGTTGAACTGCGAGATGTTGGATCCGATCAGAAAAATAGCTTTCATAAGGGACGAATTAAGAAAGCTCACACAAATTTGTTCCGGGGTGGCGGGGGCAACGCCGGGGGGCATGGCATCGCTCGAGGCGGCTATCCGCGAGCACGCGACCAAATCAGAGTAGACCTGTGAGGTCCTGCGCTCGATCAGGACGAACTTCGCGAATTTCTCCCTCAGAACAAGTGAAGATTCGGATCGCCCGCGTTTGCGAGTCCCGGCTTTGGAGTCGGCGGGGGGCGCGCATCAGGGGAGACATACGTCGGATGAGGGCCAGTCGCTGAGGGAGGTGGCCGAGGACGTACGCGAAATAAAGGAGGCTATAAAACTGATTGGACCAATGAACGAGACGGTGAGCGCCATAAAAAGTGACATGGAACGGAGGTGTAGTCCTCGTCGGGACACGGCGGATGACGTCCTCAAGCAAATCGAAGCCGCCGTAAAGCCTCGGGAGAGAGGTCATCGACTGGACAGATGTCGAAAGGTGAAGGATGTCAAAGTCCTGCTCGGCTGTCGAAACCACGGAGATGCCGAAAAACTCCTGGAGAATCTCCGAGAATCCTCGTCCGGCCTGGAGGTAAAGGAGGTCCAAGGGCGTAACCCCCTCGTCGAGGTGAGGGACATCCTAAAGATCTCCTCAGACAACGAAATAGCCGCATCCATCTGGAGCCAAAATTCGGCACTGGTCGAGGGCCTTGATCCCGAGAAAGAACTTTTTACTGTAAAATTTCGAAGATCGGCGAGGAACAGCCTGGAAGAGAACGTCGTGGCTGAGGTCTCCCCTCGGCTGTGGAGGAGGTTGGTCAACGCGGGACGAATATACGTCGGGATGCAGCGCCGACCGGTTGTGGACCGTTCACCGCTCGTCCAGTGCTCCAAATGCCTAGGATACGGCCACACCAGGGGATTGTGCAAGGAGGAGCGTGAGGCCTGCGCCCATTCCACGGGGCCGCACATGAGGGCTGTGTGCTCGCAGCGGAATGCGGCGCCATGCTCCATAAATTGCTCGCGCGGTCTCGCGTGGCCTATTGCTGACGCGTTGGGCGACTCGGTGTCTCCTGCGAGGGGGTCACGGTCCTAATGCAGGCCAACCTAAACAGGCAAAAACTTGCCACCGTTGATCTGGTGCAGCACGCTGTTGGCCGAGGGATCGGGGCCCTCTTAGTTCAGGAACCGTACGTGGGAGCCGCGGGAGAGCTACGCTTGCAGCCTGGATTGCGAGTGGTGCAGGCGCCTGGCGCCACCAGGAAGTGCCCGAACAGGGCGGCTATCATCGTGATCGACTCGTCCTGGGGAGTGGAGTAGGACCCTTCCAAACAAACAAGGAATATGGCTGTCTGCACAATCAAGATCAACTGGGGGAAAGTCAGCCTGATATCGGCATACGTCGAGCCGCATGATGGGGGTGACGCAGCGGAGTCCCGAAATCGCGCCGGGGAGGTTCTGGCTGCGTTGGGGGAGGTGATTCGGGGTCTGGGGGCGAGCCGGCTACTTCTGGGTGGAGACTTCAACGGCAAGAGCCCCTGGTGGGGCTGCCCTGACGAAGACGAGAGAGGAGAAGCGGTCGCCGGCATGCTCGCGGAGGGCTAACTCACCGTCCTCAACGAGGGAACGGACCCCACCTTTGAGGTGTGGCGCGGGGGACAACGGTACGTGAGTCGTGTTGACCTCAGTGCTTGCGGCTCGGAGCTACTGCGTAGAGTTTCGAGATGGCGGTTGGTCGAGGGCTTGACGACGTCGGATCACAACGCAATCGAGATTTCTCTGGCTCGGCGGAGCTTTGCCTGCTGTACCGGTCTCCGCAACCAGAAAATATAATACAGTGCGTGCGGACTGGGTTGCTTTCCGTGAAACCATACAAAACGAATTTGCCAGTCGGGTATCGCTCGACGTCGAGCGATTGGTCTCGATTGCCCTTGGTGAGGAGGTCGAGAACGCAGCGGTCAGCTACGTGGAGGCGGTCACGGCGGCGTGCGAGACCTGCATCCCGGTCCTTGGGCCGCCGGTCACTCGCAAGAGCCCGCCTTGGTGGAATGAGGAGCTAGGGAAGAAAAAGGGAGACGTCAGGAGATTAAGAAGGCGAATCAAATATGCGGCCCCGCGGAGGAAGGAGCACGTTGTGATGGAGTACCTGAGGGCAAGGGATGAGTACCAAGATATGGCGCGAGCGGCACAAACTAGCAGCTGGAATGAGTTCTGCACCGCAGCCGAGCATGAGTCCCTGTGGGACTGTGTGTACCGGGTCTTAAGGAAAACGGTTAGCAAACAGCCGGAGCCCCTCTTGCGGAATTCCCTTGGAGTGACGCTGGGGGCTCAGGGCTCGGCCGAACTCTTGGCCGAGACCCTTTTTCCGAAGGATGACCGGGGCCGGGACACAGGATTTCATGCTCGGGTGCGGAGCAGAGTGGGGACTGAGGAGCCTACGGCTCCCCCCGACCCTCCTTTCACTGCAGTTGAGACAGAATGGTCTGTCCGCAAGTTCTTTCCGAAAAAGGCTCCGGGGCCGGACCACCTCACCGCGGACATCTGCGCGAGAGCGATCGGCGAGGATGGAGGGCGATTCACTGCACTCGCCAACGCAGCGCTCCGAACAGGGTGCTTTCCGAGGGCGTGGAAGAGGGCCGAAGTGGTGGTGATCCCAAAGCCCACAAAAAAGGATTCACAACACCCTAGATCCTATAGACCTATCGGCTTTCTTTCCGTCCTGGGGAAGACCCTGGAGCGAATGTTGGTGGGAAGGGTCCGCCATCACATACTGCCGGCTCTTAGCGAGCGGCAGTATGGTTTCCTGCCGCAGAGGAGCACTGAGGATGCCCTCTGTGCTCTGATGCGGCAGATAGATGGCGGCCTGGAACGTAGAAGAATCTGCCTTCTGGTCTCGCTCGACATTGAGGGCGCCTTCGACAATGCCTGGTGGCCGGCCATCCTTGAGCGTCTTCTGGACGCTGGATGCCCGGCTAACCTATACGCATTGTTGAGGGCGTACCTCTCGCACAGATGGATCGCGTTGGGATGGTCCGGCGCCCGAGCCGAGAGACTTACGGACAGAGGGTGCGTACAGGGCTCGATTGCGGGACCTCTTCTGTGGGACCTGATTGTGGGACCTGATTGTGGACCCCTGCTGCATAAATTGTGCGGCCAGGGTGTCCACAGTCAGGCCTTTGCTGACGACATCGTACTTCTGATTGAGGCGTCAAGTATGCGGGCTGCCGAGGATTTGGCGAATGCGGCCTTGACTCTGGTGCATCGATGGGGGGATGAAAACAGGCTACGATTCGCGCCTGAGAAGACAAAATGTATGGTGATAACGAGGAGGCTCACCTCTGGGACCCCTAGCCTAAAACTGGGCGATACGGAGGTCGGCGTAGTCGACGAGGTGAGGCTCCTCGGTATCACCATTGATAGTAAATTAACGTTTAGGCCCCACGTGACGCGAGTGTGCGAAAAGGCGATCGGTATTCACAAACAGTTGGAGCGGGCGGCTCGCGTCACGTGGGGTCTGATCTCGGATATCCTCAGAACTATTTACACAGCGATGGTGGAGCCGGTGGTCTTATACGGGGCTGCAGCGTGGAGCAGAGCTGCCGACAGGGGGTGGGCTGTGGCAAGACTGAGGGCTACACAAAGATTGCTGGCCCTCAGGATTGCCAGGGCTTACCGCACGGCTCCTTTTGCGCCGGTGGTCGTACTGGCGGGGCTGCTACCACTGGACTATAGGGTAAAGGTAGCGGCGGCCCTCTATCGGATGAAACTCGGGGATCCCGTCTTTTCGGACAGACTTTTGGAGGGCAAAGTTCCGCCCACGGATTTACCCCACCCCTCAAAGTGGAATACAATAATTATTGAAGAAAAGGAACACGTTAACGAAAATCCAGAAAACAAGGACTTGAGGCTCTACACTGACGGCAGCAAGATTGAGGGCAAGGTGGGAGCGGCATTGTCCGTCTGGAGGGCCGGGGCGGAGGTGACTTCCAGGACTTACAGCTTGGAGTCATACTGTTCCGTCTTCCAGGCGGAGATGCTTGCAATTCTGAGGGCAACGGAACTGGCGGGAAGTTTTAAGAAGGAAAAAATCAGCATTTTAAGCGATAGCATGTCATCCCTGCAGACCATACAGGACTACATTTCCCTCCATCCCCTCGCCTTCAAGATTCGCGCTGCGGCCCTTGACCTTGCTGCGGCCGGAGTGGATCTTCACTTCGCTTGGGTTAGGGCACATGTGGGATCGCCTGGCAACGAACGCGTGGATGAGCTGGCGAAACATGCTGCCCTCAAGAAGAAGACAAGGCCGGACTACGACGGGGTGCCCCTGTCATACGCGAAGGGGGTCATCAGGCGAGACTCAATCACTAAATGGAACACAGAATATAAAAATGCAATTAAAGACAAAACACCGGAGCTTTTCCTGCCTGATGTCCCCCTCGCGTTTGACTATATAAAAGGAAACAAGCCCCATAGTCTCATTACACAGGCCATCATGGGTCATGGCGGTTTTTCAGTGTACTTACACAGATTTAAGTTGAAGCCTGACCCGTGGTGTCCTTGCGACTATGGAGCTGCGATGGAGGACATTACCCATGTCCTCATCCACTGTCCTCGTTTTGCTTCCGAACGCCTGCAGACGGAGTACAAATTGAATCAAAACATGAAAGCAGAAAATCTCTCTTCCCTGCTAACTGGGAAGAAAACGACTAAAATAATGCAAGAGTATATCAAAAAAGTAGTCTCCTCTGTCTGCAGAGCGAACGGAAGCACAGCGAATTGGGTCATGTGAAATCAAAATCGGGGCAGCCGTCGTGGTCCCGCTGGTCTCCTCGTGACGCGGTAGCCTAAGGCGTACCCGGCGTAAAAATTCATTTTCGCGGAAATATACGTGCTGGAAACGTGTTTGAAGTGTTGTCTGAAAGGGGAACAGTCAGAAGGGGACAGGGGACAGTTCCATCCAGATCGGATAAAAATTCAAAAAGTTATTGGTGTTTTTGTGGATTTTTTATGAAAAAGTGGAGAAAAAGTTCAATTGTGGCGGATCCAAGAGGAGTTCAGAGACGTGCGAATTGCCTATGAGCTACGTTTTCTGCGCTCTAAAAGCTGGAGAAATCGCCACGAGGATAGCTGCACGAGGATAGCTGCACGAGAATAGAGCGAGATCCCATAGGATCAGGCTGCACTGAGATCGACGTAAGTGATGCCTCCATATGCAGCTCGATCTTTATCATTAACTAGCTGTGGTCCGGCGCCGCTGGCCTAGTGGATAAGGGACGCGATTCTCGTAGGTTTGGATCCCTCTCCGCGCCGCATACGATTTAGGCGACATGCTCACCGGTGGAAGAAAACATCGTGAAGACCCTCGCATGACATTTAAAAAAAAAGGTAATGTGCACTAGTGCTGTGAGAACGGTGATCAGTGCGCTTCTGGTCACGTTGGGCAGGAAATGTAAGCGCAATGTCGATATATCCAATAAATTATCTCTGCTCACCCCATAAGGGATATAGCGTGACGATATATAGTTTTAATCTGGAAAAAGCTAGAGGTACGTCGTGGTGAGATACGAACCTAGGACCACTCGCGTTACCGCGAATGGAAACTGGTGCCTTATCCACAAGGCCGCTACAGCCACCAACTCAAGTCTTGTGTTAAAGTGTTCAGATATTTTAATATTCGAACTTGGTCAAAAACAGGTTTCTGTTAACAGTATGGAAGTAAAATTGTATTAAAGAAGATGTCCATTTAGAGATAAATATATACTATCGATCAAATCGATCGATTTAAAGATCACTTCAAATAAGCTTTGTATATTTTTGATGGTTTTATATTAACACACTGTAATAGTAATGAATATTACGTACAATAAAAAAAAAGAATTCTTTATAACAAAGTATAAAATGCGCTCGACCTAGATATTGTGCATTGAACAGTAAACGCCTTACGTTACATTCAGTGCCATTAGCCTTGTTCAGCATACCTCGTACAGCCCCACAAGGGCTAACACTTTACAATATTGATGTATGTAATAATAAAAATGGCTTAACAGAGCGTCACCGACGCCGCCGACGCCGCCGCCGCCGCCGCCGCCGCCGCCGCCGCCGCCGCCGCCGCCGCCGCCGCCGCCGCCGCAGCTGCCCCTCGAGGTGCGGAGCCCGGTCAGCCTGCAAGTCAATGCCCACAATGACAAACACAACCCTGACTCCACCCGCGAGCGCTCTATCGCACTCGACTGCATTCCATCCATCCATTTTCATTACTGACATTATTTCAAATCTAAAATACACCATTATCTTAATATTGTGGATATGTCTAGTCAATTCGAAACCCTTCTTTAATTTGCTGAGTTGACTTCCCTTTGGCGCATCATACCAACACAGCACGGGGTATTTGCTAGTGTCCGACCGAAAGTTCGGTTTCGGTTTCGGTTTCGGCCGAGTTTCGGCCAAAAATCAAGTTTCGGCGGCAGTTTCGGTTTCGGCCAATTTTGGCCGAAACTTTTGCCGAAACCGAAACTGATTTCGGTAGTTGTCGTACATGCTTGCCTAGCTTCGTTTCTCGCGGCAACGCTTTGACGGACGCTGGCGGCCCTGTTCGGGATTCGTGCGCCGTTCGCATTGCTTTTTTTTTCGAATTTACGCGTGTTTGTTGACCGGGAAAGGTCTTCACAACTTAACCGGGCGGGTGGGCGAACACTGAGGGTGCTCAGCCGGCAATTTATGGGTTGGGTGGCAATGCAAGGACACCCCTGTGGGTACGAACCTCGACATGGACCGCCAGCCAGAAATACGTAACCTAACGGTGACCTAATAGCGTTTTGGAAGCGACTACCTTCAGAAAAAACGCCGAAAGAAACTCAAGGCTGCGTCGGAGTGTAACTGCATCGTTTAGACGACAGTTGACGGATCTAATTCGCATTGCTCTATAGCAACACAACTTAGTCAGTGCGTTATCACCCGACGTAAACATTCTTTAGAGGTTATGCTTTGATGGTACTGATTACATGTAAGTTTTTGTTCCATTTTTTTACTTGACCACGTTGACTTTTATACTTGACCACGTGAGTTTCGGTTTCGGTTTCGGTTTCGGCCGAAACTGAAGCAACGGCCGAAATTTCGGTTTCGGTTTCGGTTTCGGCCGGAAAACCAGTTTCGGTCGGACTCTAGTATTTGCTTCTGTTGTTTTATGTTTTGTGTGCCAAATAGATGATTTTCTCTTTTTTTTTGTCTTTCATTGTAAATCGAAAAAAATCACGAATCACATATTTTTGGCATTTGAATATAAAATAACATACATAATATTTGCTACGCTATACCTTATACTCATATAGTGGAATTCTACACCACAATGTATTTGCTAATTGGTACACGTCTGTGGATTGGCCACTCTTTTAAAATATTCGCAGACCGTATAAGACGACACAACCGTGAAAAATAAATTGAAGACTGCGATTATAAACCTTATACCAGCAGTCGTTGAAACAAGTGGAACGCCTGCATCAGACCCTTGTAACAACGCAGCAGCGGCTCTCTAAGGCGCAGTTTGCCTTAACCCAGATGTTACAGGCGGTAAGAGTGCAATTTATTTTAAATTAGCTGAGCCCTCGATTTCTGGAAGTAGTATCCGCGGCTCGCGTCATACTTTATACAGATGTGCTCCGACCTGAGTACGCACGTACGACCTAAGTTGAACCCTATTTTATATAATTCACAATATACATTTGAGCTCAACTAATATTTCAGGATAGAAACCTTCAAAACTGTCCATTTTTTTTAATTTTATTTTGTTTATATAAACTTTCAATCGTCCTTGTATTACAGACTAAAGTTAATGCTAATTAAAGTTTTAGTCAAATGAACTGAACAGTTATTTTGGAGGTACTGTGGCGATAATCGTGAGTAAGGAGTTTATAAAATCAGGTTACAAGTCGATGGCATAAATATGACGTTGGCCGCTTAGTAAATAATAATATTTTGTATGAAAGAATTGGAAAAAAGGAAGATCGTTTGAATATGAAATTGAGAAGGATTTTTGATTAATTTAAAGATTGCGTCTTGGGCTTTGTAAAAGAAATGTCGTATTTAAATGAATAGATAAAGAGATTCTCTCTGAAATGATTTTTCACCTACATAATACTTGTATAGGCGGCTGAGAAACAGGTTTATTATAGACATTGAATTGGTCAGAGGGACACTTGTGCCTCATATAACTGTGTTTTGTGAGAGGTTCATACCCACTGACCACAGTCCCGGCCGACTAGGGTTTAGTTATAATCTGATGTCCATGTCAAACGTTGCGAAAATGACATCGTTTACATGGAATAAGAGTCAATGGTAATTAAAATTTGTAATGTGACTAAACATTTACCAAACAAAAGAGAATCTTCTTCAGAGTCCTCTAATTATCTCTAGCAATTATCTAATATCCCGTGGAAACCGAATCCAATGTATATAACGGGCTACTCTCGAATATTGTAAGCGACACCCGCCAACGGGCAGACCTCGCACGCATCCCGTGTCGCTTAATGTTTTTAGCAGAAAAAAACACTATTTACGAACTAAAGATTTAATATGTATAGTAGTTAGTTTACAGGTTGTTTTATGGGTCGTGGGTGTATGGCCTAGGCTGTGTTCTAGCAGTCTCTCGTCTTGTTCGTACTCCCCTGATGTGGATGTGTGGCAATCGGCTCCGGAAGAAGTAACTGCTATCAATGGCTTATCCTGGATTAAATGTGGGTACTTGGTAACTCGGCTTTCGTTCAGATTGCAGATTCTTCAGCCTGTACACCTATTCGTACCGTGATTCGTAGGGTGATTCGTAGGGTGATTCCCGTTATTTTGGGATCAAATCACTATACTTAAGTATTTTGTTTTGGTATTGAGCAATAGCTTATTAAATTTGATGCGTAAAGATAATAATTATAAGTTATAAATGACGCAGTCGCACTCCGCGGCGTTGCCATGCACAATGAATGTGGCCGCGACTCGCCAACAGCGGCGCGCGCGCACCTACAGTGTAGCTATATTATTATATAGTTATAATGTACGATGCGCCGTGCTTGGCTTATCGATACGCCTCGAACATCGACTATCGATATAGTTCTCTTATAATTGTTATTTAAAATATAAATTTGTAACAACGTTACATTTACCCCGCTCGGCCTTGTAGGATTTTATTTAATTAAAATTCGACTAAACTAAACTACTAACCAATTTCATTCTTCTGCTTACATAATTCCAGTTATTCAATTTTCTTGCTTCAACACTCATACTTAGCTTCTTAGATTTTCCTATTTAATCTATGAATCTCCTATCATTCTAAAAGTCAAAGAAAGCTTTATGTTCAAGGACTCATTGTAGTTTGGTGTTAAGTAATAGGGTATATGTTCTGTTTAGTTAGTGTTAATTATTTAGTACATGTTTTTTTTTTACAAAATTATATATTCTAGTTTTTTTTTAAGTACTTATGATAATGTAATATAGTGTAGTCTTAAAATTATATATAGTGATAAGTTGTTTTATTTATTAATACTATATAATATATTAATATCTATATAATACATGTTATTGTTTGTAGTTAGTTAACTTAATGTCCTTTACATGCCAAACACCCATATCTGTGCCGTTCATATTTTGCAAACGATATACCAAAGGGGACTGCTTTGCAGTTATTTTACATTTCTCATATTTTGGGGCAAACTTTTTGCTAAAGTACTTTCCTTTGTCACTTTGATAATATGTTCGCTTCCACACCACGTCACCAACATTAAATTCGGCATGCTTACGACGTAGATTGTAGTGTGTAGTATTTTTTAAGTGAGCACGCCACAGTGACTCTTGTACCTTATTAAACACTGTAGACAAACTACATAGATTTTCAGCGTAGCTGTCGCGTGGTATGAATACGATTTCATCCATTAAATCATTGTCTAGATAGTGAGACCCACAAGTGACAAATTCGCGACCATGCACTAAAAATGATGGAGTGTAACCTGTTGTTTCATTTACTGAGTTGTTTATAGCGAATTGAATTTTAGGTAGGTTAACATCCCAAGATCGATGATCATCATTAACAAAAGTAGAAACACAGGTTATTATAGTCCTTTTGTATCGTTCCACAGTATTTACTTGCGGTGTATATTTTGGCGTGTAATATATATTTGGTATTTTGTATTTGGAAAGCATATTGTCCAGAACTTTACTAACAAATTGACTACCATTGTCCATGTAAATGGTTTGTGGGATGCCATGAACCATAAATACAGAATCTTCTAAGTGTTTAGATACAATATCGCTTGTGGCTCTTCTCATAGGAAACATTAGACAATATTTACTAAAGCAGCATGTAACGACTAACAAATAACAATTTTGTTTCCTACTGAGAGGCAGGGGGCCAACTATATCTACAGAAAGTACCTGAAAAGGGCGATCACATTGTTTAGGGCGACCTAATTCTCCTAAGGTTTGGTGATTCCGCGATTTATACTCCAAACATTTTTCGCAATTGCTAACAAAGTTTAATACATCTTTGTGTATACCCGGCCAAAAATAACGCAAAGTAATACGGTGATAAGTTTTAAAAACTCCTAAGTGTCCAGCTATTGGTTCAGAATGGTTTTCATTGATAACAGCTTCACGTAATTCTTTGGGAACTACTTCTTTCCAAGCGAATTCAGATGTTAATGTATTTTTATCCTTACCTAATCTATAAAGAGTGTTATTTTTTATTAAGTAGTTACTAAAATTTTGTGGATTATTTAGGCATCCATTATATATTGACTTATACCATTTGTCATTTGTGTCCAATATTTTATTAGAAGTGCTGACAGAACTCACTGGTACTGCTCTGGAGAGAGCGTCCGGAATAATATTATCTACTCCACGTCGATGCTTAATTTCAAAATTAAAAGAAGATAGTCGAACTCCCCAACGGGCAAGACGTCCTGTAGGGTTAGAAATGGACAGAAACCACTTTAGAGCGGAGTGATCAGTGTACACCGTGAATGTTTTGCCATTTTCTAAGTAACAGCGCCAGTGCTCTAATGCAAGTAAGACCGCTAATGTTTCCCGTTCAGTAATGCTGTAATTTCTTTCAGTGGCTGTAAGAGATTTACTCATAAAAGCAACAGGTCGTTCTATGCCATCAATTGTTTGAGTCAAGACAGCGCCTATTCCGAAATTACTCGCATCCGTGTGCACCTCGAATGGAAGATTATATTGGGGGCATGATAAAACAGGAGCTGATACCAAATGTTCTTTTAGTTTATTAAAAGCAGTATCGGCCTCTGGGGTCCATATAAAGGGTATAGATTTGCCTTTTTTTGTTTTACTTGTTAGTTTATTTAGTGGAGCTGCAACTGTACTAAAATTTGGTACGAAGCGTCTGTACCATGTAGCTGTACCAAGGAATCGCTTAACGTCTTTTGGACAGGTAGGTTTTGGGTATTTTAAGATTGCCTGTACCTTGTCTGGGTCGGTCCTAAGGCCCTGTTCATCTACCACGTATCCAAGGTATTTTAATTGCTTCATAAAGAAATTGCTTTTTTCCAAATTAATAGTTAAGTTAGCTTGTTTTAGTTTATTAAGGACTTGTAGTAATATAGAAACATGCTGTTCAAAAGAATTACTAATTATGATGATATCATCTAAGTAAGCGAATACCTTAAGATCAAATTCAGGACCAAACAATGCATCGACTAATCGCTGTTGTGTAGCCGGTGCGTTTGTTAAGCCAAAAGCAGTACATTTAAATCTAAATGTTCCTCTACCAGGAATATAGAAAGCAGTTTTATCTCTGTCTTCCTCCTTTATTAAAATTTGCCAAAATGCTTTGGACAAATCGATACTTGATAAATATTTAGCATCTCGCAAATTATCTAATATTTCAGAAACGTAGGGAAGACTGTAGGCATCGCGTTTAGTGACAGAGTTCAGTTTCCTGCTGTCCAAGCAAAACCTAGGCTCTCCGTTCTTTTTAGTGACTAATAGAACTGGTGAAGACCACGCGCTTTCACAATTTTCATTAACGTCCAATGACAAAATTTCATCTACTTGTTCCGTCAATATGCGCTGCTTCTCAGGAGACATGCGATAGTATCGTTGACGTATCGGAGCTGCGTTTCCAGTATCTATTTGGTGCGTTATTAACGTAGTCCTACCTAAGCCTTTCCGTTCAGTTGAGATTTCCTTAAACTGTTCTATCAAGTTTTCAGCAATTAAGCGTTGGGCATCATCTAGATTACTATAAGACTGGATGTGGACATCAGGCGTGGGAACTGTGAACACTGGTACATCGGTAGTAGTATAAGTATGTACTTTATTTAAATATTTTGGACATATACTAAATTTACGCCAAAAATCAACTCCTAAGATTAGAGAGAGTTGTACTCCTGGTATCACGTACGCCTTAATTATGTGAAATGTATTTTCAAATGTAATTGGTAGATCAATGAAACCAATGCTTTTAAGTGTCTGACCGCCTACTCCCTGTATAGAAATATCGTCGCTAGAATGCATAGTTAAACCAGCTCTTATAAGAGTGTTATGCGAATTATTACCTAAGATAGTAATAGACGAGCCTGAATCCAATAGTCCATATGTTTCTATATTATTAATATTTATTCGTGCATAAGGCCTGCAATCATTATTAGGCTTTTGTTTAAGGATTGAAGCAACTTTGTAGAAATTCATGAAATTATTTATAAGTTTTAGCCAATTACTCAACTCTTCACTATTGAAATTGTTATTGCTGCAATCCTGCCTTACTAGTTTTTTGAAGTGTTTGGTTTAGGACCATTGCAATCTGGGCAATCTGGTGCGCGAACGTCTTTACGACCACAACGAAAACATACTAAGGTGCGCTCTGCCTGACAATTTCGAAGATTATGAGTGTCAACCCTACATCGTGGACAAAACTTTTTAATATGGTTGAGTGCATGTACTGGCTTAGGATTAGTATAGCGATTAGTATAAATATTATTATAGTAATTATTAGGCTTCGAATTATAGTTACTAGGTTTGAAATTGTAATTATTGTTTTGTTTCCAAGTAGGGTTAGTATTAACTTGTTTAGTGGTATTGGTAGAAGTGCTTTGTGTATATGCATATTCAGGTGCTAGTGTTTCAGAAGTTACTTTAGGTGGTTCACGGAACTGTGACAAACGGGATTGAACTTTCTCAAAATTGCGACAAAGTGTCTGAAGATCGTCGATAGTTTCAATTTCATCCTCGCGTACTAATACACTAGCGTATATTGGTCGAATATTGTGCAACAATATTTCCAACTTGTCTTGCTCAGGTAATGGTTTTGTTAAGCGAGAGAACAAACCTGACATAATTGATAAATAGATAGTAATATTTTCCCGTTCTCCTTGCGTTCGAGATCTAATTTCAGACATGAGCCTATAATCATAGTCAAACTGGCTAAAGTGAACAAGAAGAAGTGTAGTGACATCATTCCAAGTCTTACCTTTGTCCCGAATGCTTCTAAACCAGTGAAGAGCATCATCCACAAAAATTTCAGTCGCGAATGCGAGTATTCTATCATACGTGATATTTCTAGCCCGTACGAACTCATCAACTCTCTGAATAAATGCACGCACGCATGTCTTGCCGTTATATTTTAGTTTAGTAACGTCAGTAGACAGACCGCGATCACAAGTGACAGATATATGTGTAGGAGTACTGGTAGTAGGTTGTGAGGGCCCAGCGATTTCATCCTTTGCCTCCTGACTATCTTTAACTTGCTTCTTCTGCGGCATTTTGATGTTAAAGCAATAACAAGGGTGTGTTTGAACACAATAAATTCATAAGCATGAAAATGAGATGATATTATATATGTTTAGGTATATGAGAAAAATCTATATTCTGTTACAAATGCAAACTAAATTAACGCTATTGGTTATTAACATTTAATGCTAATGCAAAAATAAAATGATAAATAAAAGCTAAGTGACATGTATAATAGCAAATTTTAAAATATTATTAATAACAATAATTATAAGTATAAGCGCTAAGCACTGCTATTGCAAGCTAAAATAATGATTTTTACATGACATGAAATTATTAATATCTAAATTATGAAACTATCGATATCAATGAAATTTGTATGAAGTACTGCACTATGTAAGCACTATGATGCGTGATTTATAAAATAACCAACAAACGTTTTACAAACTACCTTGCACACAAAAAGCCAGAGAACATGCTGAGAACACAACCCTTAAAACCACGTTGGCGCCAATGTCGCTTTATGTTTTTAGCAGAAAAAAACACTATTTACGAACTAAAGATTTAATATGTATAGTAGTTAGTTTACAGGTTGTTTTATGGGTCGTGGGTGTATGGCCTAGGCTGTGTTCTAGCAGTCTCTCGTCTTGTTCGTACTCCCCTGATGTGGATGTGTGGCAATCGGCTCCGGAAGAAGTAACTGCTATCAATGGCTTATCCTGGATTAAATGTGGGTACTTGGTAACTCGGCTTTCGTTCAGATTGCAGATTCTTCAGCCTGTACACCTATTCGTAGGGTGATTCGTAGGGTGATTCGTAGGGTGATTCCCGTTATTTCGGGATCAAATCACTATACTTAAGTATTTTGTTTTGGTATTGAGCAATAGCTTATTAAATTTGATGCGTAAAGATAATAATTATAAGTTATAAATGACGCAGTCGCACTCCGCGGCGTTGCCATGCACAATGAATGTGGCCGCGACTCGCCAACAGCGGCGCGCGCGCACCTACAGTGTAGCTATATTATTATATAGTTATAATGTACGATGCGCCGTGCTTGGCTTATCGATACGCCTCGAACATCGACTATCGATATAGTTCTCTTATAATTGTTATTTAAAATATAAATTTGTAACAACGTTACACCCGATACACCGGCGCCGCCACCGACGACGAATAAGGATAATTCAGTTAACTGTCCTCCATACGCAGTTCTCCTCCGACGCAGCTTTGAGTTTCTTCTCAAGTACTCGCTTCCGACACGCTGGCAGATCACCGCTGGGTTCGAGTCACCGGCCGGCCGCCCAGACCCAGGTCAGTACCCACACAATTTGTTTACTGAAAGATCCTTCACTAAATTAATATGAATCACTTGTCTTCTGAACTCAGCAACGCTTACAGAAAGTGAGATGACAGAAAAGAGCGCTTAAACTTGCCGAGTCAGAAAGCAAAGTCAAGGTAAGTTAATAACGATATAATAGCACGAATAGCACCTGGGGGCCGCGTGCTACGTAAACTGTGCATCGGCTACATACAGTGAGTCGCCTTTGCATCGAGCAGTCTTTCAAAGAGTTAAGAAGACCAGAATCGCAAATTTTATTTATTAATATTTTTTGTATTGGAAAAAAAATCAGTGAATACGAAAAAGTCGTAAAGTTGTCAGTCTTGATATACCAAAGTCACCCTTGAGAGGTTTTGCGTTAGCTACCTGTTTCTGGGCAGTAGACTTGAGGGATTCTGCTGCCCGGATGAGATAGAGGCGGCGCACGGTGTCCGGCGCGCCGCTTGAGAAAGAGCTTTTGGAGGGGTGGAATTTTACTCCTACCCCTCCCCCAGAGAAGTAGCCTCAACAAAGCTCTTTGTTCCCTGAGCGTCTGGACGAATTTGGCATCCCAGGCCCGAGTGGAGCAATCAGAGGGACACCCCGGGGGTTTTTACCAGTAGGAGTCTGACACACCGGGGTCGCTGCCCTCACAACGTCCCTGATAGTTCTATATAGAATCTTCCCCCGGGATACAAAAAAAAAACTACCTGTATCTCTGTATACATACATACATTTAAAAATATTATATAACATGTGGAAGTATGGCGGTGAGACCTGAGGCCCAAGCCACCGGTAGTCGGGAGCTCGGAGTGAGGAATGTCCTCACTCCTCGTGCCTATCGAAGTGACAGTGCCAGGTGCCTGCTGCATTTGGCCTTTGATCCAACAACCAAATGAGAGCTTGAGATGGTAATCGAAGCTCATAGCAATCAATCCATTAGTCGACACGAATATCGGGACAATAATCGTTGAACCTCCATCCCACATTATTATTAAGTTATGTATTTATATGCGTATTTCATCATTTCCAGGTGCTCCGAGAACTTCGAATTGAAAAGTCACAGTTAATAACTGAAAATAACACCCTTTTGAAAGCTTTGCGTCAACTCAAAAAATCGCATTATTAAATCAATCGTAAAAACATGCAGTTTGTTGACACGATTTCGTCCTGATGGTAAGTACAGTGTAGTCCAAAACCGAAAGTGACTGTCAAAGGACGTAAATCTTTCGAGTGTCCATCGTCACTGAAGGTCTTCAGTTATGCGAGTTACACGGGGCTACGTTGGTCATTACACTCGTGTACAGCGATCACGATGTGTGTCCCGTAATTGTGATCATTCATTAATTATTATTGTATTCTTTTTTTATTAATTATTATTGTGGAGGTTAATTTAATTATTAATCATTATTAGAAGATTATTATACCCTGTCCATTATATTAACCATCTTTTGACAGATGACGATTTACATATTTAGTGATATCCTAAAGATTCTCGAATGCGATACCATTCCGATTATAGTACCTACTATCATTAATCGAATTACGTACGAATACGTGATCTGTCACTCGCAACGAAACGCCCGTGATAGTCACACGCATTTACGTTCGCTGAGTGTTCTCTCGCATCTGTTACACCTTGAGTTGAGTAGCTTTATTCCTCGGTAAAACTTTTGTGAAATTTATATTAATTGATCGTGAAAATGCCGAAAGGACGTGTGTTCAAAGCACAATCGAGACAGTTAGTGTTAAAACTTCATGAGTATTTTGAGCAAGAAAATCAAAATGGCGGACCTCTTATACCTATCACGCAAGTCCGAAACCGTGTTGCAGCCGCGTTGGGGATCAGTCTATCAACTGTGACTAAAATCACTACTGATGCCTACGGCAGGAGCGGCTTGGAGCAAAACAAACCATCTACACCAAATAGAAAACGCCGGGCTCATAAGGTGACAGCTGTTGATGACTTTGACGCTGACGCTATTCGTCGTCATGTATATGATTACTACTTGAGAAAAGAAATTCCAACTTTGAGAAAACTTATTGTTTCTTTGAAAAGAAGTGGTCTATTTCATGGTGAAAAATCTTCTTTGGTCAAAGTTTTGAACACAGTTGGCTTTTCATATAAAAAGTCAAATAAAAGAAAATTATTAATGGAACGCACAGATATAGCTATAGCACGTTGTGATTTTTTAAGAGAGGCAAAGAAAATTACTAGAGAAACTGATAGCAAAACGAATTTCTTGGCATTTAAAACATCTCATCAGTCCACACCAACACGGTTTTGTGAAATCACGTTCCACAGTATCTAACCTGGTTTCTTATACTGGAGATCTGATCAAGTCTCTTGATAATCGGGTTCCTGTCGATGCAATATACACTGACTTTAGCAAGGCATTCGATAAAGTTGACCATTCTTTATTAATTCATAAGCTGTTTCTCCACGGTATTTCTGGTTCTTTATTAGATTGGTTCACTTCTTACTTATGTAATCGTACCTCTAGGGTCGCAGTTAGTGGGCATCTTTCTAGACCATTTGTGGCAACATCAGGAGTGCCACAAGGTTCGCATTTAGGACCTATACTTTTTAACGTTTTTATTAATGATATACCATTGTGTTTTAAGAGTTCGAAAGCATATTTGTTTGCCGACGACTTAAAGATCATGAAACCAATACAGTCAGACTCAGACAAAATTGATCTCCAAGACGACTTGTGTAGACTTTCTTCGTGGTGTCAACAAAATAATATGTTGCTTAATCTAGATAAGTGCTATCATATTCACTTTAGTAGAAACAAAGTTATACGTTTAGGTAGCTATTTTATAAACGATCACAAACTAAAAGTTGTTAACTCAGTGAAGGATTTAGGCATTATGATTGACTCAAAACTTAAATTTGATTTGCATATACTAGAAATAGTGTCCAAAAGTTTTAAATTACTTGGTTTCATCACACGTATTTGCAAAAGCTTCAAGCTTCCGTATACTAAGATTAAGGTATTTGAGAGCCTTGTACGTCCTGTTATGGAGTATGGCTCGGTTGTATGGAATCCCAATTACGAGGTCTACAATAAACGCTTAGAGAGTGTGCAACGACGTTTTGTTTACCATCTCTCCTACGGTGATAATGTGGCGCATAAAATCTTGAGCTATCATGATAGGCTGGTTTTTTATAAAATGCTATCTTTAGCTAGTCGCAGGAAAATATCTGACCTAATATTTTTATTTAAAATATTCAATGGATATCTAGATTGTGCAGAACTTATCGATAATCTAAAAATTAATGCTCCATCTCGTTTGCCCCGCAAAACAGCTTTCCATTTTTTTTCTATACCCTTCTTTAAAACGAATCTTGGACAGTTTTCTACCATGCCAAGGATCTGCAGGCAGTACAACGCACTCTCGCGACTCGGTGACTTGGACCTGACTGTTTCTCTTTCAAAATTTAGAACAGCGTGTAGAAAGTGACTGCATTTCTTTTTTCTTTTTTTTTTTGTGTTACTTTTTGTGTTACTTGGAATCAGTCACAGTTTCGCTTAAGGTTGTTACTTATACATTCTACAATATTATCCTTTTGTGTTGTGTTTATATATGTATGTATATGTTTTTTCTTTTTTTGGAATTTTATTATTATACTTTAATGTAAACTAGCTTTATATATTAATCACTGTGCATGCTGTGGTGCCCTATAATTGTGGGGGCATTTATATGTTCTATTTAAGTACCATGATCCTTTTGTTTTCTTGTCTAATGTTACCCATGTTGGGCACCCTATTATGTAAAATAAAAATAAAAAATAATAATAAAATACATGATTGGGCAAATATTGTTTTCACGGATGAAACATGGCTCAACGCTAACCACACACTATCTCGTTTCTGGACTGGATTCCTCCATACCACTGCCAGTACAACGCAATAGAACTTATATGGGCACAAGTAAAAAGGCATGCTGCGAGATGCAATACAAGCCCCCCATTCACAGCGAATAAAATGTTTAAATTGCTAAAAAATACTTGCACCCACGTAACGGCCGAGAACTTGGCAAGTGTGGTGGAAAGAACTAAAAGAGTAATATTCTCTGATTGGGAACGTGATATTGCGTTTGATAATATATTATCTACACAAGAGCTAATAATAACTGTTACTGAAGACTCCTCATCGGAGGAGTCTAGTGTTGATTATCATTCCGACGACTCGTGCTAATAAAATAATTAATTATTATTATTATTATTTTTTATTATTGTTTAATTTATTTTATAAACTATCCTGATTGTTTTATTTGTATTCATGTATTAACTAAGAAGAAAGTAAAATTTTATATAATGTTATTAAATGTCTTTTTTATCATTACATTATTTAAATAACATATTAACTACACTTTATTAACATTATAGAAGAGTATTTCTTTAGCTCGTAACATCGATTTCTACCGATTATTTTTAATCTGTGGCATAATTGTAGTAACCATTATGTGTGACACATCACTAAGTGGGCGGTACCCATCCATAAATTACAAATATTATTTGTATGACATGTGTACGTAAGCAATACAAAACTTAATGAGCGTGAGCTGTCAAAAGACTGATAAAATGATGGACACAGTATAGTAGGCGTTAAATGCTTGACTCTTTGAGTAAAATTGATAATTTAAGATATTAAATTTTTTTAACACTAGAACAAAGACGCCAACGCCTTACATCAGTGCCTTGCGAAACAGAATTTTCTAAAGCAGGTTATATAGTAACAGACAGACGTACTTTTTTTTTTTGGTAACCCAGTGGAAATCCTCGTGGATCGTCAGGGGGCGGTGAGGGCCGCCCTACGGTATGCCGGACTCCTACCGACTAAAACTCCTGGGGTGCTCCTTAACTCGCGTCTGCACCAGCCCCTGGGCACACCGAGGACCTTCAAAAGGGCTGGTGCGCGATTCGCCCTGTGGGCTACTCCACGAATCGGGAGGGGCCAAGCCCCTCTACCACCGCCTAGTGGTGCGTCGAAGCACGCACGCCACCACTGGAGCTCTTATGTCAGGCATCGGCTCCCTCAGGCTCGTTGTTGTTGATGGCCTAATGGCGCAGTTTGTAGTTACTCTAATAGTGATGCTGAAGATTCTGGGTACCGGCGAACTTTTCTGTGATGAGCATATTACTATGTCGTTTGTCATGGATGTGTATTTTTGTATATAAATCTGAATATATCTCTTTATTACAAATACATGTGCGATGCAAAAGTAAGTTTGGAGTTACGTCAATTTTAGGATGTATTAACTTTTTGGTTCCTGTTTGTGTTTATTGAACATCCAATCATTAAATGTAATTACAATATTTTATGGAATTTTTATACGTAGGATTAGAGATATTACACGAACATATAATTTGTTTGGGTTCTCATTATGTGTTTGTTAAGCTCGGTTTAAGATTTTATTTACAAATCTTGGGATCCTCTATGCAAGATAAATTCTGGGTTTGCTAGAGTAAAGAAAAATGTTTTTTTTTTTTTTTAATATACCGAACTAATTTTTTTTCTACACAAAATGAACCTACTTAAAAAAAATGAATCCAAAAAGATAATAAATAACAGTTTATTAAAACTGTTATATGACAATAACATAATAGCATAAATCATTATTAAAAAAAAAAACAGCTGTTATAACATCTCTAGTGATTGCTAAAAGTGACGTTTTAAGTGCCCTCTTTTATTATTATATTCTCTTTGATTGTAATCGTGGTTGATGTTTCTTCGAGTGTTTTTTTTTTATCTTTCACTTTGACAGATTTGACGTTTCTGTCAAATGTTAAGATTCGGTCGTTGAGATTTTATTCTTGCGTTAAATGTTTTGTATGGATTTTGTAATTCATTAATTAGTTTCAATAGTATACAAATCTAAAGGAATCTTATTTCAAGTTTATTTACCGAGATGGTAAAAATGGGCATATTTAGTGGTCCATCGCAGTTCGATCAAGATGTTGGTATGTATTTGAATAGTATACAAAAGAGTACGAGCTATCTAGGTTTCATATGTAGCACTCCTGGTGCTGAGGTAACTTTCTGACGGAGAATTTTCTCTAGCACAAGTGTCTTAGATGGCATTGTTGTGGGTCCCCGAATCGATGACTCATGGAGTGAGTTGTTGTTTGGATGGAGATATTGATAACGCGCGGTCATTTGATAATTTTGAGTAAACTCTGCCCAACTTTTCTTTGTTTTCACTGAATAGTCATAGGATCTCTTTGTATCACTACAAATACTTTAGTAGTTAAACACAATCTACAAATATAAAATTGTAATAAGGTCATTTGTCATTTTATAATATTTAGAAAACTGCTTTTTAGATTTTAACTCAATGTAATGATTTTTCGTAATTTCTCTCTGTTGAAGTCTTGTACAGAAGTTATGCAACAAGGTCTAACAGACAAATTATCTTTTTTAATAACACATGAGGGATATTTTGTCCTGGCTGTTGGAGCATAACCAAACAGTACCTTTTTCAGTGTGAGTTACAGACCATTGTTGTAGACAATAGTAAAAAAATTGAGGATGTCAGATTGGTATACTAGCCTGTAGCAATACTTCTATAGAATTTATAACACTAGTATATTGTTATATAGTATTTTAAACTTTATAATTAAGGTGCTGAACGTGGGTGTGTGCTTTGACAGTAAACTATCCTTTAATTACATTATTAGCACTGTGACTTTGAAAGCATACAGAATACTTGGCTTCATTCTTAGGATGAGTAAAGATTTTAGGGACCCTTACACTTCTGTCCTTCTATACAAATAATGCTTTAGTTTCTTCCTTACTGGAATTTGTCTCTAGTGCTTGGAACCTACAATATAAAAAAAAAACTTCTTTTCAAGGGTATTCTAAATAAGTTTTTAAAGCTTTTAAAATATAAATTTGGGTTGCACAACCTTCCATATGTGTTAATCCCTGCTTTGAATGATCAAAGAATTGTAAAGGGTCAATATGTTTGCTTATTCAACATTAGTAGATGTCTCCTAGGTTGAGATATTCGCTACATTCACTTTGTTTAACATGTGCTTAATTTGATCTTTGCTCAGTAAATACATTGTATAGTGTGTGTTTTTGCATTTATAGTCGCAGAAATGCTAAGCAAAGTTTAGTCTTTTTATCACTTGTTTATGGTAATAGTCAAAAGCTTTCAGTTATATGCACTATCCTAACATTTTTTTTCCTAAAACATTTAGTAAAAATCTTTTTATTAATGAAGTATACCCTGAGTTAAAGTATGTAAAGATGTTGTATTGACATTTCATTAAAGTTACTGTATAGATCTGAGTATTGTATGTTCAAAACAATATTATCTTACAAAATTTTCACACCAGGTAATAAATACAAAATGCAATACACCTTTTTTGTAGTAAACATTTTGGAGAAGAAAACCCAAAAAATTATAAAATCATATCGAGGGGTGAAAGGCTATTTGGTTTAAGTGACATTTTTTGGTGACACAGTAACATATATACAGTGCAAACTCTATATAATGACCCTCGAGGGACTGTGCATATTTTGACGTTATAGAGAGTTGTCTTTAAATGGAGAGAAGAAAAATCTGTATTAGGAAAAGAAAAAGTTTATTTCAGACTAGTGTTAGTAATTACATAAAAAAACAATTGCTATTTAACAGCTATTAAGTATAGTCTGTTATTTTTGTCTGTTGTCTTTTGCTGCACCAGTAATTTTGTTGTATTTTTAAATTATTTTATTCAATGCAATTTTGCAATATTGAGACATCTTGGTGATAAAGAAAGTACTTTTCCAATAATTTAGCTGCTTCCAGAGCGGATTTCTTAGAAAATGTGGTATGTGTAATGTAGAGAGTCGGCTAGGATAATAAAGTGACAAAAGCATGTATACAGCTGCGCAGTTTTTACTAATTTTGTCAACTTAAAAAGTACTTTATATTATTAAATTGCTGTCGTTATTGAGAGTGGGTGTAATGCTATATAGAGTGTTGGCTGTGGTGGCTGCCGGCAGAATAGAATAGCACCCCCCTCTTCTTGATGACGTGTCGTAAAAGGCGACTAAGGTAGATACCTTTAACACCGCAATTCAACTAGGTGTTCAGAGAAGGAAAACTCGACCAACCTGCATCCTGCTTCCTCCCGATCGTACTGGTTCTCCATTCCATCGGGCCTGAGGGAGCTCGGACGAGAGAGTGCTTTTCTGGCTGCGCATCCAGCTATGCACTTGAATATCTCCTGCGCAATTGACTGTTTCCGTAAACTGGACCTTGATTTTCTTAATCGGTGTTGAAACAGTCGCTGTGGCCGAATCCGGCTAGGACATCATCATATAGAGTGTATCATTGTATGGGAAATGAGCTAAACCAACCATAGCCGAGTGATATCGACACTTTAGAGAGTTTGTCGTTAAATCAAGTGACGTTACATGGAGGTAACACTGTATATTTGTATTAGGGATGTAACGGAGGCAGTTTTACCGGGACCGGAGTCGGAGTTTTTAAATTTGATTTATTGGAGTCAGAACCGAAGTCGGAATTGGAGTCTGAAGCAATGTAATCACAAGTGATGGCAGAAGAAAGTAGTTTTATTTATTTATCAATAAAAACATTATTTAGTGAATGTTTTTAATTAGAAAGTAATAAATTTACACATCACAGACAATGAAAAGAAAAATTGCTGTGTTTTTTATTAATATTTTCCCATTAATAGTGAACAAATTAAATCAAATTTGCTCCAGGGTTATTTTTGTGTTAATTTCTATTTTACTTAATTTAATGTAAATGTAAAATAAAAAACCGTGTAGTAATGTACATTTAGTTTTAAATTTAATAATTTTATCATATTTTTTTAAATCTAAATTTTTTAAAATGTCTTCTACAAATTTAGTAGCACTGATTGTGTGATTAATTGATTTCAGAGATGGGCAAAATGTAATCAGATAAATGATTAACGATTACGATTACATTCTGTAATCATGATTAATGATTAACGAAATTAATCTAAAGAAATAATCATTTTTCGGTGATTAAGGATTATTAATCTTTAATCGGATTACAATTAATCATGATTACTTTTATGATTACTTTTCTGTTTGATACGTAAAATGTGCTGCCGACAGCAAAGCGGCGCTCGCCTTTTTTTATTTATAGTATACGACTACTACTAGCTAAACTGGCGAACTGAGTACCACCACATAGCTAGGTGTTAGGGCGACTACCCGAACTGGGTCGTGACCGCAGTACAATAGTGCAAAGACCGGCATATTGACTCGCTTCGACCTGACTACTTTCAGGATCAGTTAGTGCTCGGTGGACATTAAGTAAATCCAACGAAATCTAGCTGATCATAGATGCTTTTACTATTGTTCTGAGTGATTCCTGGATTATTAGAACTGATTATCAAACTACCGCCCATATTTTACTGAAATACCGTTTCCAACCTGATACTCAGAACAATAGTAAAAGCATCTATGATCAGCTAGACTTCGTTGGATTTACTTAATGGCCACCGAGCACGAACTGATGAAAGTAGTCAGGTCGAAGCAAGTCACTATGCCAGTTTTTTCACTAGTGTACTATGGTCACGACCCAATTCCGGCAATTAACTTACCAACTCAAACGGCTGAAAGCACAAAAAATTGTCCTGAACGTACTCAGGTCGAAGCGAGTTACTACACAGTACACAACTGCAAAGACCCTTATAGTGATTATGATTCGCTCAACGAGACGGATATTCGGGGGCGGACTTGCACCGGCTAAAACCACCGGGTGCCAGCACTGCCTAATCTTCGCCTTCGCCGGGCCTGGGAATCCATATACTTCCTAGGGGCCCGGCGAGCGATTGGTCTTAGACAGGCCTCCTCCCTGGGAGAGGGTCATAAAACTATCCAAACAATATCTTCCATTGGGGCGCCGTGTGAGCACACACACGACGACACCACCCTACCCTCCACTGGACGCCACCCCCCCTCTCTGCTGGACGCCACCCCTCACTTTCCGTTGGACGACACCCCCACTCTCCGCTGGACACCACCCCCACTATTAGACTGAAGTTTGGGGTCATATATAATTCGAAATAAATAACTTGAAAAATTAAATAAACGAGTATTCAAATCGGTCTCTCTCTCAGCCAGAACTCAAAAGTAATCACTAAAATAATCATGATTAATTGAATGATTACTGTAATCAAGATTAATGATTACTTATGTAATCATGATTAAAAGTAATCAGATTACGCCCATCTATGATTGATATTATGTTTTAACAACATATAAAATGAAATCAAATGAATTGACTACAACAGTGGCGGTGACCTCCGATGAGTACCTCCGATTAAAAAGTTTCGGAACCGGAGTTGCAATAACAATCGTAAGTTCCGACTTATCGGAGTCGGAGTCGAAGCTCCGTAACATCTCTGATTTATATGTATATTCGGTAAAAAACGCTGATTCCGAAAGTACTTAAATATATATATATTTTTTTTTTTTTATTCTGATTCGACACAGTGATTGCACCATACCTGATGGAAAGCATGGAACAGTCCAAAAAACGCCAACGAATATTGACAGGTAAGAAAAACCCATCGGTAGTCGCAGCGATCATGCCGGCCTGCACAAATATCTCTTCACGCTACGCTTAAAGGACCCCATAGCATAGGACGGTGGAAACACGCTCGCCGGAAGACCATTCCACAGCCCAACACGGCAAAAGTTAGAGAACTTCATAGTTCTAGTTGGGATGTGAGATACTGCAAAGCTGTGACTCCGCAACCCCGCGCGCGTGGGTCTATTCAGGAAGGGAGAGGGCGGGACGAGGTTGAACAGCTCTTCGGAGCACTCGCCGTGATGCAGACGGTAGGGAACGCTCAGTGAGGCGACATCTCCGCGCAACTGAAGCGGTTCAAGTTGCTTAGTGACGCCGGGATCATTCACGACGCGGACTGCCCCCCGCCGCGACCCGTCCACGGCGTCGAGCGAGTGCTGAGCAGAACGGTCCCAGAGATGCGAACAGTATTCCATGCGAGCCCTGACCTGAGCCTTGTACAAAAGTAACAGCTGACCCGGCGCGAAGAACCGTCGCGTCTTGTTCGGGACACCGAGCCTACGGCGTGCGTTACGAGATGTTGTAACAGATCCTAAATGATCCCTGGGATTCAAATCGCAGCGAATATTCATACATAAGATATTTAGGCTGTCGAGCATTGCAAGCGACACATTCTGGAGAAAAGGGAGAGGGGGAAACAGGATTGTTTGCTGGAAAATACACACACCTGTGTTTTCATGGCATTCGAACTCAACCAAATTCTTGACACCCCAAGAAGAAATGAGGCTCAAGGACTGATTGAGTCCAACAACCAAATATTCCATAACACGACACTACTTTACATAATACAAATACATAAATACGTTCTAAGCAAAATCAAAGAAGCGTCTATAAATGTCAGCCTATTTGCTAAGCCTAGAATAGGTCTTAGGCGTCTGCATTCCAATGCGAGACACTGTGTGCTGTTTAAAGTGCTATTTGTAAAGGCAAATTATGTTTAAAGTACTTGATGAACAGCTTGATTAATATCTGTCGGCTCGTGTACCTTTTTGTGTATTAGTTATTGTTTAGATATCGCTGTACTCAGTGCAGCGGTAAGTCGGGCCGGTGTGAGCGGTGTGGTGACGCGTGTGCGGTGTCCACAGCGCGCGCCACGAGCGAGAACAACATGAGCGAGGAGTGGGGCCTCATCATGGAGATATGCGACCGCGCGGGCACCTCCGGCGGCAACGCGCGCGAGTGCCTGCGCGCCGTGCTGCGCCGCCTCGCGCACCCGGACCCGCACGTGCAGGTACGCACCGGTGTCCACAGCGCGCGCCACGAGCGAGAACAACATGAGCGAGGAGTGGGGCCTCATCATGGAGATATGCGACCGCGCGGGCACCTCCGGCGGCAACGCGCGCGAGTGCCTGCGCGCCGTGCTGCGCCGCCTCGCGCACCCGGACCCGCACGTGCAGGTACGCACCGGCCCGCACCGGCCCGCACCGGCACGCACCGGCACGCATTCAGCCATCGGGTACACACGGCCTTATTTATACACGAACGCTTGACCTCAATCATACCTGGTGGAAGGTGGTGGATGCCTAATTTTTCGCAACTCGACCTCTGAGTGAGCCTATTTTGTGTGAGACTGGGTCCGAGTGATTTCAATCCTCCCAGCCCGGTTCCTTCAGGAAATCCGCCAGCCGCCTGATAAAAGTGTTTGTTAAAAAATCATAACTTTTATTTAAATAAACACTTTAAACCTAAATAAATCCTTAAACAATGAAAAATGGCCCTTTGAGTTGATTTTGGACAAAACCGCGAAATAAACCTTTCGCTAAAGAAGAGAACAAAGTCGTAGCTCTTCGAATCTCCAAGGAGTTTTTTCAGGACACCTTAGGGTTTAAAACTTATGGACGGAACTCTTCCTTAACCCATTGTATGCAAAGTTATATCAAGTTATCCAAATATCCTCGTATATGCGATTTTTTACCTTATCTCCACTTGGCGTTTTCTTTTCAAAAAGTAATGTTTTATCAAAAAATTGCAATTTCATCTTATAGAGAATTGTTACGCACGTTGTTAAAATGGCAACACTAATCGTTGTCTTGACGTCAAAGAGAACTTTTTAGATGGCCACCCTATTTATTTGCCCTTATATATCGCTACCGCGAGCTTGAATAGTCAGTCGTCGGCCAGCTCCCAAGCGAGGAACAAGTCTAAAGAGAGTATCAAAGTGAGCCAACTAAAAGTGGAATTGATTATCAGGATTCATTTTAATATATTATGGAGCGAGTCTTACAGAATATTTTGTAATTTATAAAACCCTGCTTGGATTTTATGTCCAATCATTATTACCCAAGTAATCAGTTGTCAAAGTCAATAAGGTCTTTTTTTGTTTTGATCAACAATAACTCAGGATTAAATCATCGCAGAAGGCTCGTAAGTAAGTCAAATAAAAAGGAATTAAATTATCTAAAATATTGTTAAGATATGACTATTGAATAAAAAAAATTGAAGTCCATAGAACATTTTCAAAACGAGGAAAATTTTCGAAACTTTTTCTTCCTGTATTATTCTTACGATTACTCAAAATCCCTACGCTTAAATTATGTTAACGCTTAAAACTGAAAATAAGAAACTTGAAGCTGTAATATTCTGCTTTTAAAACTTCTGTACGACCATTTCCCTCAAAATAACAGACTCTTGAAAATCACCTAAATATCGGGGACCTTTTTAATATCCTTTAATTTCTGCGTCTAATGTATATTTCAGAGACAATTATAACATTAGAGACGTGAATTTTATTGATAATATTCATAATTTATCAGATAACATACATTTTTTCACATGATATCTTGAAAACATTAGGTTGATTCAAAGTATAGTTTAAAAAAGAAACTGTTTAGTTTAGATATTTTGTGCACTTTTGTTTGTGGTCGGTATCGATTCAGTAACTCTATTGTTAAGGAAATAATTCAGAAATAATATCATCTGCTGTCTCCGGCGGCGATGCCGGCGCAGGTGCACGCGGCGACACTGCTGGACGCGTGCGTCGCCAACTGCGGGCGCGCCTTCCACCTCGAGGTCGCCTCCAGAGAGTTCGAGACGGAGTTCCGTCGCCTGCTGGCGCGCGCCCAGCCGCCGGTCGCCGCTCGGCTCCGCGCGCTGCTGCGCAAGTGGGCCGAAGGAGACTTCCGCGACGACCCACAGCTGGACCTCATCCCGGCGCTGCACGCGCGGCTCAAGGTGGGACTCTGCTGTAGCGTAGTCCGGGACGCCGACTGCTGCGATGCGTTCCAGCTTCAATGTGCCTGGGCCTCTTGATAGAGATATGACGTTTGCAAGAATACAGAGAAGCAATGTCTCACCGGCGTACTGTCACGTCGTAGGCGGAGGACCCGGGCTCGTCCCCCGCTGCCCCCGGCCCCGGCCCCGCCGCGCTGCCTGCGTCTGCAGCAGGAGCGGCGGCGGTGGCACAACGCGAGCGGGACGAGCTGGCGCGCGCCATCGCGCTATCGCTGCGTGACGCGCCCCCCGCCGCCCCCGTCGCCGCCGCCGCCGCCGCCGCCGCGACGCTGTACCCACGCGTCGACGCGGAGCCCCCCCCGGCCGGGGCCGCAGTCTCCGCCGCCGCAGCCCCCGCCCCCGCCGTCGCCCGGCGCGTGCGCGCGCTGTACGACTTCGAGGCGGCCGAGGACAACGAGCTGACGTTCCTGGCCGGAGAGACCGGTGAGTGCCGTAACCGCTGCCAAGGCTGCACGCCCGCAGCTGTGCACCCGGATTGCCTCGCTTGTCAGTACGCCGGTCGCGGCCGGTCGCGGTACTTGCGGACCGGCATCGCGACGGAGGCCATCAATAACTGATCGTACCTTGATACTTGCTGCCGTTTTTTAAAGAATTTAGTTCACTTCGCACAAACTAGATGGCGCTATCACAGTCTTTTAAACATGCAAGCGTTTTGTTATCGAAATGTGATGACCATCGATGATTTTTGTTCTTGTCAGTTCCTAATACTTCCGTAATATATTAAGTGTGTGCGTGCGTGCGTGGGTGTGTGAGTGCACGTGTGCGCGCGTGCGTGAGTGCGTGTGTGGGTGTGAGTGCGTGTGTGCTCGCGAAATAAACACCTACAAAATTTACTTAAACTTTTACTGAGTATTTAGCGATGCGATTAAATGTCAATTAAGGCCATTATTAGTTCATAGATGCCTTTACCAGTAGCAAGGTCGGTATTGTTTAATAACATTGTATCTATGTGATGAGATTAATGATTTTTATTTAGCACAGCATTATTTTAATTATTGATGTGCTTTATTAAATAATTTGATGTGCTCTAAACTTTAGAATGACTTAAGCTACAGTGAGGGCAAATAAAACGATAAGTAACAAAACGAATAAAAACCCACCTAACTAAAAAATTAAATATCAGTGATGAATATTTTCTACCAAATCAACATAAAATGCACAATGTTGGTAAGAAATCTGGCATCTTGACATCACTTATTATGGAACAGGTGTTTTAAAATATTCGTATTAAACACGGGTCTCATTTAATCTGACTCATCTCTAATAAAATCTCTCGGGCCGTGGACCGCCGGGCGACGCTCGCGTCGTGCGGAGCGAGCCCGCGCGTCGCCACGACTCGCGTGCGCCGTGTGTGCAGTGCACGTGACGGACTCGAGCGACCCCAACTGGTGGAAGGGGTACAACGAGCGCGGCGAGGGCCTGTTCCCCGCCAACTTCGTCACGGACGAGCCCCTCGCGCCGCCGCCGCCGCCGGAGCGGGACGGTGCGAGCGCGCCCGCCGGGGAGGCGGACGCTGCGCCCCACGACACCGAGGTACGTGCTGCTCCTCTTCATATCGATATTTCTTAAACATCGATGTTTAAACACTCATAAATTATATAATATAAACTACGCAAAATAATTAAGGGAGCAAAAATTATATCCAAATTTTTCCGATGTTTGACGGGCAGTCTCTCAGGGAAAAATGGTCCTATTGTAAATCTAAAAAATAATTTTAAAGCATCACAATTCTAGTTTTCAGTTATTTGGCAAAAAAAATGGAGTTTTGCGCAATCCACGTGGTGGGTGGTGACCTGTCGCTGCCGGCACTCGCTCGCGCGATGGTCAGTAGCCACAGGACATGGCGGGCGGCCCTCATTCATGCAGGAGACGATGAAGGTGAAAGAGGCGGCGGAGCGGGTTCAGGGGGCTATTGCCACCCCCGATAACCCAGTCCGCCGCCCAGCTCGGACAGGACGCCAGAGGAGGGCCTTCGCCAGAGGCCTTCCTCTATAACAGGACATACACCAGGCGGCGCGCTTGGGGGAGCGCGTCGTCCAGATCCAGGCGTGAGCGGTGTGCGATGTGTTCCCGCACACCGCTCCAATGACAAATCAAGGAGATGAGGGGAGGGTGGCACTTTACACCACTCTCCCTGCCAAATGTGTTAGGTGTACGCAGGGGGTGGCGACTATTTACCCACCCGTGCCAAGAAGGCGGGGCCTGCAGAAGGCTAGACGTCGCCGGGTGCCGAGGGAGATGGCTCAGCCTTGCCCTTGGCACTCGGCAGGCGGGAAAAGGAACGCCCCGGGGGTTTTAGTCGGTGCAAGTCCGACACACCGGGGGCTGGTTCTCACTGCCCCCTGAAGGTCCGTTAGGGATTTCCCCGGGTTAACAAAAAAAAGGAATAGACCGGAAAAAGACATTCAAAAATTTTACTCTTATACTTTTTGGTGTACGGGCATGGATTTTTTTTTTTTTTTGTTAAACTACTATAGAAGTAGGTAGCCTATTTACTCAGCTTCACTTTGCTATTGTAGATGCTCGCTACGCTCATTTGCTGCGCAGATATCCGGATGTGAACGAAAAAAAGACCTTTTATCTATTGATATCTCAGCAAAGAATGTTTGCATAGAAAGTAAAAAGATTTTCTAAAACTGGAATAAATTTCCTGTAAGTCTATATGGAGACATTGAAGCAAAAAAGAAATATCCACCTTCTATATCGACTTCTTAAAAGTTGAAAAACGTAATTTATTCCTTGCTTTATTATAATAAATCGACTGCAGCTGAGCGAATATTATCAATATTATCCGTCACCGTCGTCATAACTACGGACTGTTTGTCTCGTTTCCTTTAATTTCGTGTTGGTTACTTGGTAAATTGCGCAAAATTTCCAACTTACATTTTTTTTGCCTAATCTATAAACTTGAATTGTGAAGCTTTAAAATTCTTTTTTAGATTTGCAATACGACCATTATTTTCACTGAGATACAGCCCGTCAAAAATCGGGAAAAAAATTCGATATAATTTTTGCTCCTTTAATTATTTTGCGTAGTTTATTTGTGGCGCACTCGTTCTGACTTTCACTATTTATAATTTTGTTTTATTTATTCTTCGCATTATTTATTGTTTATTTCTTTTTACTATATTCTATAGTGTAACGCTTTTTGTAGTTACTGAGTGTAGGCAGGGCTCGGTGCGTTAACCATGAGTGATAGAAATAAAACTACACGGTTAGTCGGAAAGGGGATACCAAGCTAAGGCTATTGGTATAGGTATCGTATATACTTAGAAAGGAATATAGTAATTTTCCTGAAAGTTGTAATTTATTTTTACATACTCAAAATAAATTATGTCATTTATTCTTAAACTTTGACTACCATAGTTTGATATCTTAAATAGGTATTAAAGTTAGAAGATAGCCTTTAAGTTCTTGATATTTTTGTAAATTTTATCTAATAAAAAGGAATACTGGTAAAATACTTTCGTGTTTATTGAGATTTAATCGATATTTTTCCTTTGATATATCGACTCCGATATTGATATTTTAATAAATATCGATATAACGAAATTTTTATTCATTTTCGACATCCCTAATTTATTGTTACCTAAAACTTCACCAACCAATAGAAAGATCCGTAAGATTTTATAGGTCAAGAACATTTCATAGATCGGTAATACAACAGACTGGTCATTTTTCCTCTTTGGTGTTAACACTAGTTTTAGATAATAAATTATGGAATTTAAGCATTTAATATAAAAATTGTTTATTTATAACGTATCTAAGACACCAAAAATTTAGTACATCAAAATTTCGATGTTATAGGGCAGTCCGTGCGAACTGAATAGAGTTGTTGTCTATTGCTAGGTACATCCCCATCTGCATTAGATATTCATCTTTGGCGGGTCGTTGGCACACGGAGAAACATACGATTTCTAGGGCTGCCTCTTTATACTTTTAGTATGTAAATCTATAGGTACTTGTATCTCATTAGTTATTCATTTTTGCGGAAAGTTATAGTACACAAGATGTTAGTTTTAATGGCCCCCTTCCTAGGTTTTCCGCTTTATATACCCTTTCCGACTAACCGTGTATATCTGAATATGAAAAATTACATTAAAGTTAATTGTAACTAACAATAATAACTAAACAAAAGGTATAATTAAAATTAAAAATATTTACATTACAAAAAAAATTTTGGATTTTTTGTTTAATCTTCAAAAAAACACAAAATCGAGTAAAAAGTAAATAAAAATGAAATTATTGATTTCTAAAAAGATTAGAGTAAGTTTAAGTAACAATAAAAACACGAGAAAATACACACACACTCACACACACGTAGACACGGACACACGGAGACGGATTTTGTTGGTAGGGCGATTGCCCGAACTGGGTCATGACCATTGTACACAAGTGTAAAGCCCGTCATAGCGACTCTGTTCGGCTTGTCGCGTTTCGGGATCAGCTTGGGTATGTCCAGTAACTCATATACCTAGAGACTACGTCGAGCCCGTGTAAAAAAAAAAAGACGCCCGGGCCAACCTGTACACACATCCAAAAACAAGTGCGCGCATACTCACATATGGGAAAATAAACAATTAAAAGTTATTTTATTTTATAAAAGTTTTTCTTAAGAAGAAACCATGAATATTATTTAGAAAACACTTTAAACTTAAATAAATCCTTAAACAATGAAAAATGGTCCTTTGAGTTGATTTTTGACAAAACCTTTAAATAAACCTTTCGGTAAAGAAGAGAACAAAGTCGTAACTCTTCGAATCTCCAAAGAGTTTTTTCAGGACACCTTAGGGCTTAAAACTTATGGACGGAACTCTTCCTTAACCCATTGTATGCAAAGTTATTTCAAGTTATCCAAATATCCTCGTATATGCTATTTTTTACCTTATCTTCACTTGGCATTTTCTTTTCAAAAAGTAATGTTTCACCAAAAAATTGCAATTTCATCTTATAAAGAATATTTTTTAGTTTATAAAACCCTGCTTGCATCATTACTACCCAAGTGATCAGTTGTCAAAGTCAATGAGGTCTTTTTTTGCTTTCATCAACAATAAGTCAGGATTAAATCATCGCAGAAGGCTCGTAGGTAAGTCAAATAAAAGCGAATAAGTTTATCTAAAAGAATTCTAAGATAAGACAATAGAATAAAAAAAAAGTCCATAGAACATTTTGAAAACGAGCAAAATTTTCAAAACTGTTTCTTTCTGTTTTTTTCTTACGAATACTCAAAAACCCTACGCGTAAATTATGTTAACGCTTAAAACTGAAAACTAGAAACTTGAAGCTGTAATATTCTGCTTTTAAAACTTCTGTACGACCATTTACCTTAAAATAACAGCCTCTTGAAAATCACCTAAAAATTGGGGACCTTTTTTATATCTTTTATTTCTGCATCCAGTATATTTTAAAATATTAAGTGATATTAAAATGGAGTGGGGTGATAAAGGGAACCGCATCGCTGTGATTGCATTACATAAAGTAGATATGAAGCCAAATACAATTTTTGGTATCCTCCGTACGCTTGGTATTAGTCCAATATTCGTATACCGGGCTATTGCAGGTGGATACAATGAAACCTCATCTGTTTGAGACAAGAGATCTAGCCGTCCGCGTACTGTTCGTACGAAAAAGGCGGTCGGAGCAGTAACGGAAACAATTCGTAACAATCCTGTCCGACAGCGAAAGATTTTATCTCGAGAGATGAAGATAGCATTTAGAGCCATGTCGCGTATTTTAAAAAATGACTTGCGGCCTATATGTATATAGGTGAGACGGTGATAATTTAAAAAAGAACAGGCTGCTACAGTCGAACCAAACACTCGAGCCGGACGCAAACAGAGGTCACAGATAATGTTTGTTTCTTGATGAGATTTTTTTTTTCTATAGATCCATTTGTTGGCCGCTCTGTCTAAACTGGTCGCTTTGTAACCTCATCATTTGGTGGCAGCAGCGATCCGAATAGAGGATTCTTTAATAATATCTTTTGTTTCCTCGATGTATGTAATCGTCCAGTTGCCGCATCGTCGGTTTGTAAGCTGGATGACAGCGGGTGTGTCGACAGGCGGGCGAGGTGTCCTGCATAGACGAGGCGGCGCTGGACGCGGCGCTGGCGCTGCTGCACGAGGCGGACCCAAGCGCGGCCGGCAGCGCCCAGGAGGAGGCGCGGCTCGGCCGGCTGGAGGCGCGCGCGGCCGCCACCGGCGCGCTCGTCGACGCGGCGCTGGAGCGCGCCGACACGCGGCACGCGCGACTCACGCAGCTCAGCGCCGAGCTCGTCGACGCGCTCAACCTCTACCACACGCTGATGCGCGACCCCGCCGGCGCGCGCTACCAGCCGCCTCCGCCGCCGCCGCCGCCGCACCCGCACCCGCACCCGCCCGCGCACCCGCACCCGCCCGCGTACCTCACGCCCGGCCCCGGCGCCGCCGCCGCCGCCGCCGCCCCCGCGCCCGCGCACATGCCGCCGCGCTGCTGATTGCGCGTGGTACAATCGATGTACAGGTTGATCGCAGGTAGAATATTCCTCGGCCTAAAGGGCGGGCTTAAATCCATAATGCTTCTTGTAATATATCCGTGATTTTATTTAATCGACGTTTAGCGGTTCGATTGGCCGACAGCCTGCGATTATTAAGGCGGGAAATAAGTTGATTGTTATCAGTTGAGAGGTGAGAAGCCCGAGTGTGAGCTTTCTCCAGATTAAAGTCTTCAATTTGTTTACATTTTTAAACGTCAAATAGTGTAAAGATTTGTGTCAGCACGACCACCGGACACGCTGAGGAACATGAAATCCATGTATTTTGACGTTTAAAGACGTTAACTAATTTAAAACAATAAACTTGAAGGAATATCCATTTGTAACTCGGGTACATCCTTGTGACCTCCTACAGTGATGTCGCTATTCCGAAGCCCTACCTACCAATTTGTCCGATATTGTAATATTTCAATTAAACAGCTCAGGACACATATTCATAAAAATATATTTATTGTAGTTTCAGTTGTAACATATTTTTTACGTTTACTTTAGAGATACATTATTCAGCCAGACTCAGTTTTCCAACTAAACTGATGGTACTTGCGAGTGTGGTTAAGCAGTATCGCGAGTACCCCCACCCACGCCGCCAGCTCGTATCGTATCGTTATTCAAGTTGTGTTTGCATTGCGCGCTGCGTGCGGCCGCCGCGGCGCCCTGCCGGTCGCAGGCCGCAGTGGAGTGCGGGCGTGGCGCGCGTCTCGCAACGGCAATGACATGTACACAATCATGTATCCATTAATGTGCATGATTATTCTTAATTATATTTAGTCAATTTACGTTTTGTTATGTATTGTGTAATATATAAAATAAATACGTTAACACCTAATAAATGTCAATTTATTTATTGAAATCCTAAACATCACACGTGTATGTACAATAATAGTCTAGATTGCGTTCTTTTTCGACACTGGCTCGACTAAGTGACTTAAATCGCGCGGAACATGTTTATACCTTGTTAAATATAGAATGATAATTTTGACAGCTCACGCACATGAAAATTCGTATTTTTTCCAGTAAAATGTACTTCCGATAATATTATACTTTATGGATGGGTACCTCGCCCTTAGTGAAGTATATTTCCCGGAAAACAATCCGTTACAATGCGCGTACATTTTATAATATATTATTTTAGATTGCTAGAAAAAAATAATTCAAACAACTGAACTGAGGATAACGTTTTTAACATTTTTATTTGTTTTATCAGAAAGTAATGTTTCCATAATATTAGTGTTAGGATCACGTAGTAAGGCTAACATGTAAATGAGTATTATATTACTGTACAAATTAAAGAATGACTTGGGGTCTTTTCCGTTTCTATTCCGCCATGCTTGACAAGCAAAGCGTTCAATGAATGCGCCGCGCCGCGCCCTGCCAGCCGCAGCCGCAGCCGCAGCGCGTGTTGCAGCGCGGGGACGGCCGGGCTCGGGCCGCGCGGCGTGCCACGGGCCGAGCTGTGTTGGACTTCCCTTTGGTTATCTATTCGACAGAGTCAAACCTAAGTTGTCGACACAGCTCTTCGTGCAAGCGGGCTGAAGCATGCAGGCAGTGGGCATGTCATATATGCCGAAGGAGCGGTGCTCGCTGCAGCAGGCGGGCTCTCAAGTGGACACCGCGGATCGGCAGGCGTAGCGTGCGGCGTAGATTGGATGAGCAAAGCCGAGGACCGGGCTCAATGACCCTTGTTAGGAGAGCCCTGTGTCCAACAGTGGACTAGGATAGGCTGATGATGATTACTGTACAAAAAAAATTGCCCATTTTTTAAAGTGAAAAAGTATCGTGAAAATATTTCCGATGATTAGTAAAGGGAGAATAAGCAACACGACACCCCCCCCCCCGTTCGCCCCCCACACTGTGAACATTGCGACATTGAACGCGCTGAGTTTCTGCGGCAACGGCGACGTGTTGCAGCGCGCGCTCGCAGCTGCCCGACGCTGCCCGACCGGCTCTGGACCTTGAATGTTGCCGAGCCGGGCACAGCCTGCTGCCTGCTGCCCGCTGCCCGCTGCCCGGCGCACGGCCCAACCTTTGCATCTCGCTTAAAGGGGTATTCTGGTCTAGACTCCTAAATTTGAGGTATTTTTCAAACTAAGATAAAAATAATTAAAACCATTTTTACTATCTTTTTTTTAAATGATTTTAATTTATATTTGAAGAATATGAAAACAAAAAAAAATAAAAAATCGTCAAATTGCAGGCCGGTGGAGTGGGAGCTAAAACAAAAAAACGGTGCTCCCTGGATGACATTATTCCAGACCTTGTAGTAATCTAAAACAAATTAAAAAAAATCTTTTGTATTAAGGACGTAGCTATCGCGTTGACCATTACTAAAGAAAAATAAAAAAAATATCATAATATGGCGACAACTTGAAGATATTTTTTTTACCCTTTTATTTTGTAAATTAAAATCCGCTGTATCTCCGAAACTAATTTGAATATTGAAAAATCCGTTAAAAGGGAATATTTTTAGTAGGTCTAAACTTTGATAATATGCAAAAAAAAAACATTTTTAAAAAAAATTCTAGACCAGAATACCCCTTAAGACTTATTTCTTGAATGTACCTACCAGCTGACCGCTTGGACTAACAGTCAACGAATGTCGTGTTAACTTTTGGCTTTACCGATTTCCCCTTTATTTTCTACAATCTACCACCCCTCCTCTCCCTCCTTTACCTCTCACCCTCCCTACCATGCTATTAATATCCGTTCCTGTTTTCAAATATGAATAAACAATAATAATATTAGAACATTACGCAAAGGGCTCGAGTAGCAGCGCCCGCTTGGGTAGCGCGGCCCGGGCGCGGCCGAGGAGCTCTCCTAGCAGAAGGAATGCACCGGAGAAGCGATCCCTTGTGATCCTCCGTGTGCGGAGGAACGCTTGCTGATCGCGTTGGGAATGAACAGATGCGTAGAGCGGTCGCTCTGAATGATGGCGTCATCGACGGCATGCACAAAAGCACGCTTCGATGATTCGGGCGCACGCATTCTTCACGTGGAGAAGGATGATGAAAAGATGGCAAAAAAGACATACAATACGAATGTGGGTGGAAATAATGGCCCAGTCCGAAAGTCCGACAGTCCGGTAGACTTACCCGCGCAGACCAAATGGAAATGGTTCCGATGGAGGGTGATGTCAAATGTTCGCGGCATCCACGAGATTGCATGAAGAGACTAATTAATGTTAAGGAAGCGAAAAAAGTTTACAAGAATAGAAAGAGGTGGCGTTCCATTCTCTCTGCCTACCCCAAGAGGGATTCCACGTGATGACAGATAGCTGGAATAATAAACAATGGTGTCTCGAATGCCGCGTCCGCCCGAATATCGTGGCTCTCCAATGACCGCCCTGGCGCGACCTTTTGTTTTGAAGTCAGAATGGCTCTAATAAATTATCATTAAAGGATACATATTTAATGTAAACATTACCGGGAATCAGTTATTTAAAAAGATTGTCGAGACTGCTGTTCGCCGGCGCCGTGTGACCGTCACGCGAGCGTGTCCCGACCGCGACGCGACCGTGGCGCGCCACTGTGCCAGTTCGCTTCGAAATGTTTAGACGGACGCGCCGTGCCGCGCCGTGTCGCGCCGTGTCGCACCGTGCCGCGCCGTGCCGCGCCGTGTCGGGGCTCAGGAGGCGCCCTGCGACCGCGGCGCAATACATTTGGATGACTAACCGAAAGACGTTGCGCGATCCGGGTGCCGCCCCGGCTCGGTGCGCGCTGCTGCGCGGCGTTCCGGTGGAGATATCAAAGAGAGATGGCACGCCGCGCGTTGTTTTGTTATATCTGAAACACGTCGTCGCAGCTCGTGCATCGTTGCGTGGCATCTGATAGGAATGTCGCCTTGGAGACGGCGATCGGTGGCGCTGCTCGCTACATCGGGTGCGACATATAAACGCAAAGTTCTGCTCATCTCGTAAAGGACTCAGCGTGACGATATATTATTTATTTATTTATTTTTTTTTCAAAAAGATTAGACATCGAAGTGAAAAGGTCGTCATAGCGACTCGCTCTGGCCTGTCGCGTTTTGGAATCAGCTAAAGGTACACTTTAGTAACTCACATAGTTAGCGAGCTTCAGTCGCGGTAGCCTGCAGCGGGTCATGCCGGCATGCCGGCCACTCGTGGCATCCCGTTGCGCACCGAGCGCGCCGCGGTCGCACTGCCGGGCCAGCGCTGGGAACAGCATTTCCGGCGGAGGCTCCCGGGCGGCTCCACATTTATTCAATAATTATATATTTCAACAAATTTACAGGAAACCTTAACACGTGACGACACGCCTAAAACTTCCTCATGGACCGCTCTGTCTATTGGAAAAACCAGTTTATTACTTATTGAGATCATCGTAAACAAACAGACGTGGCCGCAGACTTTGTTTTATACTGTGCAGTGATACTAGACTTTGCCCACGACTTCGTTCGCCGTGGAATTTGGTTATCACGCGCCATCGCTCTATCGAGTAAAAAAAAAAACGAATAAATTGACCAAGAAAAAATATATTTGCACAGGGCGCCCCGCGGGTCTAAAACTAAACGAGCGCTAGAGCGCCCTCGTCCAATGGGTATGCTGACTTGTGTAATGACCCCCCCCCCCGAACTAGAAAGAGCTTGCCCTCCTCTGGAGCCGGGCCCGTGACGGAGCAGCGGGCCGCTCTCGCCTCACGCCCAGGACTCCGCTGAGCACAGGAATGCCGTACAACTTGTCGCTTAGTAAGAGATTATTCATTCCTCCCGGCGAGGGCCGCGCGTGCAGCGCTGAGATCACATTTCGACGCAGTTCACATCGCACTCCTGACCGTTTTATAATAATAAGGGGAGTTGTACGAGTATGCGAGCTGGATGGCGACGCGCCGCCACCTCCTCCCCCTCGCCGGTGATCAAACCTGCGTCCTTACTACCGTACACTTGCAATGTAGTGAAGACAGTTTCAGGGTCGCTTGTATCTCTGTGCAAGGGGCGGACACGTCGGCACTCCGGGCGGCCGACTGGGGGGTAGGTGGACAGACTGGCCACGCACTGGATGCTTTGGTTTGATATAGAATAGTTCTACGCAGAGTGCGCAGTCCAGAAGGCGTCTCCCTCCGAGTCCGTGTGCGCGGCGCCGGTGATGCAGTCGGGCGAGCCCGGCGCGCTCTGCTCGCAGAACCCGCTGTCGAGGTCCGAGTCGAGGTCGTCGAGCACCGCCAGCGCCGGGGCGAGCGCGCGCGGGTGCTCCGCCAGGTACGCGACCAGCTCTGCGGCGGTGGGTCGCTCTGAGGGCTCGTGCCGCCAGCACGCCAGCAGCACGCCGCGTGTCTGCGCCGTCGCGTCCGCTGGCAGCCGCGGCCGCCCTCCCTCCAGCACGTGTTGCAGCACGCGCAGCGGGGGCCAGGCGCCGTACGGTCGCGCGCCCAGCGTCACCGTCTCCAGCGCCAGCACGCCCAGCGCCCACGTGTCTGACGAAGCCGAGAACGCGCCGCGCGCCAGGCTCTCCGGCGCCATCCATAGCACCGGGAACAATCCGCGCCGCCGACACGCGTATTCCCCGCTGCCCTCCGCCCCGCCGCCCCCCGAGTTCGTCTCCCGCGCCATGCCGAAGTCGGCCAGCTTCAGCGTGCGGCGTGCGTCCACCAGGCAGTTGGCGGCGCGCACGTCCCGGTGCACGAGTCCCCGGAGCACCAGGTATCCGAGCGCCGCGGCCGCTTCGCGCACCAGCCGCGTCAGTTGCGTCGCGGACACGTGCTCCGCCTCGGGGTCCGGGTCGCGGTGGGCCGGAGCTCCCTCCGCGAGGTGCCGGCGGTCGCGCAGGTACCCGAGAAGATCCCCGAAGAAGGCGTGCTCCATGAGGACGAGAGGCGGCCCTCCGGCAGCGCAGATGCCGACGAGCCGCACGACGTGATCGTGGTCGAGCGCGGCCAGGGTGCACGCCTCGTGCAGGAACTCAGTTTCCTCGGCGGGCGGCGCGTCTGGGCGCAGGGCCTTGGCGGCGACAGTGCGCGGCGGGCGGCCTGGCACGCGCAGCACTGCGCGGCACACGCGCCCCGAACGCCCAGAGCCGATCTCGTCGCGCAGGTCGAGCGCGCTGCGGGCGACCAGCTTGTCGGCCAGGATGGCGGCGGCGCGGTGCCGGCGGTCTCGTGTGCACCACTCCTGCTCTATGGTCTTGCGGGCTCGCCGGTGCCGCGCGCGTCGGTGCAGCGCCCAGCTCCCGCCCAGGAGCACCAAGCTGAGCACTGCGAGCGCTGCGAATCCGGCGGTGACAGCATCGTCCCGGCAGCTCGGCGTGAACGAGTTTCCGCTGAGCCACACGCATGCGATGGAGCCGTCATCGGGAGCGCTGTCGTTGGCGTACGGGTCGACGGCCGTTCCGACCAGCTGGGCGGCGCTCCCGTCCACGTTCCACTCGTTCAGCAAGTAGGTGGAGTTGCCGGCGCTGTCGGTTACGAAGACCCGCGCGCGCACGAGGGTGCCGCGGCTGTTGTACCGGAGCGGCTGGCAGTAGCCTGGCGCGTTCAACGCTTGCAATTTTTGATGAAACTTTCTGAAAGCAAGGCATTTATTTATTTGTTTATAAGTACACTTACACAGTCCACATTAACACATGAAACTATAAAAGACATGAACAGGATACGTTGCAAATGCGACTATATTTAAATGTGTAGACTATAAACACAGAAGGAAAGGAAAATGAAAATACGAGTAACAGAAAAAGAAATATTCTAATCTAAAATACAAAAACAAAAAAAAAACCAATAAACTATTCAACAATGTTTTCGAATGACATTATTTTTTTAATTTATAAACACTTTCGTTAAATATGTCGAGACTTATTGATCTCGACAACTATGTAATTGTATGATGATGTAATACAGTTATATAGTTATATAGTTGATGGCGGTGATCCGGGGCGCTGCCGTCGCCAGGCCCCGGCTGCTACACGCATACGTGCTGAACCTACAACAACATCTGTGCGCGCGCACACGGCGCCGAGACACGGCTTGAGAGTTTCTCTGTAGGACGGATCCGCTGCGATGTAGTTGAACGCGCCACGCTGCGGTGGACTGCCCCTCACGGAGCTATATTTACTGCCGCGCCTCAGAGGATTAGCAGGATGAAGCGGCTGTTGGGATCGCGTCTGGCTGGCTGCCGCCTTAGGCCCTTCCAGGAATGCGCGGAAGGGTAAAGTTAATATTAAATACTTAGTTTTCCGTGTCTTTATAATCAAATAAGGCCGCGAGGTCTTCGTTTACCACAACGGACTAGCTACCGCGTTGATCGAGACAGTCGAGCCGTGGCTCCGTGGCGCGACCGGCGGGGTCGGGCGCCCGCGGCCTCAGCGCGACCTGCTCGAGAACAGTGTCGATAGATTCAGCGCGCTCCTGCTCCTACAGCATTAGATTAATTAAAGATCTCTGGTTTGAATCTTGGATTACAAATAAACGTTAGGGATTCGTGATTGCACGTACTCGTATGCGGGCCTGCTGCGGAGGTCTTCCGGATGTTCGCTGTGCATCTGCTTGAACGCCAGCACCATCGACAGCAGCGCGTCCGCCATTGCGTTCCCCGGAACCGGCCCGCACTCGAACGACACGGTGAAGACTCGCAGCGCCGCGGGCGCCCGGCCGCCGCGCCACGCGCGCTTCACCCACACGAACCCATGCTCGCGCGTCATGTTCAACCGCTCGGCCGCTGCCAACGACGCGCGTGCCCACCGCCAGCCGCCGTTCACGAACACCACGCGCGCCCCGGCCGCCAGCAGCGCCCGCGCTGCAACCTCTGCGCTGTCATTCTCCTGCGCAGGCGTGATCTCGCGCAAAACCAGCCGCGGGTCCGCCTGCAGCGCGGCCGCCACCGCTCTCGCCTCGGCGCCGCGCTCCGAGAGCACGGCGAGCCGTCGCCACCCGCGCGCCGCGAGAAACTCGCCGAGTACTCGCACCAGCTGACCGGCGTCACCAGCGGGCCCGGGCGCCACGGTCGCCGGCATGTCGTACGCCACGAGCGGCATCATGAACTCCCGAGAGAGGCTCGCGACGCGCTCCAACCCGTCCCCTGGTGCGACGATGCCGATGCACTGGTAATACTCCTCGGAGCGAACCACTTTAATGAGGCGCTGGGCGACAGCTTCCAGGTCCTCGCAGTCGACTGTATAGTAGTAGATCCCGACGCCGTAACCCAGGTCCTGGGTGAGGTTCCAGGCTCGAGTGCCGACTCGTCTCATGACGTCTTTGTAATGCTTCGTGTCCGGGTCGTCGAGGCAGACCAGCACGAAGATGTAGTACTCGATGGTGTATCTTCCGAGCCAGGTGTCGAGCAGATCCACGTTGCTGTCGGCGCCAGCCCAGGCACAGGCGGCGTCCTCCCAGGTGCCGGCGACAGCGGTGCGTCGGTCGATCAGGTCGCGCAGGTGCGTCACCGAAGGCTCGTAGTGCCGCAGCAGCGAGTGCGCCGCCGGCACGAACCGGCGCACCTGCCGGCTCGCGGCGACCACGTCGTTGCCGTCCTGTATGACGATGGCCATTAGGACAGTCAACGCATTGCCAGTGAACACTCCGACGCAGCCTTGAGTTCCTTTCGGCGTTTCTTCTCAAGGTAGTCTCTTCCGAAGCGCTGGTAGATCACCGCTAGGCTTCGAATATTTTGATTGGCGGTCCAAGTCGAGGTTCGTACCCACAGGGGTGCCCTTGCATTGCCACCCAACCCATAAATTGCCGGCTGAGCACCCTCAGTGTTCGCCCACTCGCCCGGTTTAGTTGTGAAGACCTTTCCCGGACAACCAACACGCGTCATTTAAAAAAAAAAAGCATTGCTAGTGAGCGGGTAGGTGCCCCTTGCTCTGTAACTCCATGGCTACGTCCTCGACTGCTTGGCCTGGCCACTGAGCCGCATCGCATCTTCTGGCCCGACTGCGCTATGACGTGCGGCACGTTCCGTTGCAGCCGCGCGTGCGCGCGCAGCGCCGGGCTGCGGCTTTACTAGATATTATACAGATTGAGTCCCATCAGAACACCAGATATGTTATATTTCGTGCCCGACATGACCAGTGGCGAGTATTTCTATTAGATGCCATAATTCATGCTTGACATACATTGTAGAGTCCGACCGAAACTGGTTTTCCGGCCGAAACCGAAACCGAAACCGAAACTCACGTGGTCAAGTATAAAAGTCAACGTGGTCAAGTAAAAAAATGAAACAAAAACTTACATGTAATCAGTACCATCAAAGCATAGCCTCTAAAGAATGTTTACGTCGGGTGATAACGCACTGACTAAGTTGTGTTGCTATAGAGCAATGCGAATTAGATCCGTCAACTGTCGTCTAAACGACGCAGTTACACTCCGACGCAGCCTTGAGTTTCTTTCGGCGTTTCTTCTCAAGGTAGTCGCTTCCGAAACGCTAGTAGATCACTCGTAGGGATAGTATTATATTTTGGCTGGCGGTCCAAGTCGAGGTCCGTACCCACAGAGGTGTCCTTGCATTGCCACCCAACCCATAAATTGCCGGCTGAGCACCCTCAGTGTTCGCCCACCCGCCCGGTTAAGTTGTGAAGACCTTTACCGGTCAACAAACACGCGTAAATTCGAAAAAAAAGCAATGCGAACGGCGCACGAATCCCGAACAGGGCCGCCAGCGTCCGTCATAGCGTTGCCGCGAGAAACGAAGCTAGGCAAGCATGTACGACAACTACCGAAATCAGTTTCGGTTTCGGCAAAAGTTTCGGCCAATTTTGGCCGAAACCGAAACTGCCGCCGAAACTTGATTTTTGGCCGAAACTCGGCCGAAACCGAAACCGAAACCGAACTTTCGGTCGGACACTAATACATTGTGACAAGCTCAATGGCAGGCAGGACCCCGTGTTGTAGTTACAAGAGGTTTCTCGTCAACAGATCGTTTGGTTCTCATTACACACTATATCAATATGTTGCATTTGTTACTTTAACCTTTCGCGCGAGCGGATCTCTCAGCAGCACGACGTCGGTCTCGTTCTCCCACAGCTCGTAGTCCAGGAAGAGAAACGACTGCGGGTCTTCCCGGGAGCAGCGTGCCAGCTCCGCCCTGGGAACAACCCGGGGGGAGGGAGCGACGCCAGGGGCCCACTCGTCGAGGGCGATGCGCGTCACGTTGGCCTCCGGCAGCGCGGAGAGCGGCACCAGCTCGCTGCGGATCATGACCGGCGCTAAGCGTTGCGGCACACCGCGCTCAAGTGCACGCTCAGTGCACGCTCAGTACACGCGGTCGTAGCCGCAGGCAGCGAGGGGCACTCACCCTGGCAAGGGGAAGCCGCAGCGCGCCAGCTCGGTCCCGTTGGAATAGAAGTAACGCTTCGCGGCGAGCTGTCTGCAGGCGGGGTCCGTGCGCGCTCGGCCGCACATGCGCGCATGTAGCCGCGGCCGCAGCGGGGCCACCGCCTGCTTGAGCACCGACACCGCGGAGTCATCGTTGGGACAGATGTCTATGCTGGCGGCGGGCACGAGGGCTAGCTCAAAGTGCTTCGGTTTTACGTCGTCGAAGGCGCCGGAGAAGTGCCGCAGTTCGACGTGGCGGTACCGGAGTACGTCCCGCAGCAGCAGCAGCAGCAGCGCGGCGGCGGCGTGGCTCGGCTCTCCGCTCCACCACACTGAGATGGTGTGCTCCTCGCCGCGTACGGACGCCGTCGCTGCACACAGTCACCGCGCGTTACTGCGACGCGCGACGCAGCGCCGACACGCCAGCGTGCCCTGGACGAGGCCACTGCGCGTCATACACGTATGTTATACCTATTTATATACATTTTACCGATCAGGAGCTGTATTATTGCAACTAGCCTACTCGGCGAATTTCGCACTAGCTAACACCCAATTAACGTTGTGTTGCTGTGTGTGTGTCACTAAGCCCGCCCCCCCCCTCCCTCTTGGCACGTGTGCGAAGCCGCAGACTGAGCGACGCGCGGCAGCAGTGGCGCCGGTGTATACTCACTGTCATTGTACCCGCGCTGCTGCGAGACCCGCCGGGCCAGCGCGTGCAGCGCCGGGCAGTGCGCCTGCGCCTGCGCCTGCGCACAGCACAGCGCGCCGGCCACTATCGCCACCGCCGCCACACATTTCGCCTGTGTCAGCACACTCGCCGCCATGGCGCCCGCCGCTCGGCTCTCCCCGGCGCGCTGCTCGAGAGTCTCGGGCGCGGCCAGCCTGCGTTCCCGCGCGGTCTCCAGTGTTGCCGTCATCCTTCGTTGTCCTATTTATTCACATCCTTCAATCAGCCAGTATAGGTATGGAACAAAGTGCCTTATGCATCAATAAAGTTATAAGGAAATTCGTATTAAAATGTATAATGAACGCGCGCGAGGTCGCGGCCGGCCCGGCGCTGGCGGCTGCGTGTTGTCCTCCACTAACCCGGAATGAGAGCCCCCCCGCGCGACCCCCCGCCCCCCGCCCACCCCGCCTCGAGGTGTATCACGGCTCAAAGCACGCTCCTGTTCAATTGATGGAACTTCCATACTGCCGAAATTAACAACAAATCAACCTACATATATTTCTTTTTAAGATGTATTTTGCCGTTCCACACGTTTGTGCATGAGGATGTAAAAAACACATTGCTGTGTTTGATGGGATGTATTTTAGACAGAAAGTAATATGGGTTTTAGATGGCGACAGGCGGCGGTGGTGCTGGGGCACCATCGGCAGCAGGACGCGGGGACATCGGCGCTCGCGACAATACGTCGGATGGAATGTGTTGTGTTGTCAGGGGCGCGGTCCCCCGGTCAGATCCCAGCGGGCACCGGCGATGGGCGTTCGATGCTCAGAGCCGAGACTGACGGTCGCGGTGCTGCTAAGCATCGGGGCCCAGATAGTCCATGCCAGCAGCGGTCTACGTCCCTTTGGGCCGGTGTTTTGGCTCAGCGCAATATCATCCTCTGCCGCAGCCCGCAGGAAGCGACGCCCGCCGCAGCGCCTCAGAGTATCCGGCGCTAGGTTCAGAGGGCAGCCCGGCGCGGTCCTTACGGGATATGTTTCGGCAAGGCATCGTGTCAACTCACTCTAGACAACTGCTTGATTGTTTTCTTTTTCCATTGCCTCCTCTACTCATGAAATAGTTTTTCTATACAAAATTGTTAATGTTAAATTGTAGGTATTATTGTCTAGTTTTTTTTTTCTTTTTTCTTATTGGTGTTTTGATTTTAATTTTTTGTTTTGATATTCTTAGAACGTAGTTAATGCTTTTGAGCCATGCTGTGGCTGTCTTTTATTAGTATCCGTTGCAGACATTTAGCTTCTGCATGCGATCTCATTGTGAATGTAAAATGCAATGGAACTGTTGATAGCCCATACATAAATAAATAAATAAATGCAATGGTCGATAGCCCAGAAATTCTCCAGAGCGTTCCGCTGAAAGTGGCACATTCAGGCTCAACGCCTCGCTCGTGTGAGCCATTTGCCGCACGCAGTGCATACCCGCCGCAGTGCATACCCGCCGCAGTGCATACCCGCCGCAGTGCATACCCGCCGCAGTGCATACCCGCCGCAGTGCATACCCGCCGCAGCCTCGGCAGGCGGGCTCCTCCGTGGCGCATGTGTATAACCATTAATCACATTCATAATGAAAGTCAAGATATATTTTATAGTTCTTCGACCTCTTTCAAAGCAAGTGTTTTAAAATTGTTGTGTGTAGTGATTCCAGCCCGCCGCCGAGGAGCGGCGCACGGGGCGGCGCGGCGTCGGCATCGCCCTCTGACGCCGGGACTGCGGCTGCGATTCGGATTGCCGGAGTCTGATCTCGAGGTTTTGTTTCGTATTGAGGACCGACACGCCAGCACCCGGTCCTTTTGAATTGTCGGACTTTTGAGCCTTAGAAGAAACTCATTCCACAGCAATAATCCCTTGTAACTTGTAGCAACGTAACAATTTATTTTCATACAACGGTTATACCATTTGCTATAAAATATTTATATTACTGGAGATTTTTAACGTAAAAATCTTGAGAAATACGTGAGAGGGGGAGGGAGAAGTGGGCGACAGAGTAGGTAGACTACGTTTAGGTAAAATTAATGTTACCCAAACGTGGTCCCTTCCACGGCAGTCATTGGCCGTTAGGAAGCGGTATGAAGTGCGCTGGACCCGATGCCGTGTCCCGAGTGTTCGGTAGAAATCATATTTGACAGTGAAACACGTTTTACAAGTGAACACCTACTTATTTATTGTTAATATTATTATTAAACAGAAAATGAAATAAATGTTTAATTATGTATTTATTTTTAGTTCTGGCGGCCACAGCGACGTCAACACAAGCAGATACGTGCGAGTACAGTACGACCTGAACGCAAAGCGCCATCGCTGCGCCGGCTGCGCGAGCCGTGCCGAGCCGTGCCGAGCCGTGTCGAGCCGTCGCTGCGCCGGCTGCGCGAGCCGTGCCGAGCCGTGCCGAGCCGTGTCGAGCCGTCGCTGCGCCGGCTGCGCGAGCCGTGCCGAGCCGTGCCGAGCCGTCGCTGCGCCGGCTGCGCGAGCCGTGCCGAGCCGTGCCGAGCCGTCGCTGCGCCGGCTGCGCGAGCCGTGCCGAGCCGTGCCGAGCCGTGTCGAGCCGTCGCTGCGCCGGCTGCGCGAGCCGTGCCGAGCCGTGCCGAGCCGTCGCTGCGCCGGCTGCGCGAGCCGTGCCGAGCCGTGTCGAGCCGTGCCGAGCCGTCGCTGCGCCGGCTGCGCGAGCCGTGCCGAGCCGTGTCGAGCCGTGCCGAGCCGTCGCTGCGCCGGCTGCGCGAGCCGTGCCGAGCCGTGCCGAGCCGTCGCTGCGCCGGCTGCGCGAGCCGTGTCGAGCCGTGTCGATGCCGTTGTAATATTTCCACTGCAACTGAACGACACTTGACCAATTAATGCGAACGTGTATACGAGTATGTTTATTTGTTCGATAGATTATCTGCGCAACCGATTGATATCTAACTATGTAAGCACATTGACAGAGACAGAGAGAAATAAACTCCGGTGTCATTAGCTTCCCAAAAAGTATTGTTTAGTGGAGAGCCGGCCGGGGGGGGGGGGTGTCGTGCGCGTGCTGCTGCACTCACCGGCTCATGAAGGGTTCGATATTCCGCCCCCGATCAATGACTAACACCGCGCTTACGAATGACCTCCATTACTAATCTAGTTTAGTAACAGTTGCTTCAAAGGTGTTCATAAAAATTCTTTTTCCGTGTCGTTACTATCGAATAATGCCGCGAGGTCAACGTTTCCCGCAAATGATTAATGTTATCTTTTTAGTTTTTACCATCTAAAATATTCGGAATAGAATAAGATAAAATGTAATAGTTGTTTTGACTTTTGTAAATATAGTTTGTTTAATAAAAATACCCGAACCCGCAGCAATCCTTACAGATGCACTCAGAGTGAGCCTGTGTGTGTGCCTGTGTGTGTGTGTGTGTGGCCGCACACAGTCGCAAGCCACAACTGTTGTAGTCTTATTAGGTAATCTTTATAGAATAAGTTTTATTGTTAAATTGTAAAATATACACACATCAACACTGTCTAGGGATATTTTGTATAAAGTTCTTAATCTCAAAAAATACTGGCCAGTTTTAATATCTTTTCAAGAAAGACTATTTTGTAAACCTTTTTGGACGATTCTAAATTTAAATTTGAAAAAAAAAAACAATAGTTTTTACGCGGCGTAATGGTAGCGAAGTCCGAAAGTTTCGTTTACCTACAGTAATATCGGGATATTTTTTTGTGTCAAATTTAAGTTTTATTAAAAGTTATTGTTTAATTTCGAGTTAAATCTATTGTGTGCATCATGCAGCGGCGCCATTTAACGAAAGATGAAATGCCAAGGGCAGTAGGCATGCTCCAAGCTGGCGCGACTCAGAGATTGGAATAAGCCAAAACGTGATACCTAGGTTACGGTCACGCGACCGTGCTACTGGGGGAGTGGCTGAAAGACATCCAGGCGGGAAGAGCATAACCACTCAACAACAAGAGCGGTTTTTACAAGTTGCCGCGAGAAGAGAACCTAATGTTACGGCCATGCAATTTTTGCATTTGCTTGTGAGTGACCAAACTGAGAGGAGAAGGCTGCATGAAGTTATCCTTCATGCTCGCAGACCGCTTCGTACTCCAGCACCACGCCGAGAAAATCGTCGACGACGACTAGAGTGGGCTCGTGTACATTTGCTCTGGGATGACAACCAGTGGTCTGTAGTGCTGTTTGCCGATGAGCTCCGGTTCGGTTTCCATTCTGATGATACACGTAGAGTACGTGTTTGGCGAGTCCTTGGTCGTGATAGCCGTCTGCTACATCCCCAGGAAATCATACCACGGCGGGACAATTATAGTTTGGGCAGGAATTTGTCTTGGCGGAAGAACAGACCTCCTTTGGATCAGAAACACCATGACGGGTGAAAAATACCGTAACGAGGTGCCGGCGCCGATAGTCTCCGCCCATAGACTACAAATGCGCCAAGAGTTCACGCTCATGCACGATAACGCCCGTCCGCACGCAGCGACAGTGGGGACGGTATGGTTGCAGGAACACGACGTATCGGTCTTTGGCTGGCCCGCACAATTACCTGACCTAAATCCCATAGAGCACGCGTGGGACGTGCTCCAAAGAAGGGCTTTGAGGAATTTCCCGCAAACATCGGGACGGAAGAGCAACTTTTTTTGCATCTTAGCCGGACCTGGGACAATATACGGCAGCAAGATAACTTAATCCAAAGTATGAAAAATCGTTGCAGGACCGTTATAATTTCATGGTTGGTATTACAGACTACTGATTATTCACATAACTGTTAAAAGCAATAACTTATCCTTATTTATCACATTTTCTTGAAAAACACATTCATTGTTAGTTTAACAATTATTTTACGTATTTTCTTTATAAAAAAAAAAAAACAAAAAAAAATAAAGCTGTTGTTGTTGTGTAAAGTTGTTTACTAAATTTTTACTAAAGATTTTTTTTTATTCTGAAGTACAGTCAGATAAATGGGCTGTATAAAAATATACGCATGTTGTATGTCATCTTTAATAAATTTAGAGATAATTGAGTAAATTCAAAATATCTCTAGACAGTGTTGATGTGTGATGTGTGATGAAAATACAGCTTCCTGATTCGATAATCGTTTGACCTCTCGAGGGAGTCACACTTACATGTTAGAAAAGGATAGCATGTTGCTTGGACCATTTAAATATAGGCCCGTAGATTTCTTCGCTCCGAGGCGTATTTCCATTCCGACGCAGCCTTGAGTTTCTGTCGGCGTTTCTTCTCAAGGTAGTCGCTTCCGAAACGCTGATAGATCACCCAGACATATCCATATATACCCAGACCATAGGTTCTTGTCCCTGGCTGGCTGCCCAAGTCGAGATCGTATCCACGAGGATGTCCTTGCGTTGCCACCCAACTCATACATTTGCTGGCTGGGAAGCTTCTGTGCTGGCCCCCGTAGCCCGGTTGAGCGGTGCAGGCGCGTCCCGCCGGCAGTATTGGTCCGTACAAAAAAAAAATGGCCGCACAGAGGCTTATCCGACGCCGATCCTAGTTATAACGCAATAATAGTTAAGAGCAACCTGCAAACTTTGTAGAAGATAGAAAATACAAGCATACAAGAATATCTGATCGTTTGAGTTACCACCGTACTCGCCGCCTTGAAGCCAACGACATCGGCTACGTTGAACCAGATATCAGCGCATCGCAAAAGGTGTTGGAAAAGCCCAGAAACCGCACCGGGCTACGATTTATAGTTTCTAGTCAAATGCAATTCTAGATTCTACAGATTGACTGTCGAACGCAAAGACGCGTAATCGGCGATGGACGGAGACGCACATAAAATGTAAATTCAGCAAGTCTCGGTGTTCGGGAAGCAGGATGATGAGACATCGTTGTGCGGTCGAGCTGCACGAGCAGTTATCGGTAAATTACGGTTAGGTTAGGTATCGCTGGGAGCGCTCTGCGGTCGCGCCGGCCGCTGGGTGACGTCACGCCTCCTGTAGCCGCCTAATTAGGAGCTAGTATGTAAACAGGGCGCGGTTCAAATTAAATATAGTTATCGGCTAAATATTAATTAATTACAGCACAGCCACACTGGGCCGCAACTAGGAGGGGACAGGTCAGGCTCCACGTCGCGGACACCAGACGAGACCGTCACTCAGCGAGCCCGCTAAACAATATGTCTAAAACAGGAGGATTTTTTTCTATAACAAAAATTGACTGAGCATTTCTAGGAGTTTTTGTTTCAAAGTTTTAAAATTTAACTCAAAAGTCTCATAGAAGATACCGTTATCGCGCACGAGCTGTTCGAAATCGACGAAGGATAATGCGATAAATGATATTCACATTCAGAGGTGATCATGGCAATCGAGCAATAAGAGGCATGTTTTTTCAGATAAATTATAAGCGTCTTTTTTTTAAATGGCGACGAGAATGAAAGGAGTGTATAAAAACTTAATCTATCGTTTTGTTAAAAATGTAGACTGCTTGCACAGAGGGAATAAAAATAAAAATACGAGAAACACAGGAACGAGAACAACAACAAAAAGAAAACGACTAATTTGTAAAAAAAAAAATAGATAAAAGAAGGAGAGAGAAAACACAATAACTTATTCCACAATCCTCTCGAAATGTCAAAACGATATAAAGGCAAAGGGGTAATACACCTCCTTTCACTCTCACAATTAAGAAGGAAAGCAGGCTAGCTGCTTATGTACGATTGAAAAGTAAAATTTTGAAGTGAAACTTCTTTAGAATCGCTGTGATTTCAAACCGGGTGCAACGGAAAAACGACAGGTAAGACACAAATACAAAAATTAATGAGCCAGAGCGAGGGAGCAAATGTCGGTGTGTATGTGCGTATTACATCTTTTTAGTAAGAAGTCAGCGTGGTGTGTTATTATTTAACAGTGTTTGTGAGTATTTTTGTACTAAATAATAAATTTTATAAGATACCGAAAACGAATGCCGAAATGTGTCGTCAATATCGACGCAAAAAATAAAACTAAATTTAAAATTACAAAAAAAAAAAAAAACAGAAAAATGTCAAGAGAACGTAGTCGCGAGTTAAGCGCGCGTAAAAAACAATTATTGATCAATCAAGATAGATGTTCAAATACAAGTGTTAATGTGACTGATGCAATATATAAATTTTGGTAAGTGTAAATATTATTTAATCCTGTTTTAAGCAAAAGTCATATGTCATACCCGTCTATTGTTACTGTCGACATCGTCTCGTAAATAAATTAATATTCTGAAAGTTGTGTACAACTTTGTTTTTGGACGTAAAAGTTCTATAGTATTATTCTTGCGGAGCTGTTTTGTGAGTGATAGTGTTTGTGATATGTGATACCTAAAAGTGCATATTCGGGCCGTAAAATCATTATATTGCATCTGGTTCCTTATAACAAAAATAAAAGTGTTTGAAAGTAACTAAAAAAAAAAACTTTTTGTACTGCTACCTAACAATCTACGGTGACTTCTAAATGTAACGGTTGCAGCAAATTTGCTTCCGCGGTGGATGTTATTGCTTGTGGTAGCTGTGAAGGGAAATATCATACGGCCTGCGTGTCGTTGCCGGGCACGGCAACAATAAATAAAGCCTGGGTTTGCCCGGAGTGCAAACTGAAGGCAAAGAGGGACGCCGACAGCAGCGCGCCCGCCAAACATGTTCCCGCCCGCGCTGGATCCCGCGCCAGTGCACGCACTCCTGAGGACACCGCCAGTGCAACCTGTTCTGCCCGACCGCGACTCTCTCGGGAAAATCTGGCTTTGACAGATATACAAGAGCTTCGCCGCGAGCTGATTACGTGCGTCACAGAGATTCGTGAACGAGAATCGGCTGGGTAAGACCCCAGATCAGGATTGTGCCGACCCCCGTGCTCCGGTGCTACAAGTGCCTGGAGCCCGGGCACGTGGGTCAGTGTTGCCAGGCCAAAGTGGACCGCTCTGACCTGTGCCTGCGGTGTGCGGAGCCAGGACACAAGTCCATGGACTGCCGGGCTAAGACCCGTTGCGCGGTGTGCGCGGCCGCAGGCTTAGCTGCAGGCCACAGAGTCGGCGGCGCCGCCGCGCGAACGCCTGTCCGGGCCAAATGGAGAAAGGGCAACGCCCAGGCCGCCGCCGCCGCCGCCGCCGCGGCCGGAAACGTGTCGCGGGAGGAGTCTCTGCCCATCTTGGGGGCTCCTCTGGGAGTGCCGAGCAGTACTGCCCGAGGGGGCTGCTGTTCGGCTATACTCCAGTGGCGACGTGCGCGTTCCCATGCACCACTTGGCGAAGGGGGGGTGGTGATCACTCTTCTCTCCCACCTCTCCTATGACTGTGACGTTGCCCTTTGGGCTTATCGCGCGTCGGTCCGTGGTGAGGCCACTGTCACATTCCCGTAGCCCGGCACACCGTGCGCGTGGAGAGGAACACCCGGTGGTTTTAGCCAGTGAGAGTCTGGCACACCGGGGGGGCGGCCCTCACCGCCCTCTTGACGGCCATTTTATGGGTTTCCACCAGGTCAACAAAAAAAAAAGGTGTAGTGATTTTGCAAATTTTGTATTTATTAACATTTCCGTATAAGAAGGAAGACAATGCCTGCGTAAGCATGATTGTTAATTTACTGTGTAATTATTAATTTTTAAAGCACTGAAAACAATATTAAGCAGAAATACATCACATTACAAGGAAACCATCGTTCTGCTATTTTATTAAACATCATTCAACAATTCTAATACTTTACAAAGTGAAATTGATTCATTTTACATTGCAGAATCGTTTATATGTGACGCTGAGCAGTGTCAATCACTTTTACCTAACAATGCTAGTTACTTTAAAAATTTCCACCAGAATATTCGAAGTGTTAAGCGTTATATGGCAGGAATGCTGCCCATTGTTGTTGGAACGGGCGTGTCCTGGGACTGTCTAGTGCTAACTGAATGTTGGCTGCCTTCTACTCATAACATACCTACTATTGATGGATATGCTCGGGCAGCTACAGTCATCAATAAAACACAGAATGAAGGTGTTATTATATATTACCGAAATGATTTGCTAGTAACATTTGAGGAAGCGCTGTTACTTGAAGCTAATTGTCTTATTATGAAAGTAAATTAAAATACAATAATTATAGTTATTTATAGTCCTCCATGATATAAGGATACAAACATCTTTATACAATCCCTGAATAATTTATTAAATCAACTTACGTCGGTGAATAACATCATATTAGTGGGTGCCATTAATAATAATAGTGGGTGATATTGGAGAGAATAGTGCGGATTCGAGTATGGCTCCTTATTTAGATATATTGGCATACCGCGGTATTTTACCTGCCCACACATTTCCAACACATGGTAAAACTTGCCTTGATCATTTTTTACTAGAAACCAAAGCCACTGCCCGTTGCCTTGTACTGGAAACATCTTTAACAGATCACAATAGAACTGTTCTATACATTACAACAGCTTATAAACGTCAAAGTGGTAATTTGATCACGCGCACTGATGGATAAAGATTTGAGCTGCATTGATGTCTCTCCTATTTATGAAATTACTGATCCAAATGAGGCAGCAGTTTTTATTATTAATTTATTACGCAAGGCAATAGCGAATAATTCCAGATGCGCACTAACTTCTAAACTAAACCTAATACTATTCTAAAAACATGGATAACTAAAGGTGTTTCGAAGTGTTTGCGAAACAGAGATAATCTTTACAAAAAAGACCCGAATAACGATATATTATCAATAACATATAAGAGATATAGAAATTATTGCACGGCTCTGGTCAAACAACTGAAGATTGATTATGAAAGAAAATTGATTGAGAAAGCTAGTGGAAGTAATAGGAAGCTTTGGAAAATACTAAAAGACATAACATATACTAATAAATCGAAAGAGAGTCCAAATGAACTAATTCAATCAAATCCATTGCAAGCAGTCAATAATGTTAATGACTTTTTTGCTAACAGGGATATCATTGGCTGAAAAAATAATTACTAACCCAAGGCAAATTCTGGCATACAATTCATGTCTACACTCAAATGAGTGTAGACAAAGCAAATGCTTTAATGGCTACTGATTGTAAAAAAGTTAATACTCTAATAAGTAATGTCAGGAGTGATTGTGCTATCGGTCTAGACATGATACCAGCTGATATTCTCAAAAGGTATAATAATATTCTCACACCGCCGATATCGTTTATTTGTAATTTGATAATAGCGACAGGAATTGTTCCAAGTATCTTCAAAAAATCTAGAATTTATTCAGTTCATACAGGTGGACCTAGGGATCACGGCAATAACTTCAGACCGATATCGATCTTGCCCTCTTTGTCGAAAGTAATAGAGCGTATGATAAATAATAGGTTAATAAAGTATTTGGAAAAACATAATCTCTTAGCCAGTACACAGTATGGGTATTAGGGCAGGAAAATCGACTTCAGATGCCGTGCATGAAGTTACTAATAGTATAGCTACAGAATCGGATGGAAAGAAAAAGGTTATTACTATATTTCTTGACCTTGCCAAAGCTTTCGATACAGCGTCAGTCCCACTTTTAATTAATAAACTAGAACATCTTGCAATTAGAGGTAATGAGCTACAATTGTTTGCTGATTATTTATCAAATCGGTTTCAGTGTGTAAACATTGAAAATTACATTAGTGATGATCTTCCGCTTCAATTCGGAGTTCCTCAGGGTGGCATTCTCGGGCCTACGCTATTTCTTACATATACATATAAATGAACTATGCCAGTTGGCGATACCCAACTGTAAGGTGGTTACTTTTGCAGACGATACAGCACTATTGTTCAGCGGTGATACATGGCAATAGGTTTTTATGTACGCTCAAAGCGGTTTTAACACTGTTGCGAGTTGGTTAAATGATAACCCACTGACACTTAATGTAGATAAATCCAAATATGTAACATTTTCCATTACAGACACTGATTCCACTCTTCATACTTTCAATTTATTCTCACATTCTTGCACAAACTTCAATGATCCAACTTGTATATGGCCTACACTTCAAATGACAACTACCCTACCTACCTTTTTTTACCCTAGTGTCCCTATACGCGGCTCCTGGGTGGTGCTAAACGAGCAGCAGCGAGGTGGCCCGGCGTCGGTGCCCGTCTGGATCGCGACCACAGTGCACGGGTGTAAAGCCCGTCATAGTGACCAGTTTCGGCTTGTCGCGTTTCCGGATCAGCTTGTGCATATCCAGTAGCTCATATACCTAGAGACCTTCAGTCGTGGTATATGTGGGTCGGCATGACGATGTATACTATCAATGAATTTTCATCCTTTGATAGTCGCTTTCGTTTTTGGACTACACTGTACTTACCATCAGGTACTAGTCACTATGTCGAGCCAGTGTAAAAAAAAAGACAACTACAATAAAATATCTTGGTATTATTATTGATAACAAATTAAATTTCCAGCGCTATATTAATCAGTTAAGTGCTAGAGTTCGCAAATTTATTGTTATCTTTAAAAATGTACGTCATATAGTTGATTCTAAACTTATTAAATCTATTTACTTCGCTCTTTGCCAATCAATTCTTACTTACTGCTTTACTTCCTGGGGTGGTATACCTAAATCACGTTTAATCCAATTAGAATGAGGTCAACATAAGTTTCTCTTCACCATATCTATACCCTACTTTCCAACTCTATAAGGACATTAAGGTCTTGACTGTTCGCCGACTCTATGTCCTGAACGTAACGTTAAGGCAGCACTATAACTTATGTTAGCATATGACCCAAACATTGCGAATAATACTCGTAGGAGAGGTAGAGTGTGTGACCAACAATTCGGAAGAACGACGTTTTTACAGCACTTTTTTTGCCTATCAGGGTTCTAATTTGCATAATAAAATAAGTGATATGTTATTTCCAGACCCACTGACACAGTACACGTGTAAACAAAACCTTACACCGTTGTTACTTACACTTGCTGAAACACGTACACACGCACACACACAAACACTATAAAATTAAATTAGGTTATTTTTATATTAGTGATAATGAAAGAGCGGGTGTGGGGACCTGGTGATCTGTACCACGGGTATAAAGCCTACAGCAGGCAGACACCAGTTCCTCACAAACATTTTTATTGTAAATATTTATATTATTGTGTGATTCAGTTTTTGTTTGTGAGGAAAAATAAATAAATACATTATTATTATAGGCATTTTTATTTCTTCAAATCAGCAATATCTCTTTACTTGCAAATCTGACGGTATGTTTTTCAGTCAATAAATTTGATTTTTATTTTATACAACACGTGTATAACCTTATTTATTTTTATATTTCTGTTTTAGAGCACTCACAGCAGCAAAACAGTGTCGCAGCGGAATATAATTTAGTAAATAATGATTATAACTTATTATTATAACATATAACTTTATGATTATAACATATAACTAATACAAAAATTTTCATAATTTAATTTTAAATACAAATTTAATGATAATTTAATCTTAGATAATTTAATCGGAAAAACTTAAAAATTCAATCATTATATTTAAAAACATGTACTTAATTTACAACTCATGATTAAAAATATAAAAAAAAATTAAACTTATATTTAATAAAAAAAAAACATTTGTATCCTATTTTAGTTATAAGCCTGTTGTATCATTTGTTGAAACTGAAAATGTGGAACTTGAGCAATAAATTATGTAACATATGTTAAATAAAATATCTTTTAAAATTAATCAAAATACTTTCATTTTTAAACAAATAAACTTTGTAATTATCCGACCCTTGTTATATATATTCATCTCATTCTTTTGTCGATTTACTGAAGTTTCACTTCTATCGTGTGTGAATCGCAGACGCACCTTTTTTTTCTTTAAGTTATTAATTTTTATTCATTAATTAAGTGCTATAAAATAATCCAACTCTAAATCTGTTATAGAGTTCGAGTCTCTAAGTTCCTAAATACAGAAGCGAATCTCCCGAGTTGCTATCACCGGGCTGGGGACGCCGGGGTGCGGGGCGCCAGCGGGGGCCGAGGACGGGTGCGGGACGCGCGGCTGTGTTGCCGAGTTCCTACAACATTTACGTTTTGTGTAACTTTTACTAAATTATTGTTTATTTGTTATGCGCGAAACTGCGATTGTACTACTTATAGCACAGTCAGTGTCGTATTACTTGCTATACGATTTTTATTTAAATAATCTTATGTAATATGTTTTTATTTACTTTAACAACTGTTTTGTAAGTGGCGTTCGTCTCATAGAAGCATAACAAGTTTATTTTATCGCTTTTTTATTTTTTTCACATTTTAAGAAAAACTTACATAAAAACGTAAATACATGAAAACATACATAACAAAGAAAAACTTAAATGAAGTTCAAGCTAACATTATTTTCTCTCGATTTTTTTATACTGGATTATATTAAAAAATATATTGATTTAAAAATCTGGTGATGATCAGTTTTTAGATAGATTTTAGATAGGTAGATTTTAAATCATCAACTAACAAGCTACTGTGTTAGAGGATCTAGTTAGATCTAATATCGTCTTCTCTTTGGCACATGATCAGCGTACGCGGCTACTCACGCCCTGCCGAACTACTGTCCACAGCCGCTCCCACTTCATTCTTCAATGTTGTGTTTATTAGTTATTCTTTGTTTCTTTTAATTAAAATGCAATATAATTTTATTTCAATTGTTAAACAAAAAGAATTCTATATCGAGTTAGAATTCGGCGCAACCTTCCGAGGAAAGCCTAAAGGCACCTCTGCTAATATATGATTTGGTGTAATCAATCGAAATATGTTGTAAAAAATATTTCACGTTAACACATTTCTCGTCAGTAGGGGTATTAACAAGTAACTTTTGTAAACAATATTTTTTCACAACTGATTGTTTTTTTTAAATAATGATCCTGGTAGCACTGGCGCGTCGAAAGGGAAGGGGGTGCGTTTTCTTTCAGTTGTCCAGTGCCGGTGGTCGCGGATGCGCGTCTGTCCGCGCGCGTTTCCTAACCTGGAAGCTGTCAAAATAATTTCATAGGTGAGTGCCGCTGCGCGAGTACAGTGTGTATGCGAGTACACAAATCGTGGCGTGTTTCACGAGTCAGCTGGACCGGTTACATTCAATTTGTCTAGTGTTGTACTATTTAAAAGAATACAGTTAAATTGTTAGATATGGATAGATATATATATATGATTATTTAGTGAAATCATTGAAAAAAAAAAGTGTTTAAGAATTGTGTAATAGGCATCACCAGGCCAGCGTAGCCAGGCCCACTGCTGGGCATAGGGATTTGCCAACAAACGGCCGACCCGGAGTCCGGTCGACGGCTGTCCTCACTCAGTAGCGCCGGTCGCTGGCTCGCGAGTCCTCGTCGGCCGTAACGAACAATACCATAACGGATATTTGTTCAGTGACTTCAAGTTAGGGTGTTACCCTTGAACTCGAGGTTTGAAATGAAAGGATTATCGGGGATGGTTTATGAGTATTAAAACTGTCAACTGGAGCACAGCTTCAGGAACGCTTTTTTATATTTTTAGACGCGTTTACACTAAGGAGTCATAAATTTGTGTGCAATTGAAGCTTCTTTGGTATTTAAAGGCGTTGTAAGCTTCAAGAAGGTGTTCCGGAGCCGCGCGTCAGTCTAATATTGTTCTGATTGTTTTCGTATGCCCTGCCCCGGCTCCGTGAGCCCGCCGCGCCCGCTGGTGAGCATGGAGCAGTCCTTAAAACGACATTATAGTCGACAGCGATCATCAGCAAAGATAAACCTATCGGTAGTCATAGCGATCATGCCGGCCTGCCTTCGCGGTGTATACCTACTACGTGATCCGGGATAGCCCAGTTAACAGTGACCCTACCTGCGCTACGGATCGCGAAGGACCCCGGGCTCCAATTTCGGTAACAGTTAACTTTTTTATGATGAACGGTATTTTTCGCAATTCATGGATGTATATATCATGGTTAAGAAACTAAACGAGTCGCCGCTTTCCTAGTCGGCGACTAGTTGCCAACAAGTGCCGACCGCCGGCTTCTACGTATGTATTTCTCAGTAAAAATTGCGTTAAGTGCCGCGGACATTGCTGATCGATCTCTTTCAACTTACTAATGGGCCAATTGAATAGCCGAAACTTGTCTAACAATCAGCTCCGTGTGACCATGGGAACAATAATATAAAGTTACGCTACATCACTTTCGGGGTCAGCATTCCTCCTTAGACCCGATGGACGGACAGGCCGGCACAAGCGTTATCTGGGAGGAGTAGGTGTGAAGAGCCCGCGACTCCGGTCACCTCCAGCAGGCGGCGTGGGAGACACGCACGCACCGTCTCCGCCTCCCGTTACATAATCGGACCTGGAGAACAAGCGGGAAACCGGTTGTGTGCTTTTAGGCAACTGTCATTGAGCTCTTGCGCTGTGGCGGTCGCCGCCGATCGCGGGCTGTATTGTGCTTAGGGATACGGTATCGAATAAAAAGTATCGAACCTGTACTCACGAGTAGTACTGGTTAAAGAGTATCGTACTCATAAAAGTATCGATGAAAAAGTTTACAACCGCAAGGTATCGTTCGATATTTGAAACGAAATACAAACGTTTACAAGCAATCTTCATATAAATACAAAGTAACAATACCTTAGGCGATGTATCCAGATTTTCTATGAGGATTTTCGTATACCTTTCTTTTTGCGCTCAAACAAATTCAACATCTTACTTTTCGTAGGCCACATTTCAGGCGCGCACCGCGTATATACGAACCACTTGCAGACAAACTTTATTTTTACACTGACTCTACATATTATACAATACAGCGCACCTGATGGTAAGTACGGTGTAGTCCAAAAGCGAAAGCGACCATCAAAGTGTGAAACTCCATAGCCCGTCTCTGCCGTCATGTCGGCCCACATATAGCACGGCTGAAGGTCTCTGGGTATATGAATTAGTTAATGTTATTTGCAAATAAGCCGAATCAATGATCAGAATAAAGACTATTTGGTTCCGAACACATGTAACACGTATATCGCGGAGTTATGTCAAGCGGCGCATCAATCTTACCAGCCTCTGATTTAAAAAGTAATCGATGCCTACTATGAAGTACTCATTGCGTGAAAAAATCGATTGCAAAGTATCTAGTATAAAACTATCGGTATCGATGTAATTGTACTCGATACCTTAAAGTATCGATACTTTTTCGGAGTCGCTAATTGTGCTTGTCATCAGTTACGGTGTAGACACTTTACCATGCCACTAGAAAAAATAATTAAAAGTAAAGCTGCCAACTTGTTAATTATACGAGTGTGTGCAGGATTCAGTTGAACTCTTTACATTCCATAATCATGACCATGGATCGACGAAATGTAATCAAATAATTAAAAAACGATTGCGATTACATTTTGCATTTTGTATGTTTGGTTCTTCCCACTGACACTGTGTTTTGACTTGAGCGACCGCCTAATTGCAACATACGAACAATTATTGTTCGGTGCGTTATTGCTAATTATTACTGGCAGGCGTTCACATTATTAAATTGTACATTCTACATGTTGCGGTATTACTGTGTTTTTATAAGATTTGATTTCGATTGTGTTTACATTTATTTTATTTCTTATGTAGGTGACATTCTTAAATATGTTAATATACCATCCTGGAACTTTAGTAATACAGCCAATTGTGTGTCACATATGTTAACACTTTCTATAGTCGAACATACATATATGTAAGGTTTAATAAGTTCCGTCAGTCGTGCCAAGGGCGAAGCAGCGTGCATTCGGGATAATTTGCACGCATTCTCTGAAATCATGGAAAAACATTTCGGTAGGACAGAGCCCATGTTGGTACAAATGAAGAACTATCGATGAGTTCGACAACTCTACCAGAGAACGCCTTTAGTCTCCATCCCTCGCTTACAGTTTTTATCTATTTACTGAAGTACTTTAACTTAACTGTCTCATAACTTGAATGATCGTGAGAAAGGAGAAAACGAATTGTTATTTGTGTTTAATTATAGCACGGTGAAGTTTCAATTCCTGTATCAGCTGAGGGCGGTTAGATTTGCCAATAAGAACTATGTCAAAATGCCAAATCTAATAATTTTCTACGGGAAGACATGGCGTCCATTTTGAAAAAAAAAATCTTCAGTTAATTACATGCATTAGTACGCGACAAGCTTCTCATGGACGACAGTTGTCACTTAGAAAAGTAAATTAATGTAATTTTTTTTTTATCATGACGTGGTGTGCTGTCAAATTGTGCAGAAATTTTCAGAGAAAATTCGGAAGGAATGGAAAAATTTCCTTTCATAGGTCAGCAGTGAAATATGTTTGCATTTCTTTGAAAAACCATCAATATAATTTTCAATTTTATAACAATAATTTTTATCTGCTAATGTTGCTAGTTTATTACTTTTTAAAACTCCCCAATTTTAGGGACTTATCTAACCTGTGCTTTAACATGATTACCCGGGCCGGGATAAGTTGATGGACTTATGCCGTTGCACAAATGAAGGGTGCAGTAGGCGGGATAATTTTTAAAATAAAAATTTGCGATAATATGAGACAATGTTAAAAGTACTTACCGGTTGGCAGCGGTGTTCAGGCACTTTACAAACCACTCACTGTGTATGTGTTTGAATGCATATTTGGAGTATGGGTTTTGAAAATTTGTGTTTGAGTGTTGTTAGTTTGAAAGGATTAGATGCGATTTTGAGGGAAAAAGAATGCGATGCGATGTTTGTAGTTTGAAAGCGAGAACTGTTAAGAAGTGAATGACGTACGCTAGATGGCGTTTGGGTTTAGGCGCGTTTACATGATTGTTTTTTATGTTCTGGGGTTGCGCCTTTTGGCGTGACTAATGATAATATTAATTTTTATTGTCTTTAGCTTCAACTCGTACGGCACCCAATTTCCTTGTATTAAAAGGATAGAATAATATATTTTTATAAACTTTAAAAGTTATCTGGTAGTTGGAAAACTCGCATGCGTATCTCTTTCCTTTCCGGTTCCAGGCTCCGCGCTGGGTCGATGGACACCTGTTCGGACCATTGCATCAAACTCCGACCACATAATTATTTGTTATTCATTTACAGAACTACAACACAATATCAAACGCCTACTTTTACGCAACACTCCTACTTAAGCCGCCGCCATTAAGAAGTGTCACACACACTGCCATGTCCTTCCTGTCACGTTTTGTGCTTGCCAACATAAAATATAATTATTGAAAAATATACCTAAGTGTTCACATTAATATTTAGCATTTAATAACTATTATTTATATTATATCCAGCATAGTTTATCAGTGTTATTTGCTGTTGTGCTTCTTTATTATTGTAACACTTGTTTCTGAATCATTCCTATGACTTTCAGGCGTTTTGAAATGGCTTGTTGCGTTACTCGCAATGATCCTGCCAATTCTTGTTGCGTTTGACACGAGTCTTGGTCATTTAACGCCTCCAATTCTGCATCTTCGAAAACCTTTTCTCTTCCACCGCAGTGCTGGTCTTAGGTGTTAAAATCACCGTTCTTGAAGCTTTGAAATCACTCTCGGCACGTTCTTTCACTAATAGATATTTGAAAGCATTCGATGAGCCTCAGCCGCAAATTTCTTTATATTAAAGCAGAAAATTAAAACCTCCCGCAAATGACGAGAATTTGGCTCGTAAGCTGACATGTTTAATCGAGAATAGCTTTACGATGCAGACACAAATCGACTAAATTATCGATGGCGTTATGTTTACAAATACCTAAGATTATTGTATGACATCTATGATTTATTTATTTCAACTACCACTTACCGCTACAGCCATCTAATGCAAAACGGCGGAAGCAAAGTTGCACACCTAATAGATAGTCCTACGGTGATGCCTCAGTTGTACCTCAAGCTGAGTATTGATTCAATATTATGGAAAATGATTAAAATCATGTACAATAGAATTGCTTATAATTCTTTTATGTATATTAATTATATAAATGGTTTTTAATTCAAGACAAGTCGAGTGAATAAATAGTATATTTGACAGGAGTTTAGCATTATTCCGTATTGGAATATATAATTTATTTTAAGGGTATTTAGGGTGAATGTGGCAACTCTATTTTTGGTGGCGCCACTCACTACAGTGCATATAGTGGGCCGTGTGACGTGGAAATTTTGGCGCGGGAATTTTATTGTTGATCTATGAATGGACTCTATCTTGTCATCTTATATGAAACCTTACAATGTGTAATGTTTTTTTATTTTTTTCCAAGTGACGATGCATTGGTCGCCGGGACAGACCTTCACAACTGAACCGGGCGGGAGGGCGAACACTAGAGGCTCAGCCGGCAACGCGAGCGCACCCCCGAGGGTACGACCTCGACTTGGGCCGCCAGCCAAAATACGAAGCCTGACGGTGATCTAGTAGCGTTTCGGAAACTCATATAAAATCAAACTCAAAGTTACCCGTAGGTGTGGCAGGCGCAGTCTCTTCAGGTAACCGTGTCATAGATTTTAACAGTATTTTTGCGGGATTTTATCGGATTTTATTACGAATAAGATTGATAATAGTGCGATGTATGGGATATTAACCTGTTCAGAGATATTTTTTTAAAGTTGTCGCGTTGTAATGTTTTCACAATAGCACCAATGAAATAGAACATTGTAATATTTTTTGTTTTTTTTTTTTGTTGTTCTGTGTTGAAATATTATCCAATAATACTTTACCTATTTTTTCTTAAATTATATTAATTTCAAAAAGACAAAAACCAAACGTGCCAGTATGAGCTATTCTCCCTGAAAAGACTAAAAATCCGTATAGATACGAATGAATCCGTGTAACTACGATGTATAGGTAGACGTAGAGTGCGGACGCGCTCAGGCTACGCCGCGGGGTGCGGGGCGCGGGGCGCGGTGCGCGCACCGGTTGTGGAATCGGAAGCTCGCTAAATGCTTCCTCCGAATCCATCCGCGAGAAACACGATCGGCTCGCGCGGCACACGCATGCACACACACACGTACACACACCACTCCCCACTGAGCTCAGGGTTGCCGTAACATAAATGTTTTTTCATTATTTGGCACGTAGTTGAAATAACTGAAAAGTGCCTGTATTTTGTTATTCAACAGTTTCTTATAAATTGATAAATATCAAAGATCTGTACGTTCATATTATATACTAGCTGTCCCAGCAGACCTTGTTCTGCCCTATTTCTCTAAAACAAAGTCACATTGTTTTTTTTAATGTTAATAGCTATTGGCCTGTCGGCTGTTTTTTGAAAATTGTTTGAAGGAACCTGGCCTTAATGCTATATGTATAAAAATTGACAAATATTGACATTAATATTTATACGTCACTCAATAATTGTTTTGCCTTCCCGGAACCCGTCCACTAACATTTAAACTTTATGCTATGGTGTTAAAGTTCAAATTGACTTATAACAAATCTTTTGTATGAGAATATAGAAAAGTGTTGTTTTTAGACTTTTTCAGATATTTTTTTAAAATCTTCTCTCTGTTATAACCTTCCCCAGACTTCAACAAACACAACAAAAAAGAAATCAGTCAAATCGGTTCAGCCGTTCTCGAGTTTCGCGGTTATCAAGACACTATAGCTGATCCGGCAAACGTAGTTTTGCTATGTAAGGTTTTGTAATATCTTCTAAGATATTCGTTGAAATTAAGTGATGTCAAAGACAATTTTGTTCACAATTAAATACTCTTAACTCAACAACACATTTATTTGGATAAAGATTAATATTATTACGTTGATACAACTCTTAACAAATAATGCATTAATTTCGACCAAATTTGTTTACCATAAAAACGGTTCTAGTGACTTAATCTTAAGAGATAGACATATACTGTCGCGGACATTTTTTTAGATCATTTCAAGAGGAATAATTCTTTGATACATATATTTTTGGTATCTTGAACCGTTTTTGCAGCGCACGCAATGGAAGCCCTCAAGGATGAATAATTTTGCCCGTTTTTTTCACATTTTCCATTATTTCTTCGCTTCTAATAATTGCATCGTGATGTTATATAGCCTAAAGCCTTCCTCGATAAATGGTCTATTCCACTCAAAAATAATTTTTCAATTCGAACCAGTAGTTCCTGAGATTAGCGCGTTCAAACAAACAAACTCTTCAGCTTTATAATATTAGTATAGATATAGTAAGAAATGCAATGAAACAGTCAACGAAACCTTAATAAGTTATGCATTTGTACATGATATTTTAATTAAGTTACCGATTATTGAACTATAAAATTGGTTTTTAATTGGATTTATTGGAGTGTGATTTTTTTTACTATCAATCTATCATCACGTCGAATCCCTATTGGGGTAGGCAGGGAGATTGAAACTCCATTCCTCCCTATTCTTGCAAACATCTTTCGCTTTCTTAACATTAATTAGTCCTTTCAAGCGCTTTCGCCGATTCCTCGTGCTCCTAACATGACCCTCCATCAGAACTCGTTTTACTTGGTCTGCGCGGGTAATTCTCGGTCGGCCTCGGCACTTCTACTCCGATTCGCGTAGTATATCTCTGTTGTGATCGTTCCCTGTGCGGCGCTGCGGCCGCCACCGGTGGCGCTGTCTCCCAGAGCACCCCTCCGTGTACCCGCGCGGCGCCGACGCGACCTGCACGCGTCAGGGCCGGGCCTGGGCCTCGCCGCGTGTGACGAAGCGGCCGCCTGTACCGCTGTGGGTGCCATTTATAGAAATATATTCATTACCATATATTGTATGGCGCAATATCTGATTGTCTGGCTATTGCGCTACAGGCCGCGGGTTCCATTCTCATACAGATCAATTTAAAAAGTTACCTAAGTAACATTAGAGTCGATTTACAGATTTTCACAAGATTACTGTTTGCATCTGTAAATGTTTCGGTTGCGCCTCTTGCTCTTAGGCCCAGGCCGCTCTGGGGATTTCCAATACGCGTTGTCTTCCGCAAACTTGTCAGTTTGGGATCACCATAACCCGCACTGGCGAAATGAATCGCTAGAATCAGACGCGGTGCGAAAAATATATCGCTAATCGCGCTTTACGCGATGGGTGGCTAGCAATACGGCTTCGTAATCGTGATTCTTTAAACTGGCTCGACAAAGCGACTGCAATGCACCTGATAGTAGGTACAGTGAAAATGTATTGAGTCTCCGCCGTCATGCCGGCCCACATACACCACTACTACAGGTCTCTAGGTATACGAGTTACTGGACCAACACAAGCTGAGCCCCGAGCGTGCCAGGCCAAAGCGAGTCACTGTGACTGTTGTTATAGTAATGTATAAGCGATACATGAGTGCTCTGATCATGACTCGGTTCGGGAAATCGAATAACCACAACAAAAAAATAAAAAATAAAATCACAGAAAAAAATCGCGTAGCCTTCTTGTATGTAGTCTTCACTACTTTAGTCACGACGTTAAGACGTTCATGGGATGTCAAACCCATGTCAATCAAATTATAATCATTTTTTATACGTAGACGCGTGACAGCCCTAGAGCGTCTCCACCCCCGCCCCGTTTCACGAACCGCAACTCACCCCCCCCCCCCCATGCGATAACCGAACTGATAGCTTCGGGTTATTCGGACACAAAAAATACTCGGCTCTGAGTAATGTCGATACTCGATATCGTCTGAAGAGTAGGGCGAAGGGGCGCCGCGCTCCCGGCGGAGTCGACAACTCGGGTTCCAGTTTTATTATATCGTTACGCCGCATCGCTTTCGAGGTCAGCAGCGGTGAGTTTGTGAGTGGACCCGCAGTGCGCGCGCGGCCAGAGAGCTCGAGCAGAGCGACATGTGATCAGCGATCATGTTTTTGGAAAAGTCCTGAGGCTGAGGCAGGGGAATATCGCGCGATTTGATTTACGTACAACGATTTAAATAGTTACGGGTAGACATGGGAAATGTGAAATCACTGCTAACTTAACAGTGATAAATGAAAACCCCACGGACTGAGACAGAGATCGGGCTATGATAACACTTCGTATGCGAAAGAGATAAAACTAATAGCAGGCACGGCCCCTGTTATGATTTGTTCCTTGCTTAATTAAATGTGTCAGTAATCGCTTGTCACCAGGCCATCTGTGAGCCTCGTACCTGATGTATGCTGTTACAAAAAGTCAACACGCTTAAATTGAGAAAGAGAAGAATAACTGAAGTACTTGTTTCCAGATGCATCGTCCATCGAGATGAGCGACGAGCTCGCGGCGCCTGCTTCCGTCTCACTCGCACCCCCCCTCACCCCCTGTCCCCGTTGCCCCTCCCCGCGCCGCCGGTAGGCCCAGTCTCGCTCGCAGGCCGGCCCCCGCGTTCGAGCACCGTCATGTCGCGCATTCTGCTGCCGATTCTCTTCTTCTTCACTTTTCTTCACGGTAAGTGTCTATTAGTTCAAATTAAAATTATGACCAGCTTGCACTTCCATAATTACGAAACATACGCACGAAACGAAACTCCGCATCAGCAAGGTTTGAGCAGAGGAATAGCGGAGATCATGTGGCGTTCGCGGAGACGAGGCAATGCGCTCGCGCTGCGGGGCGTCGCGGCCGTGTGTGTGTGTGTCATTCGCACGTGCGTCCTCAAGCGCACACAATTATATTATGCCCAAAGACAATTTACAGATACAAATACTTTAAAAGAAAATCGAAGAGTTATTATTATTATTATTTATTATTTATAGACGAACGCTTGACCTCAATCACGCCTTGTTGAACGTGAAGAGGAGTTCGATGATGAAACGCGATCGCCTAGCAAATGCCCACTCACAAATGTTCACTCTTCTCTTAAAGACTCCCAGGTCATAAGATCGCGGAAATAAGGCCGCTGGAAGCATAATCCACCCCTTAGCCATTCGCATGATGCATGTAGTAGCGAATCTTCTCTAGTGGTTTTGTGGTGGAATGAGGCTGGTGGAATCAAAGAATGTAGTTTCTGAGAACTCTCTCCACCGTCGAACCGGTAAAAGACCGAGAGGCAGGCAACTCTACGTCGATGCTCGATGCTCTGCATTTTAATTTTTATCAAAGAGTCGTCGCCAATAAGTGTACGAGCTCTACGATCACTCGAGTCCAAAGCCGCCAGCTGATATTCAGCGGATCCGTCCCAAAGGTGACAACAGTTCTCGACACCCGACCGCACCTGTGCCTGATACAGGTTAAGAAGTTGCGAAGGTGAGAAGAACCGTTTGACCTAAAAAGGATACCCAATTTTTTAGCAGCTGTTTTCGCTCTGAACTCTATCGCCCGCCCAAAGTACGATGTACGAATATTGAAAACATGTTTTTTTTCTTTCGAAAAAACAATATTTTGATGGCCGGGATAGATCTTCACAACTAAACCGAAATTATTGCATTACAAAATGATTCCCTACCGGCTATTGCATTACCGTCAAATGTTACTGTAATATTCTGCTGCCGCTTCTGCAGAGATGCAGTGTTGACTCTGCATTTGCTATTGTTAAGACGCCTCCGTAGTAAACCTAGTGGGAATGGGCGGATCACCATACCTTAGGTAAGAGGAAAGAATGTCTTAGAATGCACACGCGGGGTCGGCTCGTAGAAGTATCATGGAGGCACTCAGATAGCTTGCTGGAGATCGCTGGGATAAAATCATAAGACAAGGCAAATAGATGGCTACAAGTAGAGACGGATAGACTAAGGCTTTCATATTTCGGTTTCGGGACGGCCATAGGTTAATAATTATCTGGCGTGGCAGGTACGCAGGTGGAGAAGTAGACTTACCTTAGACTATAGCGCAGGATAGCGTGTAAAGATGAGAAATGGTACATAGAAATGAAGAAGTTCAAGCAAGATTGAAATACTTTTAATGTAGCTCACGGTATAAATTCACAGTAAGAATAACAAAGCACAAGTACAGTCCAAAGAGAAATAAAGTTCACGGCTCAATAATACAAACACAAAAACAACAATGGCACTCAACCTAACCGCCCACTGCACATCATTCCAAAGCATCGCACAGTACGAAGGTAAAGAAGTAGAAAGATAACATCACTCCCCTCCAGAGACCGCTACCACCACTACGCCCGGTAAAGATAAGAAAAGCGAACCATCTGGCCTGAGCGCTTTTTAGTGATGTCGTCCTGAGCTGGGTGATTCTGTTTTATAAGCATAGTTTCGAGATTAGGCCCAGGCCAGGGTGGATATTAGAGCTAGCGGAAGTAGGAATGAAAGTGGCTTCGGGAGCCGTTTGCAACAGTCTATAGACCGGTTTGAGAGGAGCACAAGATGGAGGTGGCGGCAGTGGAGTCCTAACGGGGTGTACTGCGTGTGTCACACTTTCAGGCAATTCCGATACGATTACGCGGTAGCACGTATCATCCACCGCGATCTTCAGTAAGCTTTCCTTGTTGGCGTAGCTGCAGTGCTTAGCTTGTGTACCGACCTCTTCTGTATCGGGCCTGGGATCACATCCTCTGGTGTGAAGAAGAATGTCTCGCTTTATTGGTGGTGTTGCGGGCTGTGGAGGTGCAGGATGGCTGCATGTGCTCCGGCAGGGTTGTCTAAGGTGTTGTACCGCATGCTCTGTCCGCCTGGCGCGGTGCGCGTGTGCCGCTGCCGGACGCAGCAGCGACACCGGACGATGACATCAATCAGGCTACAATTATTGACAATAGTAATAATTTTACTCTCAAACAATAAATGACACACAAGTAGTTATGCTTAAACTGAAAGAACATGCGCCTGCAGTCGGTGTTGTGCATGCGGTACAGATCAGCAGCAGCAGCAGCGGTAGGCGCCTCACACCCGCTCACTCAAAGTCATTACTAAATTATTTAAATAATATTGATGCTAATTTGCGTGTGTCTTATAAACAAGTCAAAGAGAAGGGAGTGAAACGTTCCTGTAACGAGAACACAACACTGTACCACGACCACGAGTCCAGTGGAGCGGATGTTCAAGGGGCTCTGCGCCACCTGTGTCGTGCCGGTGGCTATACAAATACATTCTCATTAGTGTTCTTGTACACCTCACAACCCTGAGAAGGAAAAAAGCGCTATAGGAAGGTTGTTGTGCAGAGTTGCCGTGTACGCACTCTACCTCTCCTGCGGGTATAGGAGCGGTTTCGTCTGCCATCTGATCCGAACCTGAGAGAATACGTTTCGATAATGTCGTAGAATTATTTGTATTGTACCGTACTTTATGAGAAAGATCCGATTTCTTTTCGACATCCGTAATTCTCCAATTCGGAAGCAGCTCGTGTACATCCAGCTAGAACCTGGATTAGACCTAGAATCGGTTGTTGTAATCACATCACGACAATTGTTCCCTGTCTACGGGTTGCATAGACAGTTAGACTCTTGTTCAGAGACATCGCAGTTGTTAGCGGCCATCGGGTGCAAATACCCAGTTTTATAATTATTGACGATTCTAGTTATAATTAACGGCTTTTCCATAGCTTTGGTTTATATGAATTACTTTAATAAGTAAATTAAAAATTGTAAAATTTAAATTAGTTAAAAAAAATAACTAAGCATTTAAATTGTAGATACGTGTACAACGTATATTGATTGCTTTTAATGGTCGAATTGTTAGGAACGAAAAGAGATCAAGTAATGTATTCTGTAGCGAAATATTGCAGATATAGATTGAGAGTTACAGTAAGCCAGGCGCGATTGAATCTGTACTAGCAGGCAGCAGCGAGCTCCGGGGCCACGGCGCGGCGCCGGCCCGCAGGCGGCTCTTCTAATGCGATTCATTATCGGTGCGTGTCATGTCTCCCACAACAGCTAAATCTAAAGTCGGCGCGGCTTTAACCCCGAAATCGTTATTATCGTATCATCAATTTTGTCTATACCGATCGCGTAATGCTCTGGGAAAATCCTTCGTCATATTGAAAACACATGGACCTTGTAAAGCCATATATTGCTATAAACTTTTGAGTCTACTACTACTAATATAATCTGTGTAAATATCACCAGGATCCGTTGGTACGGTGAAGTAGAATTGACCCCTTAATTTCCAACTGGGGTCCAATTTAAACTGGTTACGCTTATTCTACTTCGCCGTTTTGTGCTAGAGTCAACGTGGCATTTTTGCCGGATGCGTCGAGCACCGGGCTACAGATTACCATCGCCATTCTGGCTGGACTCGAAGAAATAAACTTTTTATTAGGGTTTTTCTGTTTTTGATTACCTTGTGTTTTCTGTTTTGTGTGGTAATTGTGTCTAGACAGATCTTTTGTATATGGCTTGTTTTCTATAGTGTGTAGCTCCTCCAGACGATTCTTTTGAACCCAAACTTGGGGGGTCTGTGATCGGTGGGTCCTGAGAAAAGTGTAAATTAAATTTCATGCACATTTTTGGTCGCCATTTTGGTTTTTGGAGAAAAATTTTAAACTTGAATATCTCGGGATCTATTGGTCGCAGAAACTTGCGGTTTCCGAATTACTTAATGTCGGTACGTGTGTTGATGTGTAAACCACATTTTGCGGGTCTTATCGAAATTGCCATTGCAAATTTTTTGTATTTAACGCCACGAGAGAGCTATTTGAGCAGCGGTTGCGGGGTCACGTGTATTAATTGCAGGGGGACTTACGCATTAGCTGGGATCAAAATAATTTTTTGTAGCGCATCGTATGCGTCTCGCTGAGACAAGAAAAATGAGCCCTTGCACGCCTTTCTGCGACCAATAGTCAAAGAGCTAGAATTAATGATATTTTTTGCCAAAATATTTGGTGAAATTATGAAAAGTTAGCCATTAGGTATCTCCTTGACTATAGGTCCTAGAGACCTGGGATTTTCTGTAAAATATAGCCCCTGACTTGCACTTTCATCCTGTTTAATCTGCTGACCAATGGTTGACCAACCTAACCAACTTTTCAAAAATATTGTCTATGAGAGTATTTTGTCAAGCAATTAATTTCCTTTGCTTCATACAACGTTCTCTCAAGTATTATCTCTCTCTGGATTTGGCGAAGGCCATCTATATGTGTACTGCGCGCCGTCTAATTGAGGAGTTCTGAGGGGTTAGCAGTGTCCATCAACACCCATCAGAAATGGAGCCTGAGAAGAGCTATTTGCTGGTTTAATTATTGGAGGAGTACAGGTCCGTCTGGGTCCGGAGGAGTCTAGTACGTCGGGACCGCCGCCTTCACTGTTGTTCGGACGATTTTGCCTCAGGACACCAAAAAAGGCATCATCTCTGCGAATTCCGACAGAATCATATTTCATTATAATAATTCTGACATATCCAACGCCTGTGTTACCTACTAGTGCTGCGAGAACGGCGTCCAGCTGCGCTGCTGGTCACGTTGGGCACGACATGTAAGCGCACAGTGGATGCAGCTACGAATATACCTCTGTTCATCCCGAAAAGGACATAGCGTGATGATGTACTGTATTATATTGTTATTATTAACAAGAACACTAAGCCACTTTATCTCGGCAAAACAGAATTGGTTTTGTCACGAAGATGTTGAGCTTCGTATCTATAATATTTCAATTCCACTGATTTATTATTCCGTCTGAAAATCGCAACCCAGTAGGACTAACATGAGAGGATACGTGCTCATTAATGTCTATAGGAGTGAGCGATCCTGCAGTTAGCATGCTCCCAGCCGCGCCCGCCGCATCACTTCAATGTAATGATTTAATTACGCGCCAATTTGTGGGATGTGAGGCGACTGCAGCCGCGACTCGAGACTGGCTGTAGCCGCGTGCCGGAGGAGCTCTCCCCGTCCCCGTCTGGTTGGATATGTAGTCCGAGGCGCTAGTAATAGCTATTTTTTAATAAATAATAATTATTAATCCTGTTATTTTATGTATAAACTCTTACACATTCTATAAACTATATTGTTTAAATTTAAAAGCTAAAAATGTAATTGGTAGTTTGAAAACCGTGAACGCTAGCGCCGCCGCCGGCTGGACGCGATACTGTAAGCGCGTTCCTGCGCTCGACGGTGATACCCGAGGAATTATCGGAAGCTACTTTATAAAAAAATTAACAACAGTGTTATCAGTTGGCTTTTAATAATGCTTTAAATAGTCTGTTCCAATGATTGGGCAGTCCACCAGTTTAAGGTATCTCAGGTGCGTCCCTCTAACGGATAAAGTGTGAGTTAAAGTTACTTGCCAGAGCTGCTGGTATGGCTGAACAGCCATTCTGCCTACAATTGCTTGTTTATTTTTGTAAAGATTTATTTTACAATGTGACTGTCTTTTGAATAAAGTTTAATCTCGAAAAAGCGTACAATACGGCTTCTGTCGTTGGGGTTGTGTGAGTGAGGGCGGCTCCCTGCGGCTGCGGCTGCGGCCGAGGACGTGATACTCACAAATCGAACGGTATTCGTTAGCGGCGACCGGCGACCCGCGACCCTACGGGTCCCGGAGGCCATTTTTAAATCTCTCCATTACGTACGGTTTGTTGGCCTCGTCCCAGGAGTACTTAAGCTGAGATTTATAGATTCTACTTTGACTTTCCTTAGCCCTTACTGATGTTACAAATTCGTTAAATACGAGAAAACAGGTAAATGATACTCGCTTGCGAGTCGGTCACCCACTATTTAATAGCGTTGCCCCGCGCGGGTCGCGGCCTGCGCACCTGCACACCTGCACACCTGCACACCTGCTACGTGCACACAGGCGCACTGTACTGGCGCGGCGACTCGCCCCGTGTGCTCCTTAAGGTTCGCATTATGGCGATATCCGCGCCCGGGGTGCTTAGGCTGTCGCGCATTGCAAGCGACACACTCTGGAGTTCTGCTCCTGGAAGGGAGAGATAGGGAGAAACTGGATATTTATTTTTGCTTCACAGATAAGTTGTTATATCTCTTTCAGGCATGCGTATGAAAAGAGATGTATTAAGTAAATGTGATACGATAAATTCGAGAGATCGTGTAATTTGGTTACAATTTTATATAAATTCATTCATTATTTCTTTCTTCCATGCCTCTGGGCTTTTCCAGATTAAATTCGGATTCAAAGCGAGACATGTTGCCGGTGAAGGAAGACATCACGCGGACGTCCGCATGACGTCTAATAGATATGTCATGTGCCCTAATGACGATAAATTGCACTATTGGTCACGTTGGGCACGACATGTAAGGGCAAAGTAGATACAACCATTAATATATCTCTGCTCACCCCAAAGGGCATACAGCGTGGCGATATACTATTATTATTAACTAGTTTTTTTCTTATTGTTTTATTTCCCCTGGCTTCATTTTTTTTTTGTGGAATGTTTCCGCGAAGAAATGAAATAAAATAGTTCTGCGCTGCTTAGATATTTTATAACATGGGTTCAATTAGAATTCTGTGCAGTCGGCACTCGACCGAATCTTCGCTCATCGCGCAGTCCTTGCGACGCGGCGGCGACCGGATCCAATAAAAGCGATCCGGGTCTTATCTGTTTTATTGTCAAATAAACGTAAACCTTACTCCTCGGGGGATTTGATTTAAATTGGCTCGGAGCCGAGACGTCGCTCCGATCAACACGATGCCAGTTCTTCGTCCCACTTGCACTCCCTAATGTCGCGTATCGTCCGTCTCGTTCCGTTTATGCTTTACGGAAGACGACATCAGAACATTAGGGTTGCCATTACAGACATCTCGGCAGGGCCACCGCTCTCCCTGTAGGTTGACGTTGCTCTTTGGTATTTTATAGCGATACATGCAGAAGAAGACAGATTGCTGGGATAGCACTGTTGTGCGGCCACGTCATCTCATATTTCTTTAGCTGCTTGGTAAGAACATGTGTAAATAAATATAAGTTCGTTTGTGCCGTACGAATGACGTCACGATAGTTCTCGCCACACAAAGCTAACCGAAGATGGGACTTATCCATTTGCTAATGCAGGCACGGTATCGTATGAAACAAATCAAACAGAGAAGCGACAGCGGACTGGAAACGAACTGACGTTCCAAATAAAAATGTCGTCACGCCTTCGCCACGATTCCGGTTCGATGTGTGCGTGGCGCGGGCTGATAATTCTTTTTGCTGAATAAAGAAAAATTTACTTATTTGGCAGAGCACACACACTACGGAAAACTTTATGTTACAGAATAAGCTTATCATTTTAGAACACTTTTACTGAGGTTAAAGGCACTGGCCGCCGCGAAATGATAAAATAAAGGAGTACTATCACTTTCTCATTCTCAGAAAAAGAACTTAAAAGGCAAAACAAAACTAGCCAAGGAAGAAGTGAAGTTTTGTTTATAATTTACGCATGACAGCAATCAGCTGGTGCGAGGCGGGGGCGAGTGCCCGCCCCACTAATGCCTACCCGCTCTGCTCTTGACGACTCCACAGTCATGAGATCGCGGAACTGTGGTGGCTGGAAGCATATTCCCCTCCTTAGCTGTTCTCAAGATGAATGTGGTAAGGACTCTTTTTCTGCGGATATAAGAAACTCCGGCCACGTATGAACAGTATCGACACGGTGTTTAGTGGTTTTATTATGAAATGGGGTGCCTACCACTAAGCAAGAAACTAGCAAAGTCACGAGCAAAAACTGATAACTGACGGAGCTTAAGAGCGTTGGTATTGGTACTGCGGACGAGGACGTAGATAGAGATCACTCATCAACATGGCCACTTAAGAAAGTCTTGTAAATGCTACCTAATGATACCTATATGGAGTAACGGAATGCAGAGCTGTGATCAGCATTTCCTGAAAGCTGCGCGCTCCCTCCGATAGTCTCGCTCAGTGGTCGGACGCTATTGTGCATTACAGTGGAGTGCTAAGCGGCTGCTGTCCATAGACTTAATGAAAAGGCAGACAAAGGGCACGTTAGAGATTCACAAGTATTGGGATATGACATAAATGGCTTTAAATACTTTGTTACGATAGCAGAATCGGGCGATACACCAATCCTTCATAAGCTACATTCAAATAACAAATAAACCGAAACTTATGACATAAATTTATAGCTTACTCTATAAATTAAGCTTTATGGAAACTTAAAATGCGAACAGGGCTCACAGCGAGCGAGCGCCGAGCGCAAACACAACAAACAATACACAAACATAACAAAAGCAATACAACAACACACGACAACAACTAACAGCGCACTCGGGTGACGCTAACCTTTGTATAATTTGTTGCGGCGAACGAACCACTGCTGGGCCGAATTCCGGCGGTCATCCCTGACATGCTCTCGTCTGCTCCCGCCTGGGACGGATTCAGGAGGAGCTTTTTTTGTCTTTGCCGCCATCGTGCAGATGTTTGAATATCTTATTTTTTTTTTAATGTCTTAATTAATTAGAATGTCTGTAGAACTGAATTTATAAAGTCAACAACATTGATGCTGTGTGAACGAGATGTAATAGCGCAGGTGAGAGAAAATGAGAGATGTCTTGAGAGGCGGTACAGAATAATAGAGTTGTACGAAGATTTTGTATGAACTTTAAACTTTTACTTTTCCTTTTTTTTTTTACTTTTTTGTATGAAGTTGAAAAACGATTTTACGAAGCGTAATCTGTCTGCTTAAATATCTATGTGAAAATTTTTATATGAGACAAAATAAAAAAACAAAATATTTCGCCTTGATTAAAATTAAAAAAAAAAAAAACAAACAACATATAAAAAAAAGAAGTACAAGAGATAAAAACATATTAAACATGGCGAAATGAGCCCCGGCAATGCCACGGGGGAAGGCTGCAGAGCTGCTTTGCGTCATTGACATTATGTTAGAATATTTACATTACCATAGCTCTGACTCCAAAACCTATTCGCTCGTTCGGAACATTAAATAGGATGTGAAGTTATAAGTGTTAATGTTGTGAATCCTAAACGAGAAGTACCGGAACATAACATATTCATTTTACACTGTAAGTCATATCTGCGAGCAGTGCAGCGCTAACGCCAGCAGATGGCGTAAGCCGTCAAGTGCATTACTCAATTGCTGTGTTCTCTTAGACTGTAGAATAAGGGAGACTAATGACAGGGACTCCAAGACACGTGGCATTCGAGCCGTTGGACTTCTCTCTTCTGCTGTTTGAGTAAAGATACAAGCTACGGCTGGTTCGGAATTTCTTCAAGACAAATGAGTAATTGCTTTTGTTATTAGTGTTTACTAAATCCTAATATAGTTAGTTTCTTTCATCCCACTCTAACGACCCACGTGTTATAAAATAGCATTGTCTTGTTGTGTCGGTGTAGCTTTCATTTAATAGAATTCTACGCTTCTCAAGATTAAAACTGTAATATATTTTTAAACAGAACTCCCTTTACAATGCAAACAATTAAGTTAAAATATGTATCACTGAGACTGAGATATACAAATAGATGCCTAGTTTGACTTTGCTTACGCTTCACTCAAATACTACAAAATATTATATATTATTTAATGAATATGTGAAATTATATGACTACTCACTGATTTCGACAACTTAGACCTAGCTCGGTTAATACTCACGCAGTATTCCAGTTCCTAGTGTATATTAAGTTTTTTCGTTAAAACCAACTTATATTCTGAGCAAAGTGTAAGCAAAGTGCGAACCATATTTCCCAGATCTTATGACTAGGGAGCCTTTGAGAGAAGAGTGAATAGGCATTTGTTGGGCGGACACGGGCCATCGCCGGACACATGTCCAGCTTCCACCAGCTGTGATTGAGCTCTAGCGGCCGACTGTAAATAATAAAAAAAAATAAACCAGAGTTTATAAATGTCAGGCTAAATGTTCTAAACCTTGGAAGAAAGATTTGTGTAGTTTCTCAAAACGAATCTGTGATGGAAATAATAGCTTTGATTCTAACATTAATCAAATATACGTTACAATAATTACAATACAATATCCTCGACAACACTGAAGGGCTCATCGCACTAACGAGCGCGCGCGGTGCGGTGCCGGCGGCGCTTATAATTTCGTTTTGATCGGCGATACGTGTCTCTGCCTCTCTATAGCGCTCTCTCTATCTGACAGCCCTTCATTATCAGTAACTTAACCACGGGCTATGGGTAATATTATGATAATTAATTTTGTTAGAAATCACCGATTTTGGATCAAAATACCATTCTATTTTGGATCAGCTTTATTACACATGGCGGAAATCGAATCGGACTATGCTCCAGAATGCAAAAAGATGAAATCTGTGTGATTCAAAAGTGAAGCTTTTCTAATTGAAGTTTGAGAAAGACGCAAGTAGTTGAACAGTAGAGGATAATGTATTATGTTATGGTATCGGACCAACGCCTGTGCGGGCTGTGCAACCCTCCCAGAGCCGGCTGCGGGGCGGGGGCCGCCTCACTCGGTGCGCCGGGGCAGCGCTGCCAAGCGAGGAACCTTCATGCGGACGCTACCCTCTCACTAATTTAATAAATTGGTCTCGTAGATTATTCTAAACAGCATCCGCACCGCATGTGTTCATCCGTATTACATATACAATTGCTTTTTAAAAATTAACTTTTAAGGTTACATATTTCAAAGGGTAAAAACAGACCCTTTATAAAATCGGGTCGGTGTCCGTCCGTCGCGCTGTCTGCCCGTGATCCAAGCCCATGTGCGTGAGGAGCGCGCGCCGCCTGCAGTTGCAGTTGAAATGCATACCAAATGCTAACCGCTCAGGGCTCAGGGCAGAGCTATCCCTTATAGTCCTGATAAAACCATACTTCTAAGTCACCACATACAAAAGATATCTCCAATTTTTAACGTTTTTGCCGATTCCGCAAGGGAATCAAAACTTGTAGGGTACTTCCCATTCACCTAGAATTATGAAATTTGACAAAAAACCAGTTATGAATCTACAGATTTTGTGTATGTATATAAATCTCATATACAAATCGTCGAGCACCTAAATAACAGGTATTATCTAGATCAGGGACCGGCAACCCGTGGCCCGCGGCCCGCAAGCCACTACGCTGCGGCCCGCGCGAGTAAGAGCCGTTGCACAGAACGCCGCTCCGCAGCCAATAAATTAAAAACACTTATAGAAATAACTTTATACTTTATTGTTTTGTGTGCCCGGAAGCCGGAGATTCGGTTCTAGTGATCACAGTCAGTAAAATGAGAGTAACAATAAATATGGTTAATAATGCAAAAAATTGTTTTATCTAAAAAATAGTGTTAATAGATGAAATGTGGCCCGCACCAATATACTCGTAATATTTGTAGCCCTTGCATAAGAAAACGTTGCCGGCCCATGCTCTAGAGGAAATATTATTTGACTGCTTCTATATGTTACCGCCTTGCGGGAAAAATTCGCTTGCGCGATGTATGCAGTCAAAGAGTATCAAAATCGATAATGAATACGCACACATGTACACGCGCTTGTGTCCTCTAATCTCAGAAACAGCTTCATTGATTTAGATACAGTTTTCGCTAGTGTATTGTAGAAAGCTGTCTTTAATACTTCGTGCTAATTTTTATGTCAATCGTGGCACAAATAAAATGATATGTCAATTTAAAAAAAAATTGTTTGATCACTTATTAGAAAGACAATGGTATAAACTACATATTGATATGATTTGGCAGAAATACATACAATTATATTATTATTATTTTTATTTTATAGACGAACGCGTGGAATCAATCACACCTGGAGGAAGGTGAAGATGAGTTCGATGATGAAACGCGATCGCCAAGCAAATAAATGCCTATTCACTCTAAAAAAAATTCTATTCTCAATTAATAAAATTGTAACGGACCGCTGTGTGATTAAATTTATATAAGAAACAATCCATGACATTTATACTATTTATTTAAAATTTTCAGTTTGAAATAATTATTGTTGTAAGGGAAGCGGGACGCTGATTATACAGTAAATAGCGATGAGTGAAGTTGTTTGGGTCGTTTGAAATGAAAGCCCGGGCGGCGCTGGCGGCGCTGGCGGCGCTGGCGGCGCTGGCGGCTCCGTCCGTGGCCCCGCTCGTTGAGGAAACCAAATATTTATCTTACAGTATCTTTATTAAATTATTTTAAACTTGTTTACACTATTTATTTTTGAATCTTAAAGTAACGCTCAATTCTTGCCTTTGAAGTGGATACCAAGTCCATGGCGTCACGTACGACAACCGCAAGCCACAGAAATGAATTGTACATTTAGCTAAGGCAAACCTCATTTTTAACTGTCAACTGGTGCGCCACGTGTACCAGTGCTGCAGAGGCTTGGACAGTCTCATCGACGGGCGCACACTACTCGCGTTCGCGCAGCCGCAGCCGCAGCCGCTTACACCTGACGTGTTTACATATATGGTAAATGCCTACAGAGCGGTACATTGCGACTCGATGGTCGCAGCTGGATTGTTCCTGCCAAGTCGCGACAACCGGAATCCGAAGCGCGCCTTAAGGCAGTAAAGGGATGTGGAGCTAATGAATCAAAGCGTAGGGTATTTCGCAAAGTGTTGCAGACAAGCGGCAGGGGCGCGGGAGGGGGCGCGTCTCCGTCAACGTCAGTAATGAGTAATGACAGTTTTTACAATTCGCTGCCATCGAAAGCTCCCCAACTCCCTGCGGGTGGGCCCGCATTGGTTACACCGTGTCTGTGAATGGAGTGCATTCAACGATTTGTGTAATGACGTAGCGCGGGATCGCTCAGTAAAGGAACATATATAATTGAACCCGAGAGTTATCGATTTATTGGCTGGTTGTCGCCTTTTTCAAACAAAGTTAATATTTATAGAAAAAAAATACAAAATGATATTATTCCAAGTATGCGCCATTGGAAGTGACAACTATTCCCCATCAAACAGGCAGCATACGGGTTCCTCGAAGAAACAAGTTCGGGTTTTTTGACTCGATCCATTGACCATTCCATAGCTTAACCCATTAGCGCCCGAGCGGACACTTTTCGACACAGGAGTCCAGAGATTCACTGCACGATCAAATTGGTCGAAAAATAATTTTAAACCGCTGTGTGTTTGTTTTGAAGGCCACTCTTTCAAATGGTGATGGTAACAAGTCCCTAAAATGAATTTGTTTATGCGAAAATTGCAAAAAAACACTGTTTTTGTAAAAAACAATTTTCCAAAACCTATTTTCTTCGCTTTTGCATTTTTTTACATGCTTAATACCCATGAATATTGCTTCCACGGACCCTAAACTAAGACTTAGTAACTTTGAGTTAATGAAAAAAAACTTTTTATTCATACAAAACGGCGCCCGAAACAATAAATTTTAGTTTTAATCTTTAGCCATTTTTTTCTCGATTTCTATGAGCTTTATGAAAAATTTCTTAAGAATAAAAACGTCTTGAAATTAGTCAAAGAATGCTCTAAATTTTTTTAAAAGAGACATGTATTTTATTTTAATTGGAAGCCGCATTGATTATTTTTGTGTTCTGTACGACAATAGCGCCAAAACACATTTGGAAAAGTTAGAAAGATTACAGGCGGCTTTATCAAGACGACTCCCATTCAAGTAGTGCAGAGTGAGCTCTGTATTCCGCCACTATTCATTCGTAGAAAATATTTAGCTTTTAAGTTCTTTTTAAAATCAATGTCTCTGGATAATTATGAATGTATTGAGGCCTCAGCAGACCTTAGCGCTCTTTGTACTTACTTATACTTACTGGAGAAACAATAAGTGCCCACCGTTAATCACCACACGGATAAAAGTCAAAGAAGAACAAATTGCAGCCAGTAGTCTGTTGCCAATGTTTGCTATGAGGACACGGGTAATTAATGTAGATTTAAATTGCTTGCATAAAGCCAAAATGTCGCAATTATTTAATATACTAAAATTTGAAGTCATCAAAGAATTATAGGAAAAGTACTACGATTGGCATAAAATGTTTACTGATGCTTCAAAGAGCGCTACAGGCTGCGGGGCAGCATTTTACGATTATAGTACATTAAAAAATGTTCAACGCTACAACAATAGTTTTAAAGTAACATCTAGTAGCAGTGTATGTATAATGGCGCTGGAGCTCATTGCAATCTCCAAAGCGCTGTCGCATGCCCGGAACGAGCATTGTAACCAAATTGTAATATTGACTGACAGCACGCAGCTGAGTGTGCCCGTGCCGGAATCAGAGGCACATCTATAGCATATGTAACTCTATCCAATATAGACGACTTACAGTGAATAGAGCACAATTGAGAATGCACTGGGTCCCAGCACATATCGGGCTGCATGGTAATGAGGAGGCTGATAGGCTGGCCAAGAGTGGAAGTTTTGAGGGAGAGTGATATTATTTTGGACCAGATTATACGGAATTTTTACCCAAATATAAAGAAATTTGTTTATAGTGTATGGAAAAAATATTTCAATGAACATTCTTTGACCAAAGGTATAAGACGTTAGTGTGTGAGCCTCCTCATGTGCCCTGGTTCGGTAATGAAGTCATTAGCGGGGAACCTATAGTGGCAGCACACAGGCTGAGGTCGGGTCACAGCCCATCACGCAAATTTAAATATCTGATGAAGCTTGTGGAGTCACCGAACTGCAGCACGTGCCACAAAGTAGATGACGAACAACATTTGCTGATGGAGTGTGTGCGCTCTCAGTCTGCGAGAGATTCTCTGCTGTGAGCCTTCAGCCTGAACAAATTTGATGTAGGCATGTGCTGCGGAATTTTAGCGAGACCTTACTCAGCCGAAGCAAAAGATTTGTTCAGGATAATGGCGACCCAAAAGAAATAAATATTAATAGTGTGCTTTAGGCTACGATGGAGCTGGCGTGTGCCTCGGTACATAAGTCCCTTAAATAAATAGAAAAAAAAAATCTGTCAATGAGCGCTGCGCACCTAGCGTTCGCTGAGCTGGCTCCCCTGTGGCGCGTCACCAGAGCGCGGGGTGTCCGCTTTTGATGTTCTCTGTCTTGATTAACCTTTCCTTCTGTATTGTGTGTTCGGTGCCAAATAAAGGCTATTTCTTTTCTTAATTTCACGGATTCAGTTTGCCCGTTCGAAACCATTTTAAGGATTCTTTTTTCTTTTTGAAGTACGAAATACTAAAAACTGTACAGTGACTGTGTCCTGCGACACATTTCGTGTATTAGTTCCTCTAGATTAGTCCATTTCTGTGCTTTTACGTCGCTCACTGGGCCAGAGCCCGGCGCCTTGTCACGTCGTTACGAGAAAACAGGAAATAATAGTTCCTACAAACAATGTAACTGGCCGCGGAGTCGGGAAGAGGTGGAGGTCCCTCGTTCGCGGATATATTTTACTTCGTTTGGTCGAAAATTTCGGGTGATTTTGAATTTGTATCTTTATCGCGTTCGGGTTTTCGACCTTATGTCTTTATGTCCTTCGAGGTCTGCGCGACGCCGCTCCTGCCTCAGCAAACCTGTATCGAGCTGATGACGCGGCGGGCTTTGTACAGTTATACAATTCTGAGTGGCACACCCAGCACTGTGTTGATTTTTCTGATTGGCAAAGTGAATACAGCGTAGTCCAAGAACAGTTCTATCGAGGGACGAGAATCCATTGGGAGTAGCCGTCGTCATGCCAGCCCACACGTACCGCGACTGGAGGTCTCTAGGTACATAAACAACAAGAAGTTGACGAGCTGATCCCGAAGCACGATGGGCCAAAGCTTACCACTACGGCGGCCTTTGCGTGTGTACTGCGCTCAGGGCCAAGTGCAGGTAACCACCCTTACCACTTCAGAAACGTGAACCTGCCTTCCTTTTTGTAAACGGGCCTTTCTCTTCTGGTTAACGTTATATTTATTGTTTCTACGTCAGTAACGTGCGCGCGCAGGCCGGCGGCGCGCCGTCTGCCGCGGAGCGCCCCGAACACGTTGGGCCGGCCACCGCTTGTGGTGGAGGCTTGTGAAACAAAGACAGTCTTCACTTGAATCCTTTTATTACTCATTTGACGCGCGTCACATACAATGCGCGTCACCTAGATATCGTGCATTGAACTATAAATAACTATACGTTGCATTGGGCGCATGAAACTTCACTAGCCGTACTTAGCATAGTAAAAGTCAACACATACGTATTTTCTGTATGTGATTATACAATTGAATATCGCTCGATTCCATTTTGTTTGGTATTTATCGTTCTTTAGTTTTATAACTATTTCTAATTTCGGATTCGACTGTTCGCTTTTGACGAATAGTTAATGTGATCTGTTATCTTTATGATTTGTGCTCTTTTCTGTTTAGTTTACGTGGTTATTGTAATATACTAGAGGTGCCTTGATGATGTTTCGCGTTAATCATTCAGTCTACGTTTTCGTTTCCAATTATAATAATTGTTCTTTGTCGAATAAGAAATTCATCGAATGATTTCTTTGAATCGAGCAATGTTGTGAACAATGGATGTATACGAATGGCTTAAAATATGTTAAGCTCTGGCCGGCCGAGACAACGCGGAGCTCCGGCGGCTCGCCCGGGGCCCTAACTCACTAATGAGGCGCTGCTTCTCTTTGTTAAGGAAACTAATTTCTTTTTTAATACCAACGAACGAACAGACTTCTTTCAGCTCCAATAGTCCTGGATGTGTCTATATGTATACCTTAATAAGAAAAAAAAAGGAACAAGACACAATACACACATTTAGGCATAACAATGAAACATTGCGCACACGGCGCGGCGCCAATACAATATTAGATCCGTTCACTATAATATTTATGTATTACAAGAAATACATAGCATAGTTTAAAATTATGTACCAAATGTTATATAGGGTATTATATAGGGTTAGGGATCGAGAAAAGAGATATTTAGGATCAAAACTACTTTATTTTAATTTTACATACGAAAGCTAAAGTAACACTTCATTGTCTTTATAATACATCTTTTCTACCGCCACCTTCAAACTAACTTACCACTAAACGTCATTCGTCTTTTGCACAGTTTCATAGTAATAACAGGCTTCGAACTTTACATTTCTTAAAAATATACAAATAATTGGGAGATTTAATAACATAAACCATATATATATGGGTAGATTTTAAAATATACGTCTGTACATACGGGGCGTCCCATACAAATTAGTGTTATCTAATTAATTGCCAGCTTAAAAAAGTTCATGACACCTACTCCTTTTTTTAAACTGGTTCCACAAAGTGAGTAGTCTCTCCACCTGATGGTAAGTACAGTGTAGTCCAAAAACGAAAGCAACTATCAAAGGAAGAAAGTCCATTGGCAGTCTCCGTGTTCATGTCGGCCCGCACATACCCGCACGACTGAAGGTCACGTATATGGCGTGACATTAGTTTTTCCTTCGCCTGGAAAAGTTTCGAGATCCGGTGCTACAGGAAGTCGAACCCGGGACCTTAGCAGCGTACGTACGGTTAATATAAATTGAGCGAGCAGGCCCTGGTGCGAACTGTATTACAAGCTCAAGGCCCCGCACAGGCAGCCAGGGCGCGTGTAGTGCGCGCTCACACGGCGCGGCGAGCCAGCCCCGCGCCGTGTGAGCGCGGGGGCTTCACGCGAACCGCACCCGAGTCGCAACGCTATAGTAGTTGCTACGGGAGGCTATGGAAATCAGTGCCAGAGCAGTGCCGGGGCGCGGGGCGCGGGATCGTGTTGCGTGCCGTTTGCATAACTATGAGTCATTTTGATTCGGAACAAATTGCATCGCGTCGCATCGAGCGCCGCGCCACTGTCGCACAACACTCGCGTTAGGCTGCTACCCTAGTACTCACTAACAGCTATAAATTTATCACGAGTAACTGTATACTTCATTAACTGTGCACGTAAAGAATACAAGATATTTATTCACAGGGCAGCGGGGGGTAGACACATTATATAAACATGTAACCGTAACTTACAACAACAAACGTCTAAATGTATCGGCCTGTGAAGGCTACCGCAGTATGCACCGAAAGTAAACGAGAAATAAAAATAATAAAAGAAATAGTTAAATAAAAATATTTTGTAACTTAATACATTCCATTAGGTAGATGACAATTACACGAATGATGAATGATCCTCTAACATAGAATGCCCGCTACAATATTTAAAAGTGTTGTTGTGAAAAGAGAATCAGGAATATATCTATAATTAAATATCTACATTACATTTTTTGAACTATTTACATTTTATTACATTATATGTGTGGGTTAAGAAACAGTGGGCGACAGATTGATGGGAACTCGTTTCGTTAGTGAACCCTTGCCCCGCCTCACCCTCGCCCTCATCCTCAATTGTTTCTTTCGACGCACTTTGCGTACTGGCAGTCGCTGCCAAGCGGCGAATGCCAAAATCCGAAATATGCTTTACATACTCGTAAATTGTTACAACTTAATTTCTCAATTAGTACTAATATTCGACAATAGATGTCGTTAAACCCTTTTCGGATTTTTAAAGATGAATTTTGATGAAATTTGATGAAAAATTAGAGGAAACTTTCACGACATAAAAAGCAACCAAACATTTTATCCAATATGTCATTTCCTAATTTTATTAAACTTCGTGAAGTAATTTTAGTGCGAAGCCTTTGCAAAGCAACAGACAGACAAAATATTCTAAAAAGATGTTGATTTGGCATCTATATTAATCATCAGATCATTCTACAAATTATTAGAAAACTTTTGTAGGAACACATAGTATAATGTTTACGTAGGCTATTGATTTTGATCGCGTGATTTATGAAAGTGCAAATACTGCAGAAATGAGGAACGTATGCATGTATTTAGAGACGGCTGCGTCCGTCGCTTAAGTCAGTACGGAATATACACAGTTAACAGCAACACGCATTTTATTTCCATAGTCCTCGAACTCTACAGGCACCGCCACAATAACCTAAAACTTTAAAAAAAATTAACGTAATCGGTGAAGTCGTTCTCAAGCTATGGCTGTTCCGAGGTAAATAGGTTTTTTAAGGTTTGTTTAATTATTTTCTATGTTGTAATCGCTGTAAGCTGCCAGTGGGACAGGTGCCGGGTGGCGGGGTGTGCTGGCAATGGGGCGAGGGCCGAGGGGCGGTGTTGGCGGCGACGTGTCGTGAATGCCGACAGTGTGGTGGAGCTTCGCCTCACAGATTGCGTACATACATCGGCTTCGAATCAATAACACGATCTTTAAGGCAAACCCTTCTCGAGGAACTACATACATAGTCGCGCCTGCTGGCAAAGCTATAGCTATAGCGAGGGCGAGCCAGCGCTGCTCGGTGGAGATCACCTATGCCATGCTCTTGGCCGTTGATTTTCCAAAAATGTTAAAGTAATTATTTTTTCATAATAATGGTAGTATATCGTCGCGCTGTATCCCTTACGGGGTGTGCAGAGATACATTAGTGGCTGCATTTATTTTACGCTTGTATGTCATGCCCAAGGTGACCAGTAGCGCAGCTGACCGCCGTCCTCACAGCACTACATATTAAGGCAAATTAATTTGAGATTAGAAATCTTCCACATTAACTGGAACCATGATATTTGTATTTTAGTGGATCGGCAAAGTGGAAGCACCGCATCTGATGATAAACACCATGTCGGCCAACACTGGCGGTGATCGCTGACAACCAGTGACAACCGCCATCGCCATACCGACCTACTTAAAAAACTACTAGTTATTAGCTCTAGTCAGTGTCTATTTTTAATGGCTTATTGTACAAACGCAAGTAGATATAGCTGCTATTGTACCTCTGCCCACCCTCAGACAGATATAACTTGACGTTATATTATAATTATTTAATTTCACCGACACAAGTCACTCGGCAACTCTACGATAGCGATTGTGAGATGTTTCAACAAGAGAGCGAATCGCGTTTAATCATTGTTATAATCGAGTCTACAATCGAGTCAACCTGTCAATTATCCAATTGAAATATATGTTATGTTCGTTTTATTCGCAATGAACACCTCTCTTAGGTGATAAGGTGAAGAGTCCAAGAGGAGTGAGTGAGGGAGTCAGGTCGGGGGGCCGCCTGAGCGCACTGAGACGGAGCTGATGTGGGGGCTGCGATGCTACGTGACATCGACAATTGTGCACTGTTTTTAAACGATTGCAATTGAAAATCTCCTTTCTCGCGCTCTTTTACCGATTGCAGAGGCTACAATATTTAATTCCGCCAGCCTCATTCCGTCATAAAACCACTAGACATCGTGTCGGATACCATCCGTATGTGCTGGATGTTCCTTATATCCGCACGAAGAGATTCGCTTCTGCTGTCATCGTGCGAACGGCTTACTTCCTTCCTACGCTTCCTACGCTTCCAGCGAGCACATTTCTACGATCTTATAAGTTGGAAGTCTTAAGAGAAGAGTGCATAGATATTTCTTGAGTGAACGCGGTCCACCGCCGAACCCATCTTCACCTTCCACTAGATGCCATTGAGGTCAAGCGTCCATCCAGGCGTCAATCGAGAAATTTGAATAACCAACATAGTACAAAATAAGCTCGTAATCGCGCATGTCGACCCTACAGACGACGCCGCTCTGCCACCCCCCCCCCCCCTGCGGTCCGTGTACGAAGGATTAATCAAGTTTCGTCTTAGTGGTATATTTTTCCAGGTGCTTACAAATAACGGACATTTCTCTCGCTCGGTACACCCGGAGCGTGCGCCGCGCCCTCGAGGCCTTCAGATATTCCTTGAGATGTTTTTCATAAAATAAGTTCCAGGCGACGCGACGCGACGCGACCTTGTGTTCATTGCGTAAAACTTATTGTATACGAATGGCCGGCTATACTTTGTCATTTGCATCCTTGGTTCTGTGTTCAGCTGTTTTTGTTAAGGCAGTATGACAATGAAGCAGTAAGAAAAGGAATCCGTCGCATTGTTATTTCATCATAATATATATAAAACCCTTGTAGATGCGACTTCTCTCATATTGATTAGCTGTTTACAGTAATGTAGGCCGTGTGTCTGTGTGTAGTCCTCGCCAGACCGCAGTAAAGGCGTGGATCTGGAGCCCGGCCTGCAGTGAGTGTAAGCATGTCCCGAGGGTTAGCCAGTAGGAACCAAGCACCTTGATAGTCCTATGTAGAATTGTCACCGGGCCACGAGCCCGCCGCCCGGCCCCCACACTGAGCCTGTCGAGGATCTGGAGCCGACCTGCGGGATACGGTTAAATGAACATAAGCGGTAACCTTCATCTAGACCCACTAGTGGAATGCGATCTGGCGACGTTCCGCAATAACGAGTTGATTATCTTCTTTGGTTCGGTTAATGTATGGCAGACTGCCTATCGCTTGGACACCGTCTAATAACAGTATTCGCTAACGCAGGCACGCCCCCCTCCCTCGCTGACTGGAGCAGCTGGAAGCCGTCCCCCTCCCCCGCCACTTCCACCCCCGAGCTGGACGCCGAGCTGATCCGTGACGCACCCCTGTACCCACCGCTACGCACTGCTGAGAACATCACTGCTCCAGACTTCGGAACCAGTATAGGAGACACCGGCTCAGAGCAGGAGGGGGCTGGTGAGGCGGAGCATGCAAGCGATGTGGAAACGGATGCCGCAGCCAGAGACAAGAGGAGTAGTGAACGCGCGAGGGACGGCGCCCAGGTGAGTCCGCTTGGAGGGCTCGCTTTGTCGCGGGCGAAGCTCCAGGCTGTAGGCCGCTGTGTGGAAGCACAGCGATTGTAACAAAAATTCAATATTTAATTTCATTTTGTTTCTCAAATTATTGTGACGCTTAAGACGTGCGGGCCTTCTGTCTGATTCCGGCGCAGTGCTCGTGTTGGGCACGGCGCAGTCAAACAGGGTGTGGACCAGCCGGCGCCCACTCGACAACAGTCGTCGCGACCATGCCGGCCTGCTGAAATCTTTTCACAGTTCTTTTAGAGGAACCGATATCATTGAAGGGAGGAAAAGTGCTCCCTGGAAGATTCAACCACAGCCCGGTGACGCAGCAACGACAACAAATCCAAAGCTTTTTAGAGTATGACGGGATGGAAACAACACGCAGGGTATCCGATATAGCATCTGCTCATTTTGTAGTTAAATGAGAATGAAAAATAAAGACATCGTACAAATACTATATGTTATTATATAATATTATATATTATGTATAAAGACTACGTGGTAGGTGATTTATGTCGATACAACTAAATGCTAAGTATCGAGCAGTTTTAGCAATCGAGTGTTATACACATTTAAGAGTTGATACAATATCAATAAAGGTTCACGTCCGCAATACAGTCGAAAGCAGCGACGAGCCGGCGCGTGAAGACCGGTGACACGATCCTGAACATTCGCGGGGCAGTCCGAGACGCCATCGGCGACGCCGGAGCCGCGCCCGGCCCGCGCGCCTCCTCCCGCGTCGACACCTTCGTCATCCGGCCCTCGCACCGTCCGCGCCACCGCCCCGCCGCCCCAGACCAGCCTCGCGTGCAACCCTCCACTCTGCAGGTATCCCTACTCCAGTCCCCTGTCTCCTGTTTATCGCGGACGCCGTAGGTGACGCTGCCACCACGTCTGCTCGTGCGGCTGCCCCCGCGTCGACACCTTCGTCACTCGGCCCCCGCACCGCCCTGCCCACCGCGACCGGCGTCGCGCGCAGGCGTCCACTCAGCAGGTATCGCTACTCAGTCCGCCGCCCAGTTGGCGTATGTATGTAACGCACTAGGCGTCACGTGGAAGTCATCTCTAGAAGCAAGTTTCTTCCTGCATTCCTTCACTGTGCGAGTTTCCCTGCTACATATACACCGGTATCCAGGCGAAGGATACGACGAGCTGGTGTATGGCCTTGCGTTGCGCCTCATCACAAAAAGCAAGCATCGTCCAGAATGAATACGGCCGATGCCGCAGTGTGCAGTGAGCTTACCTGCGGTGTCGGAGGTCCCGGGTATGAGTCCTGGTGCCGGTAAACTGCACTCTAATCAATATATATGTATATAAGTATGTATATTTTTGTCTGGCGTCGATAGAGAAGGCGCAAAGTGGTTTGTGACTGGATCAATATGGTTTATTGCCCACAAATGCATGTTAATATTCAGATAAATTTTCATTATCCCGCCCTCAAAGCGCACGCGGCACCGGCCTGCCGATACCGAAGGCAACGGATGAGCAATGACTGCTCATTGAACGTGTAGGACGGAACAAATCTTACGCACAGTCCAAAAGTCACTTTCACACCGCACCACGCCGCACCACGCCGCACCACGCCGCACCACGCCGCACCACACACGCGGGCAACATGAACCTCGGTCACCGCTGCAACGCGTCCGGGACGCCCGCGGCTCGGGAGCGCCACGCAAACAGAACAGACTCGGCAAGAGTATATTCGGGCAAAGACACAGAAGAAATACAGTTACCTACATACAATAACATTGCCTTGCACGTAACCCAGTGTACAAAACTGCTGGAGCCACGTAGGGGAATTGGTTCTCTTTGCTAATTATAGTAAAGGAGAAAGACAGATTGTACACTTTGCCGGGGCAGGTGCCGCGGGACGAGCGCGAGCTGCTGGTGGAGCCTCGCGCGCGCGCCGTCATCACGTGCGACCTCGTCAACGTCACCGTTCTGCGCTGGTACAAGGACAACGAAGTAATTCATTCATATTTCATTAGTTTTTAGAACAAAAAAGGATATCTACAGGTGCAAAGTTATTAATGAAGTTCCTGAAACTAAATGAGTACACGTTTTTTAAATTAATTAATTGTGCTAAACGAAACCGATTCACAGGACGTGCGTGTTAAGAGAGTATCCTTCTTAGTAGAAATAGACTCGACCGCGAGACAATTTACGAATGGCCGAGTCTGGTTAAAGAAAAAATTATATTCGATTATTTATACATTTAAAAATGTTAATTTAATAGAAAATATTAACTGGCGGAGTTGAGGTGCCCGCCCGCTTAGTTACACTGCTACTTGTACACATTTGTGTGCGCGGAGTGGGAGCAACAAAAGCACCGCTGAAAGGAAACATCCTCCGTGACCTGCACTTTATCTAACGAGTGTCGCGCTCAGCGCGGGCCTAGGCACCGCATGTCCCCGACACCGCGAGGGATCACAGGATCACGAGGAGTACAGATTCTTTAGTAAAAATAAAATTGATCAACACCTGACGATTTGGTGTTTTTTTTTGGATTTGGGGAATGCCCTTATTACAATAAATCATGCTTAAAAGAAATAATAGGCACTGTAAACTGATAATATTTGAAGATTTGAATGTGTTTTCCAATAATTGCGTAGCTTTGTCTTTTTTTTAATAATGTAAGCCACCCCATGCTGCCCGACGCGGTCTACCGATGATAGAATATTCTCGAATCCGCAGTTTCAATTTAGCTTGAGCCAACTCAATTTGTAACCAGTCTGGTTAGTTTTCCAATTTAGACTCAGTCTTATCTGAATCAAAGGAAAGCTTTCAGACTTAGAAATTTCACTTCATTAAGTCGGTTTATAAAATAAAGAAATAAATACTATAGAGTTAAGAGCAAGCAGAATTCCTATTAGTACGTGGCGTTCAAATGACTGTAAACTACACGTAAAGAAGGAAAGTGTCACGGAGGCGGAGGCGGCGCGCAGTCCCCGACACGCCGCGCCGCCTGACAGAGGTCCGGTGAGGTGGACTCTTAACGCCCACCTCTCTCAGAGGTGGAGCCAGAATACGTTATTTATTCCGCGGACTACTATAAGTATTAGGATTCCCAGCTCGGATAGAGTGGTTTCAGGGTTACCCCAGAGGTTTTTAGCTAGAAGGAGTCTTCTTCAGGTGTGGGAGACACACCGGGGTCGCTGCCCTCACAGCGGCCTGCTGCTCCTGTGTGGGACTGTTCCCCGGCTTGCCTCGAGGAACTGTCACTGCGATGGGATATGCTTTTTTCTTTTATGAAACATATAAAAATATAAAGATCATCGTTAAAATGAGTTATTTGATGATTATATAGAACTATTCGTACTAGAGAATTGTTTTTCTTTAGAAATTGATTAAAGCGTAGTTGCATTCTATAACGGTTCGTATGTGCGCAACACAAATAAAATGTATATTGTATTATAAAAACAGAAATAAGTAATTATCGTTATACATGCGATGTGGATGCCGGAAAATGTAAATGAAGTAGTAGAGTCGGTGTGCACCTCAAGCATAATGACAAACATAATGAGAAGGATAATGTTCAAGGTCCTGCAGCATTTCAATATTCCCCTCGTCAATACATTTATGTAAGACGTTGTTTGGCCAAAACCAACTTATATTACATTTGATTAATATTTTTACTCATTTATGTGCTAATTTGTTTTTGTTTCTTTTCTGATTAATTATAAGTTTTTATGTCGGCTTCTACTGTTGGTTGTGTAATTGAAGCGCCAGTCAGGCAGCCACCGACTTTGTCTACATATATGTACCTTCAATACATACATACATACATACACAACACTGTTGTCATTTCTTTATGGTAGCTCTGTTGGCTCGTGTAATATATTCTTTATGTGTAATTTTATTATACTTAGCATTTAAAAATAATGTAAACATTTAAATAAACGAAAACTAAAACGGAGAGTCAAATGATTTTTTAAAAGATAAAAACATAAAGATGAAGCTTCGGAGTAGTTACTGCGGCTGTAACATTAGGGCATTTATATGCGTTTGCGACGTTTGTAATCGCAAGTGACCGCACCTCCGTCCGACTAGGTGGTCAGTCTCCCGACGTCAGCCGCGAGCGGCTCCGAGGCCGTCTGGCGGAACAAGGACACCGTCGTCATCGGCCGGGCGAGCCGCGGCGACGCCGGCGCCTGGCGCTGCGCGGGGCTCGACCGCGCCGGGAACACGCTCTACGGGAAGTCTACGCCTTTGCTCATTTACGGTTAGAGGGTTTTTTTTTTCGAATCTCTTGATTTCTTTATGCTTTTGTTAAATTCAAGAATTAAAAGAAACTATAGATAAATGGCCACGGAGTTCTCATTCTGCGTCCGTTGGTCCAGCATTATGTAATATGAGAATTTTCAAGGAAACCTCATCGTATTCGAGAGGTTAGTTACTGTTGCAGTGTGGTATGGTATTGGTGGTGTATTGGTGTACATAGTTGGCCACAATCGGAATACAAACTCAGCGTCAAAACGCAGGAGCTGAAATGAATGAGAAGGTACTTACATTCCTAATGTCAGTTTTGCTAAAGCAGTAAATGCAGTAAAGAAGGAACCGTTATGTGCAGAACCGGTGAGATCGGTGTACTTGGCCGTGGACGGCAGGAGGCTGGACGCGGGCAACACCTGGGTGCCCGTCAGGGACAAAACTGAACTCGAAGTGCGCTGCGTCGCTGAAGGTTGGTTCTATTATAATTGTATGTTGTCGCATCACTTTCAGATTTCCCGATGGGCAGTTTCACCTTTTTTGTTGTCGTTCTTAGTATTGAAATTGACCTTCATGTAGCGATCAGCGGACCCAATGAGGTCTTGGAGAACTGATCTCTGGATTGCTTTTAAGAGATTGTCAGGCAGTTGAATGACAAGTGGCAAGTGGCAGGTGTTAGTCATAATCAAAGATGCGGTTTAATCACACGATGTCAACCTGTTAGCTTCTTTATTCGTGAAACGAATTCGCGAAGTGAATGAAATTCGATTTTCAGCTTTATGCCACAGAAGAGTTTTTATTATTTAATAGCTTTAAAAGAAGTGTAAATAGGTATGTTTTTTCAGTATATGAGGTATATTATTTGCCTTTTTTTTATTTTCCACTGGATATGATTATAGTCTACTGTTTACCTGTAAATCAAATATAAATATTTATGAACTTGTTTCTTTTGCGAATTATGGATAAACATTTGTTTCGCCTGTGATTTGATTTGAACGGCCGCTAAGGTCTGCTTAAATTGTTTTATTTAGGAGGAAAGCCGCCACCAGAACTGTCGTGGCGCTTGGTAACCCACGAGCCAACATTGGACCATCGGCCGTATCTGAGGATCCATAGCACTAATTATTCCATAGGTAGGTCCAGTTTTTTTATGTTTAATTTATCATTTGAAGCTGTTCCAATTGGCCACATTCTGTGCAACGTCGAGCTATTCACATTGTCAATAATCTTTAACTGAAACCGCTTTAGAGCCCACACGGCTCTGCGCAGTGCCGTTGCGGCTCTATGGATGTTCTGCCGTTTGTACTACAATGGGGAGTCGGTCAGCGCAACAGTCTGTCCGCTCATTCAACACCTGTCACGCTGATGGCAGCCAGGTCCACGCGACAGTCCTGGCGGGATGCCAGGTGAGGACGTTTCGGAACCGACTGTCTTGAGCAGAGACGCCGCAACGAACTCAAGGCTGCGTCGGAGTGGAGATTTAGAAGTGCTTGTAATGGACCTGCTGGGACAAAATGATTTTGAGTTAGAAGTTTGAATCCCTCTAGAGGGAGTATCGTCATCCCACGCCGTGGTGACGGCAGCGCGAGAGCTGCACAACGCGGCGCTGCACTGCGAGGCCAAGCAGCGGCAGCCCGCGGCCGGCGGGGCTCCGGGCGCCGGGGCACAACATGACCGCCTTGTAGCTAAACTAGAGATCCACGTTACATGTAAGTAATGGTTGCCTTCAAATAAGTTTCACTTAAACGTCCCCATGAAATCAGCGTGTTTACGGAGCTGCGGACGGTTATTAATGCTTGTGTCCGTAAATTTGAGCAACATTACCCTCACGTATGGTATACAATGTAGTATCAAAAATTGGAAAAGGTATTTATTTTTGTATTTTGATTGAATCACGAAGAAACATGATGCGGTTCAGTTGTATAGAGCCCACTAGATGTTTAATAAAATATTTAGTTTAGATCCCAAGTCTTTGTTTTCTTCTCGTTTATTCTTATCTTTGGCAAATTAGATTGGCTGTTTGTGTGTGTGTGAGTGTTCATATTCGTGCGCGGCGCCGCTCGCATTGTCACCATTACTCGTGTATTATTTCTGTGCAAGTAGTTGACACTTCCGAATGCGGTCGCATTTCTAATGTATCCTGTTCATATTTGTGTTCATATGTATGTATGTATTAAGTTATGTAGACTATGGAAGTGTTTTAATAAATAAATAACTTTATCCCTCACAAACAAAATCTAAATTACACACAAGTAGAAGTAATACATGTATATGATTTTTTTTATTGCATCTTTTATTTTGATTATAATGGGCCGAAGTGTTCTGCATAAATTGGGCCTTCCAGGAGCTGCTCCATGTTAAAAGAGCAAGAATTCTGCGAGTTTTACTCGATAAATGACCGGCGCTATCCTAAAGACCTCTCCAACAGAGTCGTTCATAAAATTTCTCCCAAATCAGATACAGTTTTCCATAATGTGATCCAATTATTGTTACGTTGTATTAGATCCTCCATCATTTGTTATATCCCGGTGGCCTGGCTTCGGAGTGTCGCTGTCGGCCGGGGCGGCGGCGGCGCTGCGCTGCGACGTGGACGCCAACCCGCCCGCGCGCGCCTGGTGGCAGAGAGACGACGCCGACCCAATCAGGTACCCTGCTACAATTCTGACCTCACAAAAACAAACAATCATTTGGTACAAAGAACATAACACAAGAATAGAATCTTGTTATTACTCCAGCGTACCTAGATCCTTTTTCACATCTCTTTTTAATTAAAGTCCTTCCTCACCGAATCCAGCTGGTCGCACACGGGAGTGGCTTTCTTTCTCATGTGCTGCTTCTTTCAGGTGAGGTAACATCAGCATGTTGACAATACCATAGCATTGATGCAATAAGCGCCAGACAGCCATCATTAACCCTTACTGATACATATAAAAGAGTTGAATGTTTCCAGCCAACATGTTCTCATATTCTTAGAATTTTGGGAGCCTTAAAAGAAGAGTTTCTTGGTCGGACGGGGTTCATCGTCGGCCTCATCTTCACCTTCTGTCAGGTGTGATAGAGGTCATGTAAATCACAAAAAATAAACCGGAGTGCTCATTGAATGTTATACTACAAGCTATTGACAAGTGATTGTTTCTCCTCCAGCACTGCAAATGACTGCACTCAATGGCACTTATTACGTCTAACAGTTAATTGGTATAGACTGATGATGATAATCATCACAATCGCCCTGTTCCTATACACTTTTGGACATTCAAGATTTGCCACTGAGCCTGATCTTCGACTCTTCGGCACCAATTACCTGCCACTTTGCATAAATCGCCACTCCACCTAGCCAAAGAACGTTTTCTGTTGTTTGCGAATACGCGGTCTCAACTCAAGGCGTCATCTGCCTTAAGGCTCCCTTGCTCTTCGTCAGATACGACTGGATTACTGTCACATCAGTCTGCTAATCCTTTGAGCTATGTCCATGTCTTTAGTTTCCTGATGCATCATCTCTTTTCAGTTGCCATATTTTAGGCAAACACCGAGCGTAACATCACAAATGACTGAAGACTTGTTGTGATGATTGTATTTGTATCCGTTGCGTGACACTGGTGGTATTTAGTTCCCCGGCGCCGGCGCCGCTGGAGGGCGGGGACGAGAGCAGCAAGGAGTCCGCGACGCTGCGGTGGGAGGTGCTGCGCGGCTCGCACGCCGGCTGGTACCGGTGCCGCGCCACCTGGCTGGGCACCGAGTACTCCTCCATCGGCTACTACCTCAACGTGCTCGGTCAGTGAACATTGTGCATTGCCCTGCGCTACTCGCCTTCCGTTCCATCTATCCTTAACTAATTGATAATTGATCAACAAATCATATAGGTATAGGTTTGTCTAAGTGATTTATAAATCACTTACATTCTGTAATAAGTTGGGGTGTATTTGGTCAGTTTGGGCAATACTATCACTTTTTGGAAAGATAGAAATGAATTACTCTATAATCTACTCGCCTAATATGGAAAACTGCAAAACGAATTGAGTACTCAATTTAAGATATCAGATCTCAAAGATTTTTGGTATTATTTAAATGCTGACGTTTCGTTTCTTAGATCTATTTCTAAAACGATAACATGGTCACGCTATACTCCTTTCGGAGTTAGCAGAGGTGCATTAGTGGTTGTGGCCGCATTGTACGTCGCACCCAACGTGACCAATAACGCAGCTCATCGCCGTTCTCACAGCACTAGTACACTTGGCATTATTATTAGACACCATTCGGGTCTCCTCTCGATGTTCTACTTCTCCGGTGACCATGTGCTGCCTAAATCTATAGTTAATCCGAGAAAACCCAAAGGGATGCGCTGAAATGCGAACCTGCGGCATTCCTCCTTACCGCTCTTGGATATACAAACAAAATATGGGATAAATGTTTACAGAAACTGTAAAAAATGGCTTTATAATTTAAAAAATAATGAAATGATGTTTGGCAATTATAAAATGAGATCATTAAACTTATCTCAGTAGATGATTTATCGTTGAATATAAATCATGCTACTATAGACTCAAATATGAAATTGTATACTTGACTATAACACAACGATTGCGTGAAAAAAGCAGCTCTGGAAGACAACGTCCCAAGTACCACGGAGCCCGTAGCTGATGAAGAGGAACCAGATCATCAGAGAGTAGAAGTGCCTGTCGGAGGCAATGTACAACTACACTGTCCTAAAGGTACGAAACATTCTGAAAACGTCTTGTCATTGCTTTTGTGTACTCGCTCATTCAGAAGTGGCAAATGAATACAGCTATCCTTAAAACTATGAAAGACTAATATAAGAAAGAGCTGATAGGACAACAAGAGGAGAAATGGCCACTTCATTTATAAACCACTATAATACAAAGTAATGTAGTCATCGTAGAGCTCATTTAATGGGAGAAAAGAGCTAAACATATATATATATATGATGTGAGAGGTCCGAAAAAAATTACTAAGTTGATCTTTAAACCTAAGTATTATTTTTGAAAAACTTTTGTTACTATGTTGTTAATCTTTTTAATCATAATGCCGAGACCCTATTGGGGAAGACACAGATAGTGGAATGCCAATAATTTATTATTTGTAAAGGTTTTTCGCTTCCTTAACATCAATCAATCCCTTCATGCGCTCTCGCCAATTCTGTGTACTTTTGACACTACCCTCCATCATAACTGTCTTTATCTGTTCTGTGTAGGTAAGTCTTGATCGGCCTCGGCTCTTATATCCAATGATATTGTATATATTTTTTGTCATTCTCTTATTATTTATCCTCTCCACGTACCTGACCCATTGCAGCATGATTTTGTGCATGCTGTCGATGATATTATCTTTCGAAACACTCATTCTGCGTATCTATTCATTCTTATTGCGATCCGCAACCGTTACTCCGCATATAGAACGAAGAGATTCCATCTCCGCTCAGAATACAGAATAATAATATAGAATAGAATTAATGGTAATTCTACGTAATTGGGCACCAGAACCGCTCTATGCACGAGTAGCAGCTCGAGCTGTTTGCGTAATGTTTTTACTTTCTAAAAGCGCGCCAGGTGCACCATTTACTTTGTTACCAGCAGTAACTCACCTCTCTACATTTATATAACTCATACTATTTCTTGTCAACTCACTGCTTGCTCTTCTTAAGCACATTTATGATGCTCGGGAGGAGGGACAGAATTCAATCGGTATATTTTGCGATCTATCCAAAGCTTCTGATTGTGTTGATCAAAATACTCTATTACGTAAGCTATATCATTACGGTATTAGGAGCTCCGCTCTCACGTTATTTAAGTCTTATTTAAACAAAAGGACTCAGTGTGTCAGTATTGGTAAAGTGAATTCTTCCGGCTCGCCTGTCATGGTGGGCGTGCCCCAAGGCTCGATTTTGGGTCCATTTTTATTCTTAGTGTACATTAATGATCTCCCATTTTTTGTTAATAATATCTGTTACATATTTCTATTTGCTGATGACAAATCTCTTGTTTTTAGGGTTGATAGAAATACAAGCAATTATGACAATGTATATAATATAGCCCCTATGGAGGAGATATTGAATTGGTTTACAGTAAATAATTTCATGTTACATTCTAAGAAAATCAAGTGTATTAAATTCGCAATGTCTTTTTTTTTTACTTGAGGAAAATCATCATAGGACCGTCTCGGCCTCACTGTGGAGTTACGCGAGACCGAGATGTGTCGGACTTGTACCGACTAAAAACCCCAAGGCGACTACTTCTGCGCATTGGTGGAGACTGCGGGACCTGTAATCAATTCGCCACATCCCCGTTGCGCCGCGCCCGCTGGGCACAAACTCGGAGGAAGATATCTTCCCCGACACTGCTCATTGTACATTCTGTCAAACGTCTACACGGAATTACTCAATAAAATAATAATAATAATAATAATGAAAATTTATTCTATATCCTTCAAAATAAGCCCCTTCTGAGGTAATACATCTACGCCAATGATTACTCCATTCATTCATACAAATTGTATACGCCGCGGCCAGGATTAATTTCAGCTCCTTCTTCGCTTTTTCTTTTATTGCTTCAATCGACTCGAAACGTGTACCGCGAAGTGGCAATTTGAGTTTGGGAAACAAAAAAAAATCACAGGGAGCCATATCTGGTGAATACGGTGATTGTTCAATCAAATTAGTTGAGTGTTTAGTTAAAAACTCGCTCACAATTGCAGCTCAATTCAACTCTTTTGGAACAAGCGTCGCTGTGACGCATCTCATCTGCAAAATATCGACTAAGATCGTTCGAATACATTCCTACTGTTCAACTCTTGTGCTAGTTGTCTTAAGCTAAATCGACGATTTTCAAGGACCAATTCCTTCACTTTAGCTATGTTCTCCTCAGCTACAGCCTTTCTTGGAGTACTGAATCATTAACGTCTTCTCGACCGTTTTCGAATGCTTTGTACTTTTATGAACTTGGGTTTTCGATAAAACTGAGTCACCGTAGGTATTTTTCAACATTTTCAACGAATCGCCACATGGAATCCCGTTGGAAACACAAAACTTAACTGCTCAACCAAATTATTTATGGTAAACAATCGAAGAACGCAATTCAAGTTAATAAACAAAAGCAGCAGTTATAAACTAAAAAATTGAAAGATAGCGCTCAAACTTGGCGTCATTATGTCTTACAGTGTTGCCAATTTATCGGAAAAAAGAAATTTGGCAAAAGACTTACGCGGAAATTTTAAATAGGAAATTCCGGGTAGACCTTTGACAGAATGTATTTAGGCAGAGCACGTCACAATGCTCTGCCTACATCTCGAGTGTCGCTAACCAGTCGCTCAGGGCCCCCACCCTGAGAAATTCGCAAGGGGAACTTAGCTCGGCTGCTTGTGCAGTCAGTAAAATCAGGCGACTCACAGATATTGAAACAGCTCGATTAGTTTATTTTAGTTATTTTCACAGCGTTATGTCTTATGGTATTTTACTGTGGGGTAATGCTGCTGATTTGAAAACGATTTTCGTTTTGCAGAAGAGGGCTGTTTGTGCGTGCTGTCTATAATTTAAGGACTAGAGTCTCGCTTTGAGAACGTTTTAATGACTTCGGTATTGTAACAGTTCCATCGCAATATATTTACGCTTGTATTATATACATACGACAAAATCTGCATCTATTTTTGGCGAGTAGTGATATTCATAATGTTAGTACTAGAAATAAATTCATGGTTCCTACATGGGGCTCGGTATTCGCTTATACAATACAATACTTAAAGACATCTTGGAGTTACCAGTATTGAAATTTAAAAAAACGATTAAAACTAAATTGCTAGAAAAGGGATATTATTCCATTAATGACTGTTTGAATGATAAAAGTGCGTGGTCTTAATATATGCAATCGTTCTCGCGGGGCATTCGATCCTTTATATATCATACCTGTTATTGTACCTCATTATGTTAAAAGGAGCAACTACCAGAGTCTCTTGCTGGCTCTTCTCGGTAGATTCTGCTTTCCGAACCGGTGCTAGATTCACTTTTTTTTGACAATTCAAAAGTGCTTGGAAGTAGGCATATTTGAATAAAGTTATATTTCATTTCATTTCTGCCACGACATCGTTCACTTGATCTAAACTGGTTTGTGTGTTCGCAATACGACTTACATCGAGAATCACAACATATAAACAGAACGCAGTTCAATAGAATGGGAGAAGTTGGCCCATTATTGGAGGTACATTAACTGGAAGCAGAAAGCTCGACTCGTGGATGTGGTTGCCCATTTACCGAAACAACGTAATAAATATCTCGACAAAGTTAACTCAAAGCATAAAATGATGTTCGCTAGAATGTTACATGTTAATTTATTGCACTATTTACGATATTTATTTTCAGAAAAGTCATTTCCTGTTGTATTATAGTGTAGTTTAGTCATTTCGTTTTCTGTTAATGACATTTCTGCCGTCTGGAACATCAGCCAAACTAAGGAGATTTATACTTAATAAAGTAAGATTAAAGGGTGGATATGTTAGAATAGGGCGAGTATCATTGACTGTCCTGATATAGAGGATGGTTTGTGGATTACGAAATACGGAAAAATAATACTTATGCTTTTGTCGCTTAAAATAGTTCACGATAAAGTTTAGATTTGGGGAACGTGACTGATTTACAAGTAAAAAATGTTGGTTCAAACAATAGAAAGTGTGGCGCATGTCAACTTTTGGAAAATCCTTCGCTGTTCGCGTCAGGAATAAACAAGCTAACGTTTGCAATACATAGTTTACGATAGATGCTGGACTGTAATAACTTACTATTTATGAATCAGGTATTGGCCTAATGAAAAGTGTGAACCTGGTTGATAACCTACCTACAGGCATAGATGGGCAAAATGTAATCAGATTAATGAAAATGATTAATGATTACATTTTACGTTTTTTACCATTAACATGACTGCATTTTGCTCATTTATGTTTTAAACACTACAAAAGCCCAGATTGCACACACATTTATGATTTCTTAATGTTTTAAATGGATTCATTCATGATTACTGAGCAAAAAAATTAAAATTACGACTACATTTAGTAATCGTTAAACATTAATCAGATTACATTTTGCCCATCTCTGCCTACAGGTGACTGTAGAAATAAATCTTGTTGTGATGAGTGCCGAAATCGGGATATAAATATATGCTTTCGCGCAGGTAGCGTCGGCTGCTGGTGGCGCAGGGTCGTGGGGAACACGAGCGAGAACTGGGCTCCGGCGGGCTCCCATCATGCACATGGAGTGTTAGGTACCCACTAGGACCTTCAGTCCCAGTCAATCCGGGAATTTTTACAACTATCCCTTTCGGGATGAGCACAGATACATTAGTGGCTGTATCCACTTTCGGCTTATATGTCGTGCTCGACGGGGCCAGTAGCGCCGCTGATCGCCGTTCTCACAGCACTAGTACACATGACAATTCTATCAGACGCCGCGCGGGTTTCCTCATGATGTGTCCCTTCACCGCTGAGCATGTGCTGCCTAAATCTGTACTTAATCTGGAAAAACGCGGAGGCACGCGCCGGGGCGGGGTACGAGCTGACGGGCGCCCGCGTCGCCGCGCGTGGACACGGGCCCCTTGTCCACTGGGCCTCCACACTTGAGCCAGCCAATTATCATACAAGACCTTTTAAATAGTTGTATTTTGGAAGATGCGATATTGTCGAATTCGCTGGGAATTTCGAGATCATACCAAGCCTCGATTTTTTATTCCAAGCTTCCAATTATGGCTGAAACTGGAAACTTTAATGTCTAGTTATTTAAATACAACATTCTTATTGAATTTTTTACAAGCCTACCTTGAGAAATGTTAAAGGGAAACTAAACCGAGTGCCCATGTTAGACCTAGCTTCCCACTGACAACGGATTAATATATTCATAAAGGTTTATCTATCGAGAGGTGAAAGGCTATTTGGTTTAAGCGACATTTTTTAAATTATTTACAGGCAGACGCTTCACCTCGGCACACCTGGTGGAAGGTGAAGATGAATCCGGCGATGGACCGAGTCCGCCCACTATATGCCTATTCACTCTTCGTCTCCCAAGTCATAAGAGCGTGGGAATATGGTCGCTGGCAGCATATTCCGCTCTGTATCTGTTCGCATGATGGATGCAGAAGCGAATTTCTTCGTGCGGATATGAGAAACGTCCACCACATACGGATGGTGGTGGACGAATGGAAAGTGATGAGGAGGCCGATGCCGCAGCGCGCTCTCCCAATAAATATCTATTCACTCGTCATTGGAAGATTCCCACGCCGTCAGATGATGAGAAACCAGATTTAAGAACAGAATTGTACTCCTTGGCGGAGCACAGCAACAGAGGAGAGGCGAATCACTTCGTGCGAGCAGTCGACACGCCCACCAATTAAGTGAGCCTCCCAGGGTCCATGGTTAGGTTCTATAATAAATTGTCTTACGGGCGTCTTGTTCTTCAAAGTGAAGTCATTTACGTTGGAGTTTTGAATTCCTCTAAAATGACTTATATTTACGCGAGTATGTCACCAGTGCCTTGGCATACAGCAATGAGCGAATGAGCAGTCCTGGGAGATCGCAAAACTGAACCGTTCATGATCCCCTCTTAGTATTATCTCTTTCTTTCTTATATTTATTTGTTAAACGCAACACGATTTGATTGTTGTTGCGGCCGCGAACCGACATTTAGTTGATATCATTCATATAAATTTAGTTTTACGGCGGAATTCTACACACGCATATCGAAATGTCAAACAACCGAAAAATCGAATATTAAGGTGTGAGGGTAGTCACCTGAATGTAGTCGCTTGCTGTCACAATCGCTTCGTCGGCACGCTTCGGGCCCGCATCGCGGCGAGGCGTATATCGCAATTCTTCATAATGATCACAACTCGAGTGGCGCAATATCCTATCGAATCATTATTAGTGGTGTCGAGTGCTGTGTGTGTGTGTGTGTCCAGCCGCGAGGCCAAGCCCCGGCCGGCGGGCGCCCGCCGCATTACAGTGAAACAGGTGAGTGGATAGGCTTTATGAAGCCTCAACACCAGCCAGTGACCGTTATGTCGTTTAGTTTGTACCGGGAACAAACATTTATTAGAACAAAATCTGATAAAGAGGGATAACCATTGTAATGTTTCAAATGTAATCAGGCATAAAAGACGCGCTGTATCAGGAAGACGGGGAGTACCGGTGCATCGGCGCGCGGGCCCCGGACCTCGCGCGGCTGAGGGAGCTCAAGAAGGTCACGCTTACAATAACCGGTGAGTCGTTTGAACGCGACTATCGCGCAACATAATATTATTAAATTCAGCATTAGACAATATGTTCTCACGACATTCGTTAACGTTACTTGCTTGAGAAAAAGGTGACTACAAGATTTAGTTCTGCTCATTGAAGTCGTTTAAAAATATATAATGTGCTTCTAGAGGTTTTGAAAATAATAGCAGTTGAGTTACTCTGTACACAAAGGGATAGTTTATTTAATTCAATAACAAATCTATACTTAAACGCTAACACTAGTTTGGCGCAACCTCTCCGGTAAGCAAAAAAATAGCCATTAAAGCTGTTACATATTGCCTCATTTATAATCTATACTAATATTATAAAGCTGAAGAGTTTGTTTGTTTGATTGAACGCGCTAATCTCAGGAACTACTGGTTCTAATTGAAAAAATATTTTTGTGTTGAATAGAATATTTATCGAGGAAGGCTTTAGGCTATATAACATCACGATGCAACTATTAGGAGCGAAGAAATAATGGAAAATGTGAAAAAAACGGGGAAAATTATTCATCCTTGAAGGCTTCCATTGCGTGCGCTGCGAAAACAGTTCAAGATACCAAAAATATATGTATGAAAGAATTATTCCTCTTGAAATGATCTAAAAAAATGTCCACAACAGTATATGTCTATCTTTTAAGATTATCTCACTAGAACCATTTTTATGGTAATCGAATTTGGTCGTAATTAATGCATTATTTGTTAAGAGTTGTATCAACGTAATAATATTAATCTTTATCCAAATAAATGTGTTGTTGATTAAGGTATTTAATTGTGTGTCTTTGATATCACTTAATTTCAATGATCATCTTAGAAGATATTACAATAACTTATAAAGCAAAACAACGTTTGCCGGATCAGCTAGTGTTTTATATTGAAGTAAGCAATTATGGTTGCTTCTTTGAGAGTTCGTTCTACTTCTTCTTTCTTTCTTTAATGGCAATGCGCAAGCACGATTCTGCCGATGTCATGTAAAGAGTACAATAAATGAAAGAGATTGGTCGGTAAAATAAATTCAAAATATATGAAAGCATCTCACTTTTGCAGATCCAGATCAGGTTGAAAGTTCGTTATTTGCATTGATTATTTGAGTGTTTTTACATTGACATTAAAGGAAACTGTCAGTTTGAAGGCAATGAGCAGCGCCGGTGTAGAGCAGAGTCCCGAGCGGGCAGAGGAAGTAACTCCCCGCCCCCCTGGCGACAGCCCCGCGGCGTGTCAGCCGGCTCGTGCCTGTAGCGTATGTGACCAGGTCGAAAGGTCTAGCCCTAATTAAAAGTAATACCATTCGCACATAAGACCTGTTAAAGTACCAACCGAGTAGAGGTTCGCACCCACAGGTTTGCCTTTGCGCTGCCACACAACTGTAGATCGTTAGCAAAGCGTCCCGAGTGCGCGCCCTCCCTCGCTCGGTGGAGTCCAGCAGCGAGATGTGCTGCGGAAAATAATCTTCGTTAAGATTAAATATAAAACACTCTTCTCAAGCTAAAGATGTACTGAAATGCACGCGCGGTGTGTGAACAAAAGCTCGATGCAGGCGGAGCGACGGCGACGGCGCTGAGCGCGGAGCCGGCGGCGGGCGGCTGGCGGCTCGAGTGCGGCGCGTGCGGCCGCGCGCTCAGGGTCGTGTGGGTGCGCCGCGCCGGAGCCACCGCCCCCGCCACGCTGACCCCGGACCTGGCGCAGCACTGCTGGCGCGCGGTGCTGCACGTCTCGGAGCCAGACGAGGTGACCTCCCACTTCAGTTCTAGTTCTTATCTCAGGGGCAGGAGTTGTACGCTATTGGAGGAGTTCTCTAGTGAATACCTTTTTGTGGTACAATAGAGGAAAATCCTGTATAGAAACGTCAGAGCGACCGTCAGGATTGCGGCACTGGCATACCCAACTCGTAATGCGTGCTAATCTAAGGTCTACGCCCAGTTCAGTGGCAGCCAGGCCGTAGGATCCACAATCATCCAACAAGCTGGCGAGCGAGTACCCTTTTTTACCAGTTCTACAATGTAACTGCTTTGTATTTCATGGAAAGTAGAGCGTAGTCCGAGAATAGCAATGACCGCCAAGGGATGACAATCCGTTGACAGTCGCCATCGCTGTGACTGCCCACATATGCGACGTCGGAAGTTCCCTAGGTATATGAACCAGTGAACATGTGCTGCTCCAGAAACGCGACAGGCCAAAGCGAGTCTTTATGGCGGTACATAGATTTACATTTGCACAGTGTGGTCCCGACTCAGTAGGGCGACCGCCGCACCGCTTCCAGGATGCCTTTCGTGTGTCTGCCGCTTGGTCGCTGGGGCTGTCCGCCTGAATTAAGCGTAACTGCCAAGCCCGTTAGAGCCGTCACACAACAAGCGTTGCTTTGCGACGCCGCAGTGACACCGCTCAGTGCAATGTGCCATTTAAAATGTATCGAAAAGTATTATAACGCTCCGGCATCGCAACGCGTGTACCCTTCCCTGGCCCGTCTCGCGACGCGCTCGCCCGGTGCGTCTGTCCTGCCCTGACTGACACCCCCCCCCCCCCGTGCCCGTGCCCAGGTGTGGTGCGTGGCGGCCAGCAGCACGGGCGGCGCGGTGGCCGTGTTCCCGCGGCGCGCGCCGCACCCGTCCCCCGCGCCCGCCCGGCACACCGTGCGCGTCCTGCAGAGCTCTGCCTCGGCGGTGCTCCCTCTGCTCCCTCTCCCCGTCCTGCTGTTGTCGACTGTCCTGAGCGCGCGCTGAGCGGCCGCGACGTGTGCTGAGGGAGACGATGCGCTGATGTATGGGATTTTACGAATCAATGTCTTCTGTCGCGCCGGTCTTGTTTTGGTTGGAATTCAGTTCAAGGATTTAAATTTATTTCTCGGAGACGACTGATGCCTATAAGAAAATTCAAATTGTAGCATATTTACATGGAGACACTGTCCTGGAAGTAAATAAACAGACATTAGCATTTAATAATGACACATAACCGAAAACAAGTCAGAAGTGGCATGCCAGGTACACGGCGCCGCATTCTGACAACCGCGACGCGGCAGCAGCGGCCCAGCAGGGACTGCCGCGTGGCAATGTACAGCTCAGTGTGCATTTATATATGCAAAGGCATCGGATAGATACAGGCGACTGTGTAGCGTTGTTGGGCGGTGTGTCAAGCTCGGGGCCGCGCGGCACCGAGTCGCGGCTGCCAGAATGCGACAGGCACCTTTAGCATCGCGTCTAACTCGACGAGAATCTCTAAGGTAAATATGCCGATGTACATAATGAAGTTTTAAATGTTCTGAAGAATCAGAGATCAGCTAATTTTCATCACCCGTCCCCATTGCTGTGTTGGTCCCACAAACATGGCAGGCGTGCAGTACAAGGCAGCTCCGACGATCAGGCGTGATGCGACGATGATTTACCTTGGAGGCTAGACTGCTTACTATCAACTGTTCACGGTGTTCTACTAGATTCGGTAAAACAAAAAACTTGAAAAATGTACACTCAGGCAGATCCCTGAAGAGGTAAGGTCGTGTATGGTCCTAATGATGAACAACAATATTGTGATAGAAGATTCATTTAAAAAAAAAAAACCTTTTTATTCCGCTATAAAATTGTAACTTTCTTATTTAATTAACAATAATATATCTAAAGTTATAAAATCTTCGATTCCAGATCATTTATCTATAGGTACTTCCATATAACTATCACACAAAAATGTTAAAATATGAAAAACCAGTATTCGGAATAATGCCAGTGTATAAAACAATTACATAAGTTCAAAACATTCACAATAGAATGAGGAGTTTAAACTAACATTGAAACATCACTACATTGTTCAACTGTATTCTATATTTTGTTAAAATAACCCATCGGTTTGTCAAATCCCATTCATTATAAGGAATTTACTCGACGTCCACAACGGATAGCCTTATCCGGTTGAATCCAGTTCTCAGCCGCTGTGTCGGCCGGCCGTGAGGTCACCCTTAACTCTAGTCTTCGTAGTGTCTACTTGTATGTTGTACTATCGCTAATATGTTACTCCTAAGTATAGTATGTCTAGGCCGAGCAAGTTCGCTGCAAATTAATATTTTATTAACTTCTAAATTACTTCGATCTATTTTATCAGATCTTTATCTTTCCAAGCTTGAAATAACGTCCGCTTTAGGTGTTATAAAATTGGGAATAAAAACAATTCAATGATGTGCACTCAGCTTCGCGGACACGTCCAGTCTCGTGCGCGTCAGCGGGGCGGGGGCTGACGACGTCAGTGCACGGGTCAAACTGACATTAGGTCTACACGTGTATGGGTAATAAATAATTCTTGGGAGTATATAACGTATTGGCAGTTAGAAAGTCTATGAATACAAATGATCTAAAATGTCGAATAAAAGTTTTATTAACAGAAACTAGAATAGTTCGAGGGTCGCACAAAACTCGATATAAAACTTTATTTTACAAAGCTTGTAATAAAATTACCACACTTGGTTCAGACGGAATTGCGCTGGCTGGCAAACTTTATAGATTTTAAATTTCAAAAATGTTATTTCGGTGGAAACTTTGTTGTGTAAAGCGATTTAGTGATCGTAGACTAACTTAAATAAAGTGTTAAACAAAATATTAAATCTCTGCAATAACAACAAAATACACGCCAAATCTGCTTCAATACTTGCAATGATATAATTCGCAGCGAATTTGTTTTCCATCTTTCACATTTCCTGCATCTTCGTTTCCATTTATATTACATTTATAATGTCTCTTGTAATTTAGAAAACAGGAAGTTTATGTGCCAAATTGTTGATGTTTTGAAAATAATTAAATAAATCTCATATATTTTAAAGTTAATCGGAGTGTGAATTTAGTGAAATGTGAACACCAAAGGACATGCTCGTATTTACATATGTAAAGTGAGAGGCGCTAGGTGATAAGTCTTGTTTTAGGAAAATTCATACGTTTTTAAGCATGAACATTTTAAAACCAAAGCAAACTAGAGATCATCATTCCGAGCCTCTATTAGGGAATTATGAAAACGCTCATTGTTGACCTTGTCCTGGATCGAAACTCTGTTCTGTTTGTTGAAGCGATTCCCTTGCAGCTTTGACTCTTAAGCGTCACTCGAACTCATGTCGTAATATATCTTTTTTATCATTATTTCATAAAGTGCCATAATGTATAAACAATTAATATAATTTTTAGAACAAACAATATTAGAACTACTGTTTATGTAAATGTAAACTATAAAACTAAAATAAAATAAATATAATATACATTTATTAGTAACATAAATTCGGAATCTAATTATGTTCGAAGAATGCCCTCTCCTCTCATTCATCGCTTATTGAACCAACATAATATTGTCAAAGAGTATAATCCCTAGACATTTCAGCACCGATATACAACAGATCGTCAGCTGTAGAAAGTTACACACAGGCGGCAGTTGGAGAACCTTCCAACTTGTTAAAGAGTTACGGCAACAGTTTATTTGGGAATTGTGTAACTCTAACTACAATGAAAATTTCATCCACTGATAATTATTACACGCAATATTCGATTATGTCTGTTATTATAAATAGAAATGTGATTAAACAATCGCAGCATTTAACATAATTTCCAATAGAAATTCAGTTGTGAGGAGCATCAACGGATTCACTATTGATCCAACAGTATATACTTCGAAACTACAATGTCAGAGAACTTCAATAGTTTGAATAATACCTTTGGGCGGACGCGACGATCGTCCAACTCATCTTCATTTTCCACCAGGTGTAATGGAGGTCAAGCGTCCTGGAAATCATTAAAAAAAACTCATGTAATATTTAGGATACCATTAATGTTTCTGTATTTGTATAAAATAATTTTTGTTATATGTAAAAAGAGAAAACGGTTATAGTAATAACTATAAATATCATAACTACCGGTTACATCTTGAAGTTTAAAGATAAACTAGTACTGGGAATGTATGAATTTTCCTAAGATCCATCGAAATTAGCGTTATATCCGTATATTTTATATAGATGTTAGAATCTTAAAGTACACTTATAATATAATGTATCATAGCTTAAAATGAATCATGTAAATTTTGATGTCAATTTTAGAAGCTCGCTTAGAGTCGGGCAGCGTTTTGTATGGAATGTTTGCTACCACAGTTTTTGCAACAATGGCGTAGTGTAAGTGTGCAGTATTGTTATCGGATGTGCAATGTTATCGCGTTCGTTACATTTTAGTTTACATTTTAAGTCTGATTTGTATGTTCCATATAATTTATTAAGCTCTATTTAGTAGACGAGAATTGTTAATTGCTGCAAACTTTGCTATGAGAATTTAATTCGTCAAAATTATTTGAGTATAATTGCTTTTATTTAGGGGATATTAAGCAGATCAACCGAAGCGAATCAGGTCAAATGTAGTTGTACTGAAATTTTGAATGTAACAACTGAATGTATACAACAAGCGATTGCGACACGCCCGCTCACTGTGGCGTCTGCCGCAGCGGCGACTGCGCTCGACGCGTCGCGTCTTGTCGCTTTTGCTTCTTGTATAGCAATGTCGTTAGCATTGTTACGTCTATGCGATATAAGACGTATGCATTAATTTGGTGCAGTACAAACACATTTTAAGTTTGTCTTGCATATTTCTACAACTTCTTGCTTCCTAAACTCTATCTCGTTCTGCGAAGAACTTATACATGGTGTGCTAAATTCAATTGATTTTGGTGATTCAACAGACAAACATGATGAGCAAATTACGATAACTGAATGTAGTAAAGTTGTCTATAACGATATCAATGTAGTACAAAGTGTGCAGCCGTTGGAACAGGGCGATGTTGTTGTTGTTAAGAATTGTGATACCAGTGCGAGGTGCGGGCGCGTCGCGGCTCATCTGCGCGGATGTCTTACATATTCAATTGAAAAAGAATTTACAACAATTAGTTTAATTAGGTAGTACTTAAAAAATATATTTTTGTACATTTACTAAAATAAAGTGACCTTACTCTGACGAGTTCTGAAATCTACTATTATTGAGGCATCACAGTGAAAGAAGTTCGTAAGTTCCACGTTCATTGGTCCCAATGCGGTTGAGGATTGTGTTTCCATTTCATTCGGGAAACTAGCTGCCTCTATCAATTCTGTTCTGCCGCCTGGTGGAACGTGACACTAATGGAAAGCTTCAGTTGTTTAGAAACCTAATCTGACCATTGCCTGGGTCTTCGACTTCTTAGTCTTTTTCCTGTGTTATTCCAGCTATTATCAACCATACCAGATCCCTGGTTTCTCCACGTCCAGCGCAACCAAAGTAAGTTTTAGATAGACTGAAAGTAGACGCTATACGTTCTCTATTCCCAGTTCCCTCAGGCCTGAGATATACGTTTTTGTAAATACTTTCAAATATAATGGCGAGTTTAGAATTCCTTGAAGTAAGATTGCTTTAAATGTTAAAAGTCAATTGGAGTTATACGCGGGCGCTTGATTGTGTGTGTATTGTTTCTCAAAGAAATTATCACGTCACGAATGATATGTGTTTTAAAGAAAAGTGCTCGTATTTATTAATCACGCGTAAGAATGGAATTGAAAATGGCGGCTCACTGCGGTACTACAGTCAGCATACTGAGGTGTACGGTCCGCATACTGCGGCAGTCCAGTCAACATACTGCGGCAGTACAGTTAGTATACTGCGGTGTGCAGTCCGCATACTGCGGCAGTCCAGTCAGCATACTGTGGTAGTACAGTTAGTATAGTGCGGTGCACAGTCCGCATACTGCGGCAGTACAGTTAGTATACTGTGGTGTGCAGTCCGCATACTGCGGTAGTCCAGTCAGCATACTGTGGTAGTACAGTTAGTATAGTGCGGTGCACAGTCCGCATACTGCGGCAGTACATATATATAATGTTTCAGAATAATAAAGTCGAAACACTATGAGATCGCGTCGAGCACACGCACTTGCGGAACCGATTTAAGTTAATTTTTTGCGACGGTCACTCGAGGCAACGAATATATTTCGCCATTTTCAAGCCCATTCTTTATGTAAACAAATTGTGTATGTAAAATGTTTTGAATGTTTTATCCCACAAGCCTCAGCCTCAGCCGAGGCCACTATCCGTCCATCGGAATTCGTATATACATAGATAGTTAAGGAGCTATGTAGGTCCCATCTCTCCTATTCAGTTCCTCTGTCCCGACTACCTACGCTATGCTTGTAGTTTAAAATAATATTTTGTATTGCTTTCAGACTTTACTAAACCTGATCTAGTATTACTTCTTATTGTTATATCCTGTGACCTCTTTCTTCTGAACACGCGACGCTCGCACCTCCAACGTTTAGATGTCACGTCGACCTTGCGCGGATCATGTCACTGACTCGGCTTACTGCAAAGCTGCGTTTTGTAAAATCACTTTAATTTTACTCACCGACAGAATGGAACCGACTGAATACTTCAAGTAAAATAGTAAATAATAATAATATATCATCACGCTACGTCGCGTCACCTTTCGTAGTGAGCAGAAATACATCTGTGCCGGTATCCACGTTGCGCTTACATGTTTTGACTAATGTGACCAGTGAGTAGTGTAACACGGTAGGTGCCTGAAGGGTCTAGCTCATTAAAAAAAACTACCAAAGCCTGTTACATAAAATTTATTAAAAAAAAAATAGGAAATAAAATTAACGCGACTCGCGAAAAGATGTGTGCGGTGGATTCGGGTGTGCTTGTTGTTCCTTTTGGCTTTAAAAAGGAACAGAGGACTTAACGGAGGAATCGGCGACTCAGGCGACCCCTAGGTTGGTACGGTCGCGGGTTGGCGACCCTGGGACGAACGCGGCGAGACACGCCGGGGCTCGCAGTCCTCGAGGCTGGGGCGACAACCAGTGCCCGCTCCCAGGCTCCCGCAAGCACGGAGGGTTCCTTTAAGAGAACGTGGAAAAACCCGTTTACACTATCCGGGTCCACGATAGCACCACCCAGTTGGCACGGTCAGACAATATACAGACTATATATATACGTCCTCTCACTATTAAAGTTAGAATCGTAATGACAAATGCGATTGTCTGAGGCAGTACAATAATTAATCTAAGCCACGCCTATAGATGTTTCTCGAATGTATTGAGGGTTGCAAGCCCTAGCGTAACTCCTTCAAAATATGTTATATGTAATACCAGTTATGTAAAAGAGGGAGGAAGTATCATAGCGTGACATAAATCACCGCTACAGAGGCGCAGCTGATCGCCGTTCTCACAACACTGGTACACGAGATATTTCTATCAGATGTCACGCGGGTTTACTCAGGACATTTTCCTTCACCGGTGAACTAAGGTAACGGTGCCTACGTTAGTACTCATTTAAGGAAAACCCAGAACACAAGTACATGCCGGAATATGTACGAGTACGTAGGAGCGCGCGCGTCGCCGCGCAGCTCCACCGGCCCTTAGGACGTGTGGAGCTGCCGTGACCTTTCAAAATATAACATCGTCACGTTATTGTCAATCCTATCCATTTTGCACTTTTCTACATGCTTTATCGCTGATCGAATGTTCTTTGTCTTAGCTTCAGTGCTAAAGCTAAGATTTAATGAAGCTACTTTGATTTTGCTTGGACTTCACTCAAAAATAACAAAGTATGTGGTGAGTCACCCATTTTCTAAACTTGAAATTTGCTCTACAAATACACACTTAGTCTATACTGAAGTTCCTATTATATATATTTTTGTCAAAGATGAACTTACCCGGAGCAAAGTGTAAGCGCAGTCGAAGTGGCTCAGCGTTAGACAACATAGTCAATGTTAGTATAGGTCCTGCAACGTTTGAAAGCTGTGAGACGAGACAAAGAGCTATTGTGGCAGCGGACGATCACGTCACCGACGGCACTGGTCCGGGAGCCAGGCGCCGCGCCCAGCTTGCATTCACAATAGCTCCCACTGTGTACCTGGGGACTAGAACGGGGGACCGATTCAATAAGGCTCCAGTGTTTTGTCTTCGTTTTATTTGATATAAGCAAAATATATTTAAAACATATATTTAAATAAGCTGTACCCACGACTCCGCGATTTCAAGGAACAGATTTATTGTATGTACGACAACCGTTCTATGAATGCACTCTTACGTAAATGTAAATAAATATCATCACGCTATATCCCTTCCGGGGTGAGCAGTGCTACATTAGTGTCTGTATCCACTTTGCGTTTATATGTCGTGCCCAACGTGAACAGTGCCGCAGTTGATCCCCAGTGTTACAGCACTAGTGTACGCGACATTCCTATCAGACGCCAAGCGGCTTCCTCACGATGTTTTCCTTGACCGGTGAGCAAGTGGCGCCTGAATCTGTACTTAATCTATAAATAAGTCTCAGAAGTGGTATTCGCAACATAAAGTATTTGCATATTGTTCACAATATTACGATATCTTAGACCTCGGTTGTTATATCGCGGTAAATGTGAGCAAACAGAATCTCAGCGTTGAAATGATTTAAAGAATGTCTCTCACACGCAAGAGATTAATTGATTACAACTCGATAGGAACGGCAACTACCCTCGGCGGTGTACATTTTTGGAGTAGTTTTAAAATAATTCACATTAAACTGAATTTAGGACAATATTCACATCCTTTGCCAACGTTCCATTAGCTGTGGAGATTATTAATAGCAAATGATTTAATATTTACAACATGCTTACCGGTGAAGGAAAACATCGGGAGAAAGCCCGCATGGCGTCTGATAGAAATGTCGCGTGTAAATGCCCTGAGCACAGCGATCGGTTGAGCTGCTGGTCACACTGGCCACGACACATAAGCGTAAAGTGGGTACAGCCACTGATGCACCTCTACCGGCCCTGAAAGGGATTGCGGTGACAGCCTCTATGTAGGTCCTGTGCGAGGCGTGTGAATCAGAAGGCAATCTTAGCGTGAATTCTCTTCATCATTTATTTAGCGCGCGTTTTAAATCATTCGCGTGATCTAGCGATATCTAGCGCATTGCGCTCACCGGCGCGTCGAACTTCAAATGACATTACGAGTGACTCCAAAGCGTGACGGTACATTATTATTTCATATTCCATGTTTCATTCATTTATATAAAGCTCTTCTTCTCTGAAGTTGTACATGAAAAGATCTAGTCTGAAATTATTTAGATTCGAGAGATCATTATAAATTCGCTTTAACATTAATAAGTCTTACTTGGCAATGGTTAAAATGTTATTCACGAGTTTAATAATTACAAGAGATCGTGTGTTAACAACAATCAGTTTGTTTTCTAATACTCGCTACAGTATTCATGTGACGATGTAAAAGTTTGTCTGAGGCTAAACAAGGTTTTAAATATTCAACGTCGAACTTTGATAGTATCCATTGCCGTCCCACATCGCCGCAGGAACGTGCTTCCGCGCAAGAGACACTTAGTCTAACTTTAGTATTTTGTACTTGGACTAAGCAAAAATATAGACGCAGCCGCGCTCAACAGTGTCACAAACTGTGGAGACAAATGCGCGACAATGTTTGTGTGCTCTCGACCTTAATATCGAATAAATATTAGTTTTACGCTTTGAATAATTGTTTTTTTAATTGATTTGCACACGACGTCGCTGTTCACACTAGGCACGTGCAATTGTACAATTTGACAAATGAGACAAAAACATTATTTAAATGATGTACATTAAATCCGGTTGTACTGCGGCTCAGTCTGCAATGCAATCGATACAATAAACGCATAATCGAGTTCTTTGTCCAAAAAGGTCGACCATACGTAACGATAAAATTACGATATGTTTACGGTGTTGCGACGTTATTAAGAATATACTTTCTGAGCTTTAGATTTACGTAAATCTAGATTTCTGAAGTCACAAGAAACACTATATGCTTTTGTACGCACCCATGCGCCGCGCTCTAATTTGCTGTTAATTTTTTTTTACTAATATATTACCCGTGTAAAATCCCAACAAGTGATGAAGACATTTGAAATAAAGCTTAATATTTAAGGAATAGGTTTAATTTTTAATTTAATAATTATGTTCATATAATGCATCACTACCATGTTATATTGTTGTCTTTTTTACACACGTGGTGTTGTTATAGTGCCATCGCTTGTGATATTCACTAGGTGTCGTACTCTACAGACATACCCCAACACAACTCAACGTGTCCAAGGCATGACATTTTTAGATCGCCTTCTTAGCCTGGGATTTATGTAAGATAACTCTAGTATAGCCTAAGAATTCACAGAGCCAAGCCTAAGTTGAAAAAATTGGTAACACACGATATATTATGAAATTAATTAAATAATGTAATTGTATTGTTTGAATAATGCGTAAGTACAAAGCGTTGCCAAAGGTTTCCATTTGTGCGCAAATCTAATTGACGCTCCTTGAAAGTTTGTGTCGTGCTGTGTCACAGACCACAGTGCGTCTTGCCCCGCTGGAGCTGGAGCTGCGTCGACGTCTATATTTTTGTCTAGTCTAGGGTTTTGTATTATTAATGAATGAGTTTTCGTAATTAGCGTCCATTTTAATAGCAGAGTATCGTGTTTCGGTGCCAATACATTGTAATAAAACATAATGACGTATATTTATATTTATTATATACAATTTATTGTTTTACTTTGATATTGAATGTACAATATCGATGTGCCATCGCAATGTGTTTATGGAATGTCGTTTACTGGATAAATAAACTGAGAACAATAACCGATCGACTTTCATTTCCCTCCATCTTCTGTCTACGCATACCGATAAAACTCTAAATACGAGCCAATCCAGATCTTAAACTTATCAATATAGAGTCCATTTTGTATGATCTTGTTCGTGTTTTAATGAAATTAATTTCGCTAAGTGTGCGCCCGGGGTCGGCGATGCGTAAAATCGAAGGAGCCCGAAATTTCAGTAAAATTGGGAAGCATTTAATATATTCCTAATTCCATCCGAGTCTTTATGGAAATTTTATTATTCTTTGCACAATTACAGAAGAGATACAATGCGGACATGACGGGAATACGTATCAACAGGCCGCGGCAGTGTGGCTACACAACCCCCCCCCCCTCCGCCCTTCTTCAGAATGTGTCACTCGCAGTGCGCGACGGCCTAACTATCTTAGGTATCGACATTCGCTGTGGTGTCGACCTTAAGGAGCATATAGGGACAGTCGCCTCCACGACACCGACGGTTCTACGGTGTTCGCGTCGAATTAACTGTGTCTATTATATAGGGCTCAGGGCGGTCCCCGCATAGAATACTGTTCGCATCTCGGGGACGGCTCTCGCTCTGCCCAGTACGACTCGATGCCCTGGACAGGTGGCAGCGGAGGGCTGTCCGCATTGCGAATGCTCCTGCCGATGATTTGACGATTGATTTTCAAAAAACGCCGAAGCACGTTTGTTTTAAGAACGAAAAAACTTTTGTATGGCACATAACGTACAACACAGGAGGACAGGTTAATCAAGGCAGGAAACAACAAACGCAAACTCCAGCAGCAGCACAGGTTATTATAGAATGAAGACGTTTTTATAAAAATAAATTAACTGATTTTGAAAGTTAAATAAACATCCGGAATCTAGCAAACAGGACTTGTCATTTTGGCAGTCAGCGCCTACTTACCCGATATACCGTCACAAGGACTCGCTTCAGTATGTCGCATTTCGGGATCAGCTCCTGTTCGTTCAGTAAAGCACATCAGTGGATTTTTGTCCGATGATAGTCACTGTCGATGCATCCATGACAATGTGGCTGACACTCCAGCAGCTCGCTCGGGGCTATTCGCCTCCTCTCTCCTGCTGCGAACCGCCAGAGAGTGGAATTCGCTTCCTGCGCCTGTTTTTCCAACCTCTTACGACACGGGACTCTTCAAACGCCGAGTGAATCGGTACTTGTTGGGCGAGCGCGCCTCATCATCACTAAACCTCAAAACTTCAGTTACACCGCGGCAGGGTCTTCAGCCGGCTCTACCGACTGGGCGCCTAATCGCCGGTTATAGATAAGGACAATTTATGAAATGAGATAAAAGAAAATGATGAGTTAAAATATAATTTAATGTTCCCGCAAATGGGTTCAAATTATGAACGGTACATTAACCGCTGTTTACGAGCTCCGGGAGCGAGGCCAGCGCAGCGGGGTCGGCCCGAGTCTCGCGAAAATAACCTAACATCTGCTTTAAAAGCATTCAGTGAATTTCTTTACGCATACTTCGATGGCCGCTGCGCGTGGAGAGGATGCACAATGAAAGGATCACAAAAAATATATACAATGCCGATGTGAGTGGAAGGAAGAGCCCGGGCCGACCGCGTCGTATCTGTACAGATCAAATAAAAAGAGTTCTGACGGAGGGTCGTGTCAACAGTCCGCGGAATCGGCGAAAGTGCATAAAGGGATTAATTAATGTTAAGGGAGCGAAAAAGTGTACAAGGGAGTAAAGACGTCCAGTTCTATCTGCCTACCCCATTAGGTATTCGACGTGTTGGTAAATAGATACCTTAATTATACTGGCCCGACAAAGACGCTACAGCGCACCTAATGGTAAGTACAGTGCGGTCCAAACATGACAGCTACTACCAAAGGTCCAAGCGAGTCACCACTTATGACGACCTGTGCGCTTGTGTCCTGTGGTCGGGGACAGAGACCTGTTCACTCTCGTCTTAAAGACTGCAAGTCATACGGACGTGGGTATATACTCGCCGGAAGCATGTTCCACTCGTTAGCTGTTCGCATGCTGAGTGCAATACTCAGCACAGCAGTTCCGTTTGACTGTCGCAACGGAATGCACCGGCCGGCGCTGGCCGCAGCCGTGGCACGGAGCCTGCCAGTCTGTTCGCACTAGGGCCGGCGCACACGTAGGCACGCGGATATGTCGTGTGTAGCTGCATTTGAGACGCAATGGACATCGGATCGTCGCCTTTGCAATTTCTTTTTATATTGACTAGTGAAAGTAAGTAGACTGCAACAAATGGAGAGTGTAGCAGGGTGTGGACTTCAAATTATTACCGAATCACGGAGTTCTGGTCTGCCACAGCAATCATTATAGAGATGTCAATATTATCATTGAATAATCTATTTTTTACATCGGATTTCCAAAAAATCTTGCAGATAGAATGCCGGCCTGCACGGACACACCTTCACGCTTCGTTCATAGGACTCGGCGTCACAGGACGGTGGGAACACGCTCACCGGAAGATTTTTTACAGCTCGGCTGCAGCAAGAGTTAGAGATCTTCTTAGTTCTGGCCCTGATATGAGTTACCGTACTGCATCCTATTTTAACAAACCAGTTTTGATTTTTTTATTGTCCTGTCAAAAAATCAAAACAGATTTGTTAAAATAGGATGCAATACCTAGTACAAGTACATATAGTGATCCCATAGTACCTACAGCGGCATTGTACGGCGACCCCACTTCTTAACTGATATCAGGTGCAAGTGCGGTCGTGCGTGGCGCATTGCTGCCGCCTCTGGGACGGCTCCGGCCAACACCATCTGACTGCTTTAGACTCAACTGATCGCCGAGCTCGGCGACTCAAGGCCGATGAGGCTCTATCGTCGCGTGAACTACTCAGTTTGGAGCACCGGCGTACAGCGGCCTGCCTTTCGGTTTTCTATAGACTATACTCTGGAGAGTGTGCGGCCGAGTTGTATGATTTGGTTGCCCCCTCCCCCTTCTACCATAAATTGACAAGACGCCGTGCTGGTTTGCACCCTTATGTGGTTGTCATTTCGGCTGCTCGCACGAAGCGATTCGCCAAAGAGTGGAATTCACTTCCTGTGTATGTGTTTCCAACTTCTTATGAGATGGGAATCTTCAAACGTCGAGTGAATCGGTATCTGCTGGGCGAGCGCGCTCCATCGTCGGCCTCATCATCACTTTCCATCAGGTAAGATTGAGGCCAAGCGCAAGCCTATCAGTAATAAAATTAATAAAATAAAATAATGTCAAATAAATCATCAGATACCTGCTACATCCCTAATTCGGACAAACGCAATACAAACTATGACGGATGCATGGACGAGCCGTGATTACGTTGCGATATATCTGAACTCGATATCAAATGGCCCTTTTAAGTATTTGCGAGGAGTCCGCAGCTCGGCGCGGCCAGACGGCAAGTACTACGCGGCAACTCGTGCTCACATGAGTATCGAAGGACGGCGCGTCCTGCTTGCGTGTTGTAATATACCTGCATATAACACATTTGTAGACGTGTGCGTGTGTGCGTGTGTATGTACACATTATTATATACGTGTATAACACTTAGAAATAGTCTCTAGAGCTGCTCAACTGTATGAGAGCTCGCCTCGATGTTTCCCGCGCCCGGACCGCTCGTATTCAGGTCCGCGTGTGTACGTATTGGTCCGCGCGTCACGCTGACACTACGCAATCGATGCTGTCGTTCCCAGTTTCCAGTGTTTAAGCCGGCCATGGCTGCCGGGGGATGATAGTATATTGACAGCTGCCGTCGTTGTGCCGGCACTCGCGCACGGCCGCTACAGGTCTCTACATGCGTATGTGAGCTATTGGACACTATCACAAGCTGATCCTGAAACGCGACATGCCGAAGCGAATCACTGTGACGGTCTTTGCACTTGTGTGCTGTGTTCACGACACAGTTGGAAATGGTTTTGCCGCCTTAAAAATACGTTTTTAGATAAGTGCCGGTGCACACGCTGCGATGTGACGCCCTAACGTTTTTTCGCCGCAGCGGCACCGCTTAGTGTAGCCTGTTACTATAAATTTATTGTAAAATACAAGGGATTGGTACTGCTCCGGTATCGCAATGCTTGCACCCCTCCCCGCTTCATCTCGTGTTGCAAAAATAAGAGGACATTATTTTGCGAAAGTCAATCTTTATTTAGAACAGTAAGTGATATGTTACTCAAGGCCGTAGACAAGACGCGACGCAATGTTATAATACCTTGTTTATTAGGTCTCTGTGAAACGTGCTCTAGATCTAAGGGATAACTCATTTACGGAACCAATTTATGTCTCGTTTACACAATGCCACCTACTCGCACGCCAGTAATACGAGTACAATAACTATTATCAGTGCCCCGGTAGTTTCAATTAAACTAAATATAAATTAAATAAACAATGCTTGAATCGTCTTATAGTAATATACCGTATTCTATTCTATATTCTACCATAAATTGTGATTTTATATTCTATAATATAATATAATGGATGCACTGTCAACGATTTAGACCACCTTTAACTTTCTTTAATATCATTTTTAAATAATTTCATAAATATACTGTCACGCTGTATTTAATGAACACGCGATAAATACAATTCAGCATATAATTTCTCACCGGAATTAAAAAGGAATAAAATGTACATTATTATAAGCCTTGTTAAGATCTATCGGACAGACACAGGTACAACTTGGTATGTACGTAGCGGTAGCCCCGCCGCAGTAGGGAGCGCACACTACACCGCCGGTACGCATTCCTAACGCAGGTGAAACCGCGAGCGTGCGCTAGTTTCTTATTACAATTATCTAAAGCGGCTATCGATTTCAGTCATTTTATATTTTGCTTTTTCGGAAGCCCCGCTGATCGGAGAGTGCCCTCCGGCCTCGCGGCGGTGCGTAGCGCTCGAGCGTCACAAATCGTATGTAACTCGTACATTAACTGGTCGCGTGTAAACGGCCCTGCAAAGCGTCCTCCGAGACGCAGCTGAACCAACCTTCGAGACTCTATTATAGTATTTTCTCTGATATATTATGTACTTGTACCGTTTATGCCGACACAGATTAATACATTAATACAAAGATTAATACATAAACAGTTGGTAATCACGAAGTTAAGGAATATATGAAACGATAATCTTGTACAAATAATGCAGACAAGAATGGAGTTACGTGCTTTCTCCTTCCGCGGCATAGTTGCTGCTCATTTTGTTCCGTAAGTATTCCTTGATGCAAATGTGACACATAATCGACAAAGTGTAATAATCAAAAAGCCTCGGATCTTGAATTTGTTGAAGGCGGAGAAAACTGAAATTTATAAACATTACTTTGACTTTGCTTAGAATTTATTCCGAAATTATATTATTTAATTAATATCAAAGTACATAGTAAATCACCAATTTCCTCAACTTGGACGGACTCTGTAAACCAGTCCAAGTCTATATTGAGGATCCTGTTGTACATGTAATAATCCCTGGGTACTATGAACAGTAAAACTGTAAGCTAAATAGAGTTGCTCTGTTAAGACACGAATTTATTACATAAACCAGATTATTTTACATTTTGAACAAAACATTATCATTTCAAAACAACATTTAAAGCTTTTGCTTTACCAGTTTCTAATAATTTAATATTTGAATAATAGTGTACCTACTTCAGTTTATCCAAACTCGTATTTCTCATATTGCCATTTCATTGACACGGCCGACTGCTCCATAGATTCAAATGAGTTCGGCCACTCCTTAACTGTTCGCATGATGAATGCACAATCGAATTTCTTCGTGCGGAGATATAAGGAACCCCGCCCACCCGTACGGATGGTATCGGACACGGCATCTAGTAGTTTTATGATGAAATGGGGCTGAATTAGAGAATGCAGCTCCTGAGAAACACTCTCCATTGTGCAAGCGGTAAAAGACTGCGAAGCAGGCGACTTTAGGTCCATCCTCGATGTAGTGCATCAGCTCTCTAAATTGTAAACCGTGTATTATCAGGTAATCCCAGTCGAAGAGGCAGCGGCCACCAGTCTGCCAGCGAGTCCGACGGTCACTCGCGTCTAGCGCCGTCCCACAGAGCGCGACAGTATATCTTCGTCTAGTCAGTACCCACCCATACACAAGCGTAAGGTTACCTTGGGGCGAGGTCTGTGTGTACATTTGTCCGTAAATATTATATTATTATGAATGTTTTGCCCGAAGGTACCCGAAACTGAAGCCATCGTTTGGACCCTAGATATGATAAAACGAGTCGCATTGATCACGCGACCCGCGACCCAGGGCCCGCTGTCCGCTGCAGACGGCGACGGCGTCCCTCATTCACAAAACGATCCGATATCTCTCCTATATTGAAATTGGAAATTTTCAATCAATCATTCCTTAAACTATGTTTTACAAGCGCGTCAGCTTTACCTGAGCCGACTTTACCTGTGTATTGGAATTGTTTTTAAAACAAGAATTAAATAGAGTTAAACGGATCAAAAGTGTTGACAACTCTGATAAAGAAAACACCCCTCCAATTATTTTAAAATATCTTTTAGGGAATGAAGCTAACTTTTTTGTGCCTAAATTATTAACAGTAAATTCGGATTTCTTTCTCAATTGTGTTTAAATTTTTTTTTTTATTTTATTTAAAAAACTAATTTGGCAGCGTAATAATCGATTTCTTAACATTAAAAACAGAGTATTCTTTAGTTCAGAGAACTCAGTAATTACTATCTTGTGTACAACTGCACCAAGCGAACCGGTATAAAATAAGACAGTGAGTGGAAAATTGGTATTAATTTCCATTTGTTGCTGACGTTAAGATGGTTTGTTGTTTGAGGGAATTGTAAATAATGTAATGGTTGTTATCAAAACAAATAAGCAATCGATTGTCCATTTCGTGGAGTGCAGTATCGATTCAGTGTTATGTATATATATCTGTGACCACTGCCTATCTATTTAGTTCTGTCTTTGACATTATCTATTTTCAATTTCTTTATACTATACTAACCATACAACTAAATTAAATAACATTATTATATGTTCACTTATGCATTTAAGTAGTTGTAAGTATTGTATTGTATTGTGTATTATGTGTGTGGCCTAGATTTTCTTAGGCATTGTTTGTTGTTTTTTTTTCTGGTTTTTCATGTGATTTATTGTATTATGTCGTCACTTTTGTCTGGCTGCTGCTAATAAAACGTTTTCTTTTCTTGATTTTTTTTTTCTTTTTATCTACATATTTCATAAAAACACACTTGATATTTATTTCATTGTATCGTATATGCCGAAGACGCTCGATGATGATGATAATGATTGTACAAATTAACCAAAGTACATTGAAACATCACTAACCACGACAAATCTACAATTCATCAGTTAGGATGGTCTGGTTATCTCGTTCTAACCCAAAAAGTTTCTAACCTAATTTAACCTAACGTGAAGGAGCCGCGAGGCACTATGCAGTTTGGCCAACAGGACAAGTAGTAATACTAGACCCTACCACTCGCCCGTCCACGTCTCCTAGCTGCAGACTGGGTTCTTAGGGCCGCTGTACACTGGCGCCAGCTGGGAGACGCGGCCCGAGCGGCGGCACTCTCCACGGCAACCCCGCTCCCTCGCTGCGTGTGCTGTTCTGCTTATTCATGTTACTGTGACTGTGTGCTTCATGAAAAGCCTAGCTACTTGATGTCTGGACTTTTTCAGTTCCTTCCATCAACTCTCATCTTTACACGCTGTCCTGCGCTATAACCTAAGGCAGGTCACTTCACCACAATACCAACCACGCTAAATATCGATTCAAAATAACGAGTTTTTTTTGGTCCCAATATTCGAATCATCGATTAATCAATCTCAGACCAGCATCCCTACTCTGATTGTTTCAATAAAATACTGGTTAATTATTTAAAAGTTGCCAAGGGCATTTTGTCATCGATACCGGAGTAGAAGTCGCAGGCGAAAGCGTGTTTAATATATTTTAGATTGATGGCACAAGTTATCAGAACTTTTCAAAGCTGTCCGTCATTCCTCGACAAAGCTGAGTCATGATAACTCGCGCGCACGCTCACTAGAGCGGGTCGCAACGGTTATCGATAAGCTGGATTTGATAAACGCATATACTAGGCCCTGTCCGCGGCTTCGCTCACGTAGAATTCCCGGTTCGCATTAGAATACGATATTATATAACCTACGTTTTTTTAAATGTGAATAAAGGTAAACATGTAAACAGCTCACCTGTTGGTAAGCGGTCGCTGCTGTCTACGGACAAATACAACACAGAAACTGTCATTATTGCACCGCTGCCCTAAAAGAGCGCTCTCTGCTTCTTTTTTGAAGAGTTATCGTATTCTGGAAGAACATTTTATAAGTTTAAAGTGTTCTACTAGAAGATTCTAGAAAATAGCATTGTTGTTGCGAGATCTCGAGCCTTTAAAGTGGGGGGATGAGACGACAGGCGACCGCGCAGAGCGCGCCGCAGGAGCTGTGATCAAATGAATTACATTTGTTTCGCATCAAAATAAAAATCTTTAATATACAGAAAAGAAGAAGACAAAACTTACAAACATGGCGGAATACCGCAGAGGAAGTCTGAGACGAGGGCATCAGCTCAAACAATACTACAGAATGCTTACTCCCCATTCTACATTTGTTCTTTGTAAGTTCCACATTTTTAATTTTGTAGGGATTTTTGATTATCAGCGGAGGCGCTGCAAGGAATTGTAAACACACATATTGTTTTAATGATTCACAGGAGGACGCTTGACGTTAATCGCACCTGGTGAAAGGTGAAGATGAGTCCGACGATGGAACGCGTCCGCCCAAAGTATGCCTGTATCACTTTTCTGTTAAAGGCTCCCAAGTTACAAGAACTTGGAAATTTGGTCCTAGAAGCTAGTTCTACTCCTTGGCTGTTCGCATGATGAATGTAGAAACGAATCTCTTCGCGCGGATAAGGAATATGCACTACATACGGATGGTATCCGACACAACGTCTAGTGGTTTTATGATGGAATAGAACTGGCGGGATCAGAGAATGTACCTTCCTAAAACACTACATTGTACAACCGGGAAAGACTGCGAGGCGATCGATTTTACGCCAATGTTCGATGCTCCGTATTTTAGTTTTCGTCAGAGAGATATTTACGTTTTTGATATACTTGCTTATGATTTACAATATTACTTACAATAGTATTTAATCGATACTTATATTACTTACAATAGTAAATATTCGTACAATAGTAATTAATTAATAAAGCAATGCAGTATATACCGTAAAACCGAAAGACTACAACCCTATACTTCCCAATCAAATTATCATAAACCAGTGGCTGGATCAATGTGCGTCGCAATTAGTCCGAGAGACGTTTTTACGAGCCCCGAATAGAGCCAGGGGAGGGAAATGTGCGGGACAAGGACAGATATACAGGGGGCTTCGACTGAACACCAGGGCCTTGATTTGCCGTTCTCTATTTTTATATACGCGTATAAATAAAGTATTTAATGATGGTAGGGTGACTCCACGCACTAAATCGTTATCACAGTACACAAGTGCAAGGCAGGTTCGGACCCAAAGGGGGGCAAGCCAGTGCCCACACTCCGGGCGCCTTTTCTAGGGGTGGCAGACGAGCGCATCACATCACCCAGCGTATCCCCTGAATAAAGTACTTAGACAAGTAGACCAACTTATCCATCATACCAAGTCTACGAGATATTGCGGAGACGACAGTCCCTATATGATGCCTCAGGTTAAGCTCACAGCGTTCATTCATATTAAAGATACTTTAGCTGTCGCGCTTTGCGACATATTCTGGAGAGGAGGAAGGAGGGAGAAATCTTTTGTTTTTACGGAAAAATACACATATCTGTATTTTCTTGGCATTAAACTCAACCAAAATTTTGTCGCCCCCAGAAGAAATAAGGCTCCAGGACCGATTGAGTCTAACATCTAAACGGGAAGGTTTCCTGATTGAATCCCCCCGACAGCAAGTGGGCTTGCTGCAATAACCCCCGTGAACCACACTGTCGTCTGCATAGCAATATATACATATAGCCCAAAGATAGCACATCGTTGATATGCAGAAGAAAGAATGTGAGTGAAAGTACAGAGTGTTGGGAACTCCGGCATTAATTGTCAGGAACTGCGAACTGTGACCATCAACGAGGACACGAATTCTACGCTCGTGATAAATGCCAGAGATCTACGCACACGGATTGTCGAGAAGACCGTACGATCGAAGCTTGAAGAGAAGGTCACGGTGCCAGGCTCTATCAAAAGCTTTGGCGATGTCGAGGCTAGCCGCCAAAGACTGACAGTGTTTATCCATTGTCTCCCCCAGCGGTGCAACACATACACTAGAAGATCACCAGTTCACCGAATCTGTCGAATACCGATGTACGAGACAAAGTCCCTCGCCGCCTCTATTGGTTCGCGGTGAGCACGAAGACTACTGAACAGATTTTCGTGTGGTTTTTATCATTAGACCGAGTGATTTATGAGGAAGATTTTTGTTTATAATATGTTACGGAGGAGTGTGAGAGGGAGTAGTTTTAGCCTAAAATGAACGCGGCATTTACTGACTTTTCAGCGGTACGGAGTCCACCGAGTCAGCTAGCTCTGTAAAAACCCATTACATTTATTGTAGTGTTTAACTCTATTTGTGGCGTCTGAACGGAAGAGCATGTCGTTAATACTTGATTTTATCTATTATCTAGTCCCGTGCTCTGACTGAAACGGGAAACTTTGCTCATTACGGTCTGCCGGAGAGTGTTTGCGCGGAGTTCGCGCGCGGCCCTCACGTGCCTAGAGTACGTCGAGATCTGCTTCATGATTATGCCTTATTTTACTATTGTACTGCGGTATCATTCAATAGAGTACTTTCTAGTATTCATTTGACAATAGATGAGATTGGCATGATACAGAGAAATCCATGGAAGAATCGTAAAGTAAAAAACACGCGGCTTAAAAAAGAAAGTGAAACAACATACTTTCTACGTTTTGTTAAAATCGTTCAATTTAATTTTATTCTATCATGTATTTTCTTGTACTCAAGCATTTTTTACGGCATAATGTCATTAAAACAAGGAGGACACGACGCGACAACTCTATTTTCCTTCTTCTTTTTTTTTTTGTTAACCCGGTGGAAATCCCAACGAACCGTCAGGGGAGCGGTGAGGGCCGCTCCCCCGGTGCGTCGGACCTGCCCCGACTAAAATCACCGGGGTGTTCCTTCTCCAGTCAGCCGGATGCTAAGGGCAAAGCCGAGCCATCTTCCTCGGCATCCGGCGACGGCCGGCCTTATTCAGGCCTCACCTACTAGGCGGGGGACGGTTAAATAGTCGCCGCCCCCCGCATACACCTAACACATTTCGGGAAGAGTGGTGTAGAGCGCCCCCCCCCCTCGACTCCTTGAGTTGTCAATGGAGCGGTGTGCGGGAACACATCGCACACCCCTCACGCCAGGATCTGGGCGACGCACTCCCTCAAAGCGCGCCGCCCGACAACTCTATTTACCTGACACAAGCACTAACTTCGAAAATATTTATTTATATCGGATACTATTGTATGTCAATTTATTTTGAATATCCAGTAATGAAGTATAGGTGCGGTCACTTCGTGGATAAAGGACCGGAATCCAAACTGGGCGACGTGAATTTTCATAGGTTCGAATCCCGGCACGTAACATCTGGTCTTATCCAAATTCAGTACGCATTGAGACAACACATACCTACCGGTAAAAGAAACCGTGGCAAGGAAGCCCGCTTGACATCTAATATAAATGTCGCATGCACTAGTGCCGTGAGAACGGCGATCAGCTGCGCTACCGGTCAGGTTGGGCACGACATGTAAGCGCAAAGTGGACACCACCACTTATTTCTGCTCACCCTGAAAGCGTTATAGCGTAACGATAAATCATATTATTTTTATTATTCAATAATATCTAATCTAACACAAATGTCTATAATCTCTAAGGTAGGGTAGGGTAGGGGGGCACTCGAACTTGAAATGGTGGCGATCGACCTCAAGACTGTTAGATTGCAAGCGATCGACTCTATCGGAGCAGGGAGGCATCCGTCGTAACTATGTATGGCACAGGGTTGTAGTTTACGCTGGCAGGGCTCACCGTAGCGCAGGTACCTCGTGGCGGAGACCTAGCGCGGCCGGCGTTGATCCGTAGCGCCGGCGGCAGTGTGAGCTCACGGCAAGTACTACTCGTCCATTGCGAGACTGTCATGCTCGAGAAGGAGACGGCTGAACGGGAGACGCAAAAACAATCTCGCGTCCGGACTGTCAGCGTCCTAGAACAAGACTATTTTGCGCGTGACCACCCTTCCTATCAGTAATCGGGTAGTAGACTTCCAGATGAGTTGGAGGAGGTGTATGGAGTACACGTTCTGCGTGAAAATTAGAGGGGGGATCATTTCCATCCTTCTTTCCAAGAGATGAGATTTTTATAGACTTTTCGCACACCAAGCCAAAGAACGAATGTGGACCCCCAGACTTGGTTAGCAGCAATGAGAAGACGATACTCCGGAGGTTTTTAGTCAGTAGAAGTCTGGCATACCGAAGCCGTGGCCCTCAAGGCAGCCCTGACGGTCCTATGCAGGATTTTCTCCCGAACAACAAAAAAAAAGTACAAAAAAAAAGCGTAGCAAGGTCACAAGTGCAATGCCGGACAATGATATAAAAAGTTAGCAAAAAAGCCATATCCAATAACATTTCTTTGTTGGTTTTTACATAACGACGTTATAGTTAGCGAGTAGAGCCGCCTGTCGCCGCTAGCGGAGGACTATTCTAGTATTAATAAGTAATAAATGATTTTTTTATTATGTTTTTGTTTTTATTAGTGCAACTATTCTATTGAAAATAAATAAATATGAATCATGTAACCGTCAAATACAATTATTGTAAATCGATCGATATCGGCCTGCTGGCGGCCGATCGCCGATTTCCCGAGATCGACTGAAGACATATAGCGATCGGCCGTCCGCGCGCCCTGCCCCTGCCCTGATGTACACGATACGTTTATTCGGACGGGACAAACTTAGATTGCGTTAGGAGCATTGTTTAGTTGTGAGGCAATATCTCCCATTCAGAAGAAGAAAAAGTTCCGACGTGGCCTCAGTTATAATAGTTTTTTGTGCAAAACTAATGTAATATATCCTCGTGAAAATGTAAAGAGAATGCCGAGGTACGGTCCCAAAGATTCAATAAAACTGAAAGGTTTTTCCCTGCGTCTAAAACTTGGTATTTTTCTTATACATAAAATTGTATCAACATGCTTTATTCCTTTTGATGTGAGCAGATATATATACATTGCTATATCAACAACTAGCCTAACGAGCTCCTGTGTGTATATCAGGGCCGGCATGAGGACTGCGATTGCCAGTGGATTCTCATCCTTCACCAGTCGCCGGTTCTTGGAGTCCATTTTACTTCTCATCTGGCGCGGTGTAATAACTTTGCTGAGCAAATTAAAAAAGAAACAGTAACTCATATACCTAGAGACTTTCTGTCGCGATATATGGTATAGGGGCCGACATGGCGACGGACACTGTCAATGGATCTTCGTGTTTTAATGGTCGCTGCCGTTTGCAGACTGCACCGCACTCGCTGTCCGGTGCGCGCCGTCAAGCGCTGTAGTTACTTAGTCGAGTCAGTCTAAAATAATGTAAAAGGATATAATTCCTACGAAGTCATAGGGAATATTTGATGAACAAATGAGAATGGACCCGAGCGCGTGCGGACGCCGCGGCCGGCAGCGCGCCTGTCCCACGATTCATTGGTAAGTGGATAAAGTTGTTTTTACATAATTTTGAGTAAACAGGTATTGAGTCGGTGTCCCTTCGCACTGGCATAGGACAGGCAGGACACCTGCTTCATAATTATTGTTATTTATTCATTCATACGTATAATTGTCCCTAAATATGTTGTCTATAATTTACTTTGTTATAATAGAAATATGAAGATATCTGTATTTTTTACACATTTGGAATTAGAATCGAATATAGAACATATATATATCCTCCCTGGACATCTTTCTCGTGTATAAAATCACTCCGTATAAATAGTTTATTCCGACATCTAGCAGTTTTTGAGGTAAATCAGGCAAAGCGTGCAGTCTGGTTCGACTAGTCGCTAAGTAAACGAACAAAAGGGCATAGTTTGTATTAACGTCCCTCGCCTCGGACGCAGCGACTGTTGATTCAGCGAGTTGCCCTTTGAAATGACTCAATTAAGATTGTTTTGCTTCGTCGCCGAGATTCAAATGGCGCGGAAAATTTGCACAAAAGCTTTTATAAAATTGCTAAAAGGGAAAATGAAAAGCGTGTTGTTCTTCGTCGAAACAAACTCGAAGCTTTGTGCTCCTATCCCCTTGCCTTACAGACACGGCTTTAGCGTGGACAAGTGTTGCCAGCTTACAAAGTCTTGCAGAGCTACATTTACGACGCGAACAGAATTACTTTTTTTACTTTGCACAGTGATCACATCACACCTGATAGTAAGGATGATGCTATCCAAAAAAGGACTACAACTATCAACAGTGAAGAGAAACAATCGACAGTTGCAGCGATCATGCCGGCCTGCACAAACATCTCTTCACGCTACACTGAAAGGACCCCATATCACAGTACGGTGGGAACACGCTCGCCAGGAGACCATTCCACAGCTCAACGCGTCGGCAACTTCTTAGTACTAGCCGGTATATAGCGGCGCCGGTGAATTGCCGTAGGGCCGTCACTCCGAAACCGAAAGAGCCGAAGGGCGATGGTGGAACACCGTCACGGCCGGTACAAAACTAAAAGTGAGCCGAGTTAACTCAAATCTTTCATAATTAGAGTTTCAAGAAACATTATTCAGACTGTCACGTGATCTCAAATACGTCCGACAATGGCATACATTGACCGAGCATCGAACTGAACTCGCGCCTATATATGTATGCTATGCGCATTAGACAAACGTACACATATTTAATACTAACTAAAATAAGTGTTACCTAATTACCGTCTTGTAAGAGTTCATGGTTCTCACTCGGGGCTCGGTATTCGCCTGCACGATGCAACACAATACCTAACACACATCTTAGAGTTATCACCATTTAAAAAACTATTGAAACTAAATTTACTTTTGTTCGCGCCTGCGACACGCCCGCGCGCACCGAGCGTTGCCGCGGCGTCGCGTCGGCGTTTGCCTCCTCTGGAACAGTGTTGAGAAAAACGTCACTTCACTTTTATTAGTTGTATTTGTTTTTCTTTATGTGATTAGTAGTCTCTTATTGTTTTGTGTTTCTTAACTTGACCTTTGTTTGTGTAATCTTTGCTGGCTTTTCTATTTTATTTTGTGAATTTATATCGTATGTTACTCTGAAAATGAAAAAAAAGTCAAGAAAAAACTCTGGCATGTTACAACCGGGACTCGAAAAGCCAGGACTTAGTATCGTAAGCAAGTTTACTAAAAACCACAAAACTCGATTCAAACGTCCAAGTCGATTAAATTGGATAACGTCAGTGAAAGTCGCGCAATTAAGCGAAAAAATTCTCACTCTTTGAAAATAAATCTAAACAAACGAAGGCTTAATTAAGTTTTCATCAAACGTTCAGTTGGAGTTGGGAGGACTGAGAGCACTTTGAGCGCCAGAGGTCGAACAAGCGGGCTTAATGAGCCACAAATACAGAAAAATACGAAACAGAAAAATGGATGTAGGGAATGCCGTTTGATTGCACAAAGCCCTGACCGCGAGGGGCTTTGTTGTGAAGTTTTGTGAACATTCATACCCGGGAGAGATCTGATGGATATACCTACTTCAAGTTGTGTGTGTCGGGAAAACAATTTTTTTACATTGTAGTTACACAGATAGGTGAATTGTGTATTATTTTAATGTTCATTTCTTTTTGTTTATTATCTACATCTTAGAAATGAATTTATAAGTAATTTCTTTCTTCTTCTTTGCCTTTTGAAGTAACCAGTCTATCACAGTGACCTGTTGTCGTGTGTAAACAATGGCCGTGTAGTTTGCCGACAATACTATGACATCTAGCGCCAGAGGCAGCTCTGCAGTCGGCAGTACAACAGAGTCAGTGAGGTCGTACGTCCCGAGCTCTCGACGGGTCTACACCGAGCTGCAATAGCATGACCATAATTTATTTTGGGGGTAGGACGATTTTCCGAAGTGGGTCATGACCACAGTACAGAAGCGCAAAGTGACTCGCTTCGACCTGCTCCTTTTCGGGATCAGCTTGGCTGTGTCCAGTAACTCGTACACAGTACAACCACTGCAGAGCTTCAGTGGCGGCGCGGGCCGGCGCGGCGACTGCGAGGGTCAGTGGAGCTTTGCCCTTTGACACTCGCTGTCGTTCTAGAATTACACTACATTTCCCATGAAGTGCGCTGCACTCACATTTTCGGGTCAGTGTAAAATACTCGTACGCCCTAGATCTGAACTCTTCGTAAGCAGGGCAAAAACTACTGCCTCACCCGCGTGCGAGTCCTTTTGCCTCTCTTATATGTGAATCAACCCAATAAAGAAATGTTTCCAACACAATTTTTAGAGATCTTGTACTCAGCAACAGTTTTTAAATATTATCGCCTAGGAAGTGAAATATTCTCGAAAAATCATGGTAACGATATCTTATGAGACTTTAGAGTTAACCTTTAAAATATAAAAACCAAGGCTTTGTTTTGGCAGTTTATTTATTTATAGAGAGTTCGTCCACTTCTGTAGATAGATATATTTAGTGGTTATGCCGGGTGATGTACTCGTCCGCCGCTTCTACAATTAGAGGCTCGGGGCGAGGACCCTGGCCCGAGGCATCATCTAAAGATCAATTTTAAAACAACAATTAAACAATACTCTTGCAACAGTACCAAGGCACATATCGCCGGTTCGGACACGCGGGAAGGATGACGAATATGGTGTACGATATGAATGCGAGCGGCAGCGAGAGCCGGCGCCCACTGACACATGCCTCAGTTCAAAGAGTTAATTCTCATGAAGATACAAATCACTTACATGAGAACCGTTTCTTTAAAAACTATCTGGAACAGTAAAGTAGCGAGAGCTCACTTGGCATATACATAACTATATTTGTTAGTATTTATCTTTAATATTGTTTATTTCGCACACACACATTTAATTTATTACGGAAGTATTAGGAACACACAAGAAAAAAAATCATTGATGGTCATCACATTCTGATAACAAAACGCTTGCGTATTTTAAAAATACTGATAGCGCCATCTAGTTTGTGCGAAGTGAACTAAATTGCCTAGCAAAAATAAATTCACACATTCTATTGAATTAAACAAATATATTGTAGTAACTTAGTTCTGAACCTGCAGCCAATAAAGAGAGTTCCGATGGAGGGGACAGTTCGGGTGCGCGGAATCAGCTACAGTGAAGAGGATAATAAATGTTAAGAAGCTAAAAATGTTTGCAAATATAGTGTGAAGTTGTGTTTCTTTCTCTCTGCCTACCTCTATAAGGAACCGGCTCGGTTGTACAAAATCATTCTTTGAGATTTTGTCCATTAGCGACCTTAACTCTGGTTCACAAAGTAATATTCCATTAAAAAGTAATTGTGTTTTACGAACGAAGTTTTTGCCGTAAAGGTCATTTTGCAGATAATTTTTATTCTATAAATTGTAATCCATTACTTCAGGAAATCCAATTATATTTAGCTTCCTCAAGTCCAGTTACGATGAAACCGAGTAATTATATCGTTCCAGTAAAATAGGTCAACCCTCGGCAGTGTTGCCCGCGTAGGACAAGAAAATAAATGGAATTATTTTAAAGCAAATTAAGCTTAGTTTTTATTGACTAATGTTCAGCTTCAGAAATGCTCCTTACATTTGAAACGGTTTCTAAACACTAACCAGCGTTCCCGGTCAGTTTTGCCCAAGGGTGACGTACATGAAAATCAAACTTTCATTCCTTATTTTAGTCCCTTAAGGGTGTAATACCAAAAAATCTGACTTAATGGGGACTTACGTGTATAGATTTTTATTATTTCCCCCTAACTATGAAATGGGGGTCATAATATAAAAATACGTCATTTTTAAGTAAACACTAAGTAAATCATTTTTTCGTGTTTTGGTTAGAAATAAAAAGTATGTATTTCGATATTTTTGAAAAATCAACCCTCAAGGGAGTAAATTGTTTATACTTGGGCAGCGCAGGGTCACCACAACTAGTAAATAAATATAATCGATTTAATGGTGAATAACCTACGTACACTGGCAACACTGGCGCCCGGAACTTTCTGGAGCACGTTTATTACGGTCCATTCATTTTACCACTCATCAATGTAGACGGTTACTCTGTACAGATTTACTGCTAACAGTTCAGAGCTGGATATTGCTTCCCCTGATAGTTCGGGGGGGGGGGGGGGATCATGTAACGTTCAGATTTTTCAACCTTTGAAACCTTTTCCATTATCACCGAATGAAACAGCAACATGTTCCTATAACACATAAAGCCGTAGTTCGGTTTCTGGCAGCAGCTATCAGCTCGCTGCCATTGGTAGGGCCTGAGCGGTGGGCTATTTATTGACACCCACCGCTGCCATAGATGAAGACTGAGTAACTGTTCGCTCGTCAGGTCGTAGGAGGCAAGCTGGCAGCGAGTAGACACCCGGGGGGGCTTAGTAGCCAGTAGGAGAGGAGTAGGTCGCCGTCTTCAGGGAAGCCCTGACGGTCCTATGCAGGATTAACCCCCACGGTTTCCAAAAAACGGTTAAAAATAACTATAAATCTTTGCGCTTATATGTCGTGCCCAACATAACCAGTAGTGCAACTGATCGCCATTCTCAGGGCACATGACATTTTTATTAGATGTCATGCGGGTTATCTTACGATGTTTTCTTTCACCGGTGACCATGTGTTGTATACATCCGTACTTGATCTGGAAAACCCCAGAGGTACGTCCCGGGATGCGAACCTAAGAGCTTTCCCGTTGCTGCGCATGGATACCGGTCTCTTGTCCACTGGACAACCACGGCCACTGACGAACACATACAGTAGATAATGTTATTGATTATTTCAAAACTTCCAGCACCAGTCAACAAGCAAAGATAAATGTCCTCAGCGTTGACAAAAGGGTGCTGCTAAGGCAAACAACGACGCGTCCCCTCGCGCCGAGTTGTTTCTAAGATCTCTTGTGCATTTCAAGCTTACAATAGTCTGACTCAGTAAATATACACTCAGTAACAAAACATTTATTTTTTGGTTGACCGGAGGAGAGAACACTGCACAGGACTCCGTGCTCATCAAAACAGGACAGTTCCGTTCGGTTTACTTTTACATCTGATCCGGCCACTTCCATATCTGATTTTTTAGGTTTTTCTTGACCAAAATCTTGCCTTTTATGATCAACCTTGACATCACCACCCTCACCTCGCTTCCACCTATTTTTGAGTATAGCGCCAATCGCATCCAGGCATGCCTAAAGAAACAAGGAGTCAAGGCTGTATCTAGAAAAGTGATATCGAGATTCCTTCCGTATTTATCTGAAGAAGGCTATTCTTATATCGCGTACCTGCCGGCACTAGGCTTAGTATAAACAAGTGTTGCAGGCACCCAGCGCCATGAGCCAGCTGTCGTATTTCATATTACACTATTTCTGACAAAAAATTATATTGAGGTCGTAAAGGACTTAGAACTTTTTGCGAAGGGCAGCTTCTGTTTGCCCAATTTAGCACTTTACTTCTTTCATGAAAACTTATACAAAGATTAAGTAACCATCTCAAAGAAGAATGACTTAAGTCCAGCTTAAAAAATATAAAAGTCGCGTCCAAGTTAGGTTGTGTTGGGTTGACTTAAAGCCCACACTTTAGGGAGTGTGTCGCCCGACAAAGGTGCGACCGGCACGCGACGTGCACCCGCATGCCGCTCCAGAATCGAAGAGGCAAGGGAGAGGTGGCTCTTAACACCACCCCTCCTCAAGCGAGTAGAAGCTTGACCAAGGCTGCACGCCTAGCCGGGTATCGAGGATGGGGCTACAGTCGTACCCTCGATTCCGGTAGGTGAAAAGTGCAAAACCCCGGGGGTTATAGTCGGTGCGAGTCCGGCACACCGGGGTGCGGCCCTCACCGCCACCTGATGGTCAATAACGGATATCCCCCGGGCTACCAAAAAAAGGGCTGGCACAACGCCATTCATTATCACTTGGAAACAATCTCGACAGGAAGTTAGTGACATACCCCAATCATGTTTCTGTGATGTTGATGCAGTCAGCATGAAGTTGATCGATCACGCGAGAGTCTGCTTTACGCTCGCTGATACCAAAGGCTCAACACGCATCGGCCACGCCGACCCCGTACGTCACAATGACGTCGTGATTTGTACCAGTGCTGTGGTGTGAAGTGTTGGAGGCAGCACTGCAATAGCCGCAAGGGCTGCCACTTGCCATCGCCAATGTTACGCCCGAGTAGTGTAGCAACAGGCACCGCGCTGTGTTAACAGCAACGGCTGTCACAAGCCATTCTTCAGCTTCATTCTTAGCGTCTTCTACACGCCGGAGTGGCAGCGGCGGTTTGCACCGCAACTCACAAAACCCGCAGGAAACATCCTGCGATAATAGCAATGGCCGAAGCTGTGGAGTTTCGCGTGCGCCAGAGCAACATCACCAGTATTCACGGCCGCGACCTCCTGCTACTCCTGCAGCAGGCACAGCGATGACTGCCCCGCGCCAGGCCGTGCGCCAGACGCAGCGGTGCTCACGAACACTATTTGCTACTCGTGGCAACTTACACGGTTTCCATAAGGCAGCAGAGAAGTCACAACAACACAAAATACCGAAAAAAACACAAATTACATTGTTTTCTATGTACGTATATTTGTTGTACTTTTTACTTGGCGTCCGTTTTTATAAAAATCGTCTTCAATCACCGTATTGTTTAGTTTTTGATACTGCTCAAATATAATATAATCCATAATTTGTTCTGACTTAAATATCATCATTGACCCTAAACAACTACAGCTAGAAATATGAAATTCGCATATTTTTATGACGTAGGCCACCAATAAGGGATATTTTGATATTCCACCCGTAATAGGATAAAATTAGGGTTGAGAGCTTGCTCGAAAACCGCCAGTATCGAGTGTAAGTCGGACCCGGGCGAAGCAAGCTGCGTTCGCTAGCTATGCATGAGAACACAATACGACTGAAATATGGAAGTGGTCCTCCTAAGCCGGCGGCAACTGTGCGGTAATTCCCCGCGGAACAATAGTCCATTGTTCGAGCGTGCCGGCCCCGGTTTATCGTTGATCCCGTTCTACCCGCGCTCTCATACAATTAGAAAATATAACGGAACCGCGTACAACCGCCATAAGTGAGTTCAAATGTTCTAAAAAAAAAAAAGAAGAAAAACATATAATGTCAACAATCTCTCTTTACTTTATAGACTACACTATACTTACCGTCAGGTGCACTGTTGACACTTTGTCGAGTCAGAGTAAAAAAAACGAAGGTGTTAACACGAATGCTTGCGGTACCGGCGTACAGCCCGGCAGTACTGCACACACGATCGTGTCTGTGCCTGATACAGGTCAACCTCTCGCCAGGGACGCGTCCCGCTACAGGACGCGGTAACAAGTCCTTACCTGATTATAGGTACCTCACATTATTTTTCATAGAACAGTTGCAATGCAATTAAAGTGTAGTGCAAGAAATTACATAAAGAAATATATTTAATTGATTAAACTAATACATTACATACATACATTATAATTCCAGGTCCTGTAATGGATTCCATAGGCTCGTGGTTAAGAAGTTGCGACGGTGTGAAGTACCGCCTGACCTTAAAAAGGGCACCTAATTTTGTTTGTTAGCTGTTTCCTCTAAACTCAATTGTAAATCTGATTTTAAAAACATTATGTCGTTTCTGTGTCGCACTTGTAGCTGTAATGCTGCAGAAAAACAAGATAGAACAAGATGAGCTTGAAAAACATACGAAACCAAATATATGTTGCTTCACATTTATCGGCGCCTCACTACTAAATTATCTTTCCGTGAGTCGTTCTGTTCTATGCGCACTTCGTACGTATTGTCGTCGCCGCTCCCGCTGCACTGTTATTTTGAATTTCCTTACCATTTTTAGTACAAATTTAGAGCTCATAATTATGGCTTATCTCTTGTCCTATGTATACTTTTTCAACGATAGCATTTTGAAACTTAAAACAAGACGTTATTCGAGAGGATTGTCGACTAGGTTTTGCTGGTTGTTTGTTTTGGCTTTGCTTTGCAGTGGGACGAAACTGACTGAAGATAATAATACATTAGATTTAGTGTTTTCCTTTTTATTACTGTTCATGTCCGTGCGTTGCTTGTATTTTCAATTATATTTTCTTCCGACCTAGTGGCTAGTAGTCTACACTTGTAAATGTAGTCGCATTTGCAATGTATCTTATTCATGTCTTATATATTTATGTATGTGTTAATATAGACTGTGTAAGTTTTGTGATATATAATAAATATGATTATACAATAGTTCCAGAAAACATTCGGTCCAAGATAATAGGCCAGCCAAGTGCGAGTCGGCCTCGGGCATCCAGAGCTGCGTGCAAACTTGTTAGTAATAATAATAATATATCATCACGGTATAACCTTTACAGAGTGAGCAGAGATACACGAGTCTCTGTGTCCACTTTGCGCTTTTAGTAGCCAACGTGACCAGCGGCGCAACTGATCGCCGACCTTACAGCACTAGTACACATGGCATTTCTATTAGGGATAGGAGCCTACGATTAATTTACTCCGTTTCTATGAGTAACGTAAATTACACGCGGTCGAAACCGCCGCCATAAGCTAGTTATTGACATGTAAAATCTATTAAGATACACGTAGGGTATTTGGACCCGGCGTCCGCTGGTCCGTATGACTCGGCATCGCCCTAGAAGTAGGTCCCACGACGTGGCTCATCGCGACCCTTTTCGTTTTCAATCCGAGCCGGTCCGCTCGCACTCGATAGCTCGACGGATGACGCTTGTTACGTGTTCAGAGCGCTCCGGTAGAGCTACGGCTGGCGGATATTGTACCCACATTATATATAGTACTGGTCACCTGTGTTGCTATTGTTCTCTGTGATGTAACAATATAGGTTTAGGTATACTCGTATGGCATGTGTGTATAATATATGCGTGTTCATGTATATATAGTACATATAATACACATATGTACATATAATTGTCTATGTCATTTTGAAATAGTCTCTGGAGCTGTGTTTTCGATACTCGATTATTCCCCGGCGTAATTTCAGTTACAATATTTTTGTCATGAGCATCTCATAAAACACATGTCTTTAATCTGTCACATTTATAGCCCTACAATGCTGTATTATGAAAGTTATTAAATACTTTAATAATGTAACGTGATCAAAATGTCTATTTCTATTCAACTTATGGAAATGACTGTATTTGTGTACTGTGGTTATGACCCAGGTCGGGCAATCGCCCTACCACCATAAAAAAATATTATATTATACAATATAAAATTATACTTATGAAGTCAGCACCGTGAAAGTTTATTTGAAGTTCGTGCTCTGCAAATAATATAAAAAGCCCACTATTTAAAGAACAAATATGTTTCAAGTCAAAGGCTGCCTTTCAATCAATACGCCTACCACAAGCGCTAGAGATCATCCTGTCTCCACATACTCTAACTCTTAAATTTAAATTAACAATCCATTCATTCAAACGTCACTGCTAAAGCAAATCTTAAATAATCGTACAATAAGACACCACAGTGGTGATGTAATCCTGACTGATTTCAGCCTTCGCAACGATTCTAAAACATATCAAGTAGGCTCGGGCTACAGCCTTATTCGGCGAAGGTGAGTTAGCTGATGAATATATTCGGAAACGTCCGATTGTGTAGAATGTATTTGGTGCATAAGTGCTAGCGCTCGCACAAACGCACCCTCTCGGCCCTACCCCTCTTAATCTAACGGGACCCATAGTCCCCGTTTATATGCAGATATAGTCACCTTGAAGTTTTTAGTGGGTAAAAGACCGACACACCGTTGTCTCGCAACCCCCGTGTGCAGCCGGACGTATAATTAAGACATGTTTGTGAAATGGCAGCACGGATATTGTTCTCACAGCTGCGAATAACTGAGTCCCATAACACTTACAATAAATATTTACTGTCACGAAACCTGATTCCATATTGGCTACGGCATATTCTGACAGCCCCAGATCTTGACATTTTTCGAAGCAGGGCAAAACTGTTTGCAGCCTCCCACCGAATCTGTTCTTTTACCTTCGTTTTTTAATTTACACATCAATCCAATGGAAAAACATTTACAGCACACTTTTTAGAGATGTTGTGCTCTACAGCTTTGTAACACTTCGACCATCGAATTAAAGTCGCCAGCCTCGCAGTCTTTTACCGCTTGCACAATGAAGGGCGTTCTCAGAAGCTACATTCTCTAAATACACCAGCAACATTTCATCATAAAACTATTAGATTATTCTACTACTACTATATGGAAATTATCCGTGTTGGATTCCATCCGTATGTGGTGGATGTTATATTCGCACGAAAGAAATCGGCACGAAAGAAATCGCTTCTATTCGTACATTCCTCATGTGGACATCTAAGGAGTTGATTATACTTTCAGTAACAATATTTCCACGATTTTATGAGTTAGGAGCATTTAAGAGAAGAATAAATAGGCATTTGTTCGTCAGAAGCGGTCCATCGTCGGGTTCATTTCAACTTCCACCGGGTGAGAGAGAGAATAAGCGTCCGCATGTAAATAACAAAGTAATAAATCCTTGTGATCAGGCAGAAACCTTTACGAGTGTCGCGGGTCTGAAGCGCTGCGTTTATAAGCCGCGACAGTGAGTAAGACCCTTTAGGTTACGGCTGTAAGGTAGTGTACATAAATGAGCATATTTAAGCGTCATGTGCCACTGACAGCACATCCCGCGTCTCTACGTGCCTTCATACAATACGTGACTTGGAACTCGCTTGCACCTCCCACACCCATTCAGAAATGCACCTTATTTTATATCGCAAATAGTACAAATTTCCAAGTTTAGCGCACCGAAAAATGAAAGAATTAAAATCCGCATGTGAAATGATAAAGGCGCTTAGCGAATACACTGTGGACGTTGCCTTATTTATCTAGTTTGCTGTCACATTTCAGGAAAAGTGTCGTAATGATATGACATATCGAACGTGTGCCGGAAAACATTATAAGTTACAATTGCTTTTTCTACAAAATAATTTCCTTTATAAATTTTAAAGTATTTTCAGCGCACTTGCTTGGGACAAATATTTTACAATACTTTTAGGGTAATAATTATCTACATTACGTACTCGTGCTATAATCTGATATCCCGATTAGTTTAAATGATCTCACTACAAATTATAATGTGTTTGGTAGAAGTATTCTCAATTTAACCGAATGATAAGTTTTTTTTTTAAATACCATTAAATATATTTAATGTCAGTTGTATGTGCCGCGTATGATATGCGTGACGCGTAGTATAAATGATAGAATGTCATTTAAAAAAATAAACAGATATTGCTTTGTTAAAGGAAGTGTGTGTTGTTGTATTCGTTTGTGTAAGTTGTCCCTGTGATTATTAGCACAATATCGACTTCGAGTTGCACAGGAGTGCAAGTTGTAGGTTCGTCTCCTTCGGGAATATTAATCGAGGCTCGAAGCGCGAGCTACAATTTAACTGTGAGCCTTGCACTTTCAATATAGTTTTTACATAATATAATATAAGATAGTTACATAACATAAGACGGCTCTGTCTTCGCAAGTGTGATGAAAATCGTCGTGAGTCTCTGTGTCCTTTGGTCATTAGAGACTTGGCTTTCGTACGGCGCTCCAACTTGCGCACTTGTATAATAATGTACTATTTCTAAATACTTTACTAATTTTACTGGTGATCAGCTATATTGTACATTGTATTGTATTTGTAACTAAGGCTAACTCGGCGGCAGCAACACAATATACATGTTGAGTTTGAGTTTTGGTTAGAAGAATATGTTTGAGTAATTTGGGTAATAACATTACCGCATCCCTCTCGTAGTGACATAAAAGTGGTTGAACAAATAATTGTGTAATTAATTCGAGGTGACGCGTGCGATTATTCTATTATATACGAACCACAACCGCAGCGGAAGGAAAACAGCTCCCTCACTTGTGATTTGTTTCTAAACAATTTGCGTTACTCCTTTGTTCTTTATTTATTAGGAATTCTCTCTCGTTTCCTAGTGTTAGACGGTCAAATTAGACGCATACAGTGAATAGAAAATTTAGTAAAAAGAAGTACAAGTAGCTGAAGTAGTAGAATGTCAACCACATAAGGGTGCATACCCGTACAGCGCTTAGTCAATTTATGGTAGAAGGGAGTGGGGGGAAATTGTACAACTCAGCAGCACACATTCCAGAGTATAATTTATAGAATTCCGAAAGGCAGGCCACTCTGCGTCGGTGAGCCAAGCTGAGAAGTTTACGCGACGTAAGAGCCTCATCGGCAATCAGCCGCCGAGCTCGGTGATTACATTGTTTTCTCGGTTTCATAGATTAGTAAACCCTCTGTAATTGCTGTGGTTTGTATCAAGGTCCGAGTAACAAAGTTTGCGGGTAGTTTCGCGTCCGTTGCCTTGATGAGAATATTAAGGTTAGCGGACACTCGCCCTGCATCACAACTATATCGACCCCTGATGCCCCGTCGCAGTGTGAACCGAGATTTAACCATTGAATTATATAGAAACGGAATACACTCGCCAAAGGTAAAAACAAAATTATCAATAGAACAACATGTTTCCATGATCTGTCGCAAGTTGATGCGTTATGATCTCCTCGTCTTCGAGTAGTCTTGAGTTTCTTTAGCGTTTCTTTTCAAGGTAGTCGCTTCCGAAAAGCTACGAGATCACTTTTGGGTTCTGTCCCTGGTTGGCTGACCAACTTGAGGTTCGTTTCAACAACGTGCTAAGCATCTTGAACCGCTCCAGTTGCTCAGAGATATTGCTTCGCAAAGCGTTTTTTACCGTCAGTATCACGGCGAATATTCTAAAAAGTTATTTAACCTTGTTATACCCTCTCCCTTTCATAAAAGAAGCACGTTCGTAGGTTTGCGGAGTTACGTCTATACGGCATCTCGCATCCCGACTAAGACTGAGAGGTTCTCCAACTCTTACTGCAGCCGAGCTGAGTTGAGCTGTGGAATGATCTTCCAGTGAACATGTTCTCGCCGTCCTATGATACTGGCTGCTTTAAACGAAACAGGAAGATATATTTGTCCGGGCCGACATAATAACTGCTACTATATGTTGCAGTCGCAAACGTTTTTTGGGCCGAACTTACCATCAGGCGTGGTGTGGTCAATTTGCCGAGTCAGGATAAAAAAAAAACTCACTGATTGAGCACCCTCGCCCCTCTCGCCCGATGGAGTTGTAAAAGGCCTTTCCCGGCTACAAGTATTACATGCTGCCGGAAAAAAATGTCAAAGAATAAACAAGATAGAACAAAGTGACCATTAATGAGCTTAAGGAAACAAAGAAAATATGTTTTTTTTATATATTTATACCTGCATTCCGTACTGGATCATCGTCCATAGATTAATTACTTATATACGACAAGCTGTGCCCGCTGATCCGTTCGCGTGCTTACGTTTGTGCATTTGTTCGGCAAGCACGGTCCACCGGCGGACTTCTCATCTTACTTGTAAATTTAAAAAGAGATGTAACAAAATGTAGTGGTTTTTTTTAACAAGATATGGGTCGATGGCCGGGAAAGACCTTCACAACAAAACCGGGCGAGGCAATGCAGCGGCTGTGGTGGCCGAGTGGCTGGGGGGCCGGCATGCGGCAGGGCGCGGCGACGCAAATACACATCATTTCGAATCCCGGCACGTACCTCTGTTTTTCCAGATTAGGTACGGATTTAGCACCTCGTGCTCAACGGTGAAGGGAAGTGTCGCGAGGAAGCCCGCGCGGCGTCTAATAACAATGCCATGGGTACCTAGTGCTATGCGAGCGGAGATCAGCTGCGCCACTCCTCAAGCCGGGCCCGACACACAAGAGCAAAGGGGATACAATCGCGAATGTGTCTCTGTTCGCCCCAAAACTAATATAATATATATAGCGTACCGCAGAGAGAGTACAGAGAGGTAAATTGTCCCGCGCCAGATGTGGAAAGAGCTGTACTGTACTTTCCATCAGCCGCGCTGTAGTCACTTTGTTAGATACACTATAAAACAAGTACCATAAAACGGTACTTGCGACTCTGGCGCCAAATAATGCCAATATTACCTAACGGCGCAAAACGTGTGAAGCTGTGCTTACGATATGGACTATAACATATAGCCATATATTGTACAGATCCAAGGTGATTTTTGTGCTTTACTGAGCAATGCTTGAGATAATTTATGTCACTTACGGACGGACGCTCGACCGCAGCCACAGCTGACGGAAGGTGAGCACGAACCCGACAATGGACCGCGTCAACGCAACAAATGCCTGTTCTCTCTGACTCGCTGTAAGCATAATCCACTCCTGATCTCTTCACGTGATGAATGTGGAAGCGAAACTCTTCGTACGGATATGAGGAACGCATATAGGGATGGGCAGTTCCTACTGCAAAAAGTTACCTCTTTTTCTTTTTAATCGTAATTACCCTGCTCCCTCGGGCTACAGGCGGGCACGGCGCGCCGTGTCGCCCCGACAGCTAGCCCGATAGCGTAACGCTTCGGCAGGTGGAACTAGTTACGCGTCGGGAGGATTTATACCAAATGGATATCGCCCTTATTTATTACCTACTATAAAGGCGATGTCCTACATCGCACAGGTGCGATATAATATCTATTAGATAAACAAATTTATATTATTTATTTAACTTTATTGTAAAATAATATTAAATATTAATTACTCTGCATGCTGCGGTGCAATATAATTGTGAGGATATTTATATTATGTTCTATTTTGTGTACCTTGTGTCTTTATTGAATTATTCAATGTCGTCAATGTACCATTTATATAAAATAATAAAAAAGGTTATTTTTGAAACGTTTGCACTCAATGTAAACGGCGAGGAAGACTGCAGTTTGGCGAGGAAACTGAGTGGCGCCAGGGACGCGTCACTCCGCTAGCGTCTCGCCACAAACCTTCGATTCCCCGCCGCGCCCGGTCGGCCGGCCACTCCACCGTTGCGCAAGTTCAGACAACAATAGAAACACCCCCTCAAACCATCACTGAAGACGGACAGTGCCCACGTTGTAGTCTGTTAACTAGTTAGGATGCCTTTTCAGCATACGAACTTTCAGCATAAATACAGTCATTTAGTTTGTTAAAATAATGCTCAATTGTAATAATTTCTCATCTGTGAACAAACATTTTTTGTGACCTCCCTTTGCATACCGCTTAAGTAATTGTTTTGTTAAGGTTTCATTGTACCGACCTGCAATAGCCCGGTATACGAATATTGGACTAATACCAAGCGTACGGAGGATACCAAAAATTGTATTTGGCTTCATATCTACTTTATGTAATGCAATCACAGCGATGCGGTTCCCTTCATCACCCCACTCCATTTTAACATCACAAAACATTTTACAATGTATTGGCACGAAAATAAGAAAACGAATGAACAAGCCTATAAAAATGACAGATTCTAAATTCAAAAGTAATTTATTTTTATTTTTAATTGTTAACAGTTGTTATGGCCAGAGGTTATTATACTTTTTTTTAGTTCGAATAGTGGGTGCTTGCCCGTTGGCGGCCGTTACTCCCTGTACAATAATTGAGGATAACACTGTCAAATGCATTATATTGTTGTGTTAAACAACGCCGTGTAGTTTTCTGTCAATAAATATCCCCACACATCTGGCGCTACCAGGTGTGGTACCAGGTTGGCGGGCCGCAGTACAACGGAGCTTCTGGAGGCCGGCAGCCTGTAGCGAGCCCCAGACGAGTCTCCACGGGGCTTCATTAATTTCGAACGACATAATCACTCCTAAAAGTCAAACAGTCGAACGGCCCAAACACAAGAAATGTCCTTATTTCGTGGCCAACCTTAAAGAACATTTCTCATTTCTTTTTTTAATGAAATACTGTTATTCGGAGCTCATTCTGCAACTCTAAAGTGTACGATGAGATTCTAGATTCTTTGCGGTAATACTTCCATGTTTAATATACATTCATTGATCTGCACATAATTTGCATGTTGAGCAGAGTTGTAAACGTGACCAGTCGAGTGCCGTGCCTCACTAATTGCTGGCTCATTTGTAAGTCAGAGCGCGGCTGGCCTGGGGCCAAGCGGGACCGAGTTGACCCGTCTGAGGCCACACTGTGCGCTCGCCTTCGTTTGCAAAATAAAACTGCATCTGCGCTGATTTGCTGGCACACGAGCACGCCAGCACGCCGCGCCGCGCCGGCCGCACTCGAGCCGCTTGGAAAAACTTGCGAGGAGCGTTGTTCTCATTCGCAATATAATGACGCTCGGCTATTCACGACGACCAATGGAAATGTCTTGCAGTCTACTTATTTATATTGTACTATGTGTCTATTTATTAATATGCTTATCCTAATCTTTGAGGGTGTTTTCTTGGTAGCCTGAGTAAAAATCCTGCACATGGGCCGCTGTGAGGGCAGCGACCTCAATGAAAGGAGGGTTGAATGTAAAGAGCCCATCCCTCCAAAACCTCTCCCTCAGGCGGTGTGTCGGTCGCTGTGCACCGCCTCCCTCTCATCCGAGCAGCAGACTCCCTCAAGTCCACTGCCCGGTTTGATGGCAGCCTAAAGCGACACCTAGCAAACCTTCTCAAACTAAACAAAGTCTTTTGAGGTGTATATGCTGTTCGCAGTGAATGGCTTTTTCAACTCCACCTGGCGAGAGAGGGCCGAGCAGTTAAGGTGCTCCACAAGCGAGTCGCGGGCTGGGCTGGGCGGCCTCGCGCTGCCTGCGGAGGCACGAACCTCGACGCGGCCGGTCAGCCCGAGAAGGAATCTAATTATGATCTAATAGCATTTCGGAAGCGACTGTTTTGAAAATAAACGCTGAAGGAAACTCAAAGTTACATCGGAGAGTTCTAGATATATAAATTATCAACGGCTTGTCCAGTCTGAGATACCAGTGTAGAGTTCAAACTACTGAAGCCACAAATGTGAAACCTTTACTTTGAGCTCTCTTTATGATATAGACACCTACTAAATGCGAATTTTTACATAGATAATCCACCCTAAGAATGTGAAATACAGATTGAAAGTTTATATGCAAATTTGACAGTTTCAAAGTAAACGTGTCACAGCTATACGGTTACTCACGTCCCGGCTGAGACTAAGAAGTTCTCTAACTCTTTAGCCGAGTCGTTGAGCTGCGGAATGGTCTTCCGGCGAGCGTGTTCCAACCGTCATAAACTATGGGGTCCTTTAAACGAAGCGTGAAGAGACACTTGTGCGGGCCGGCATTATCGCTGCGACAATAGATTGGTCTTTCTTTACTGTTTATAGTTTTAATCGTTTTTCGGACTACGCCATACTTACCATCAGGCGTGACATCCGTGCGGAATCAGGATAATAAAGTTAGATCTATTAAAACTGGTGCTCAGCGCACTTTGTATAGAGATACAAAAATACGAGCTTCGATTTCGCCGGCTGAGCGCCTTCTGCGTGCGCACACCGAGCCCGGCTTAGCTGTGAAGTCCTTTCCCGAGCAAGCAAAACGGTCACTGAAAAAAAAACCAGTTTCGACGTTTTTGGAAAACTCCCAGGGTGTAAAATAAGAGATTTCTACCGGACCATGCCGGGTCACCACAGTATTATTGATGTGATTATAATTTAATCTTCGTAGATCCGCTCGCAGTTGGACCCCGTCCTCACATGTCATGGGCAGGACCCTTAACGCGCGATCGTTGTAAAATATAGGAACAGACATAACGTGGAAAGAAGCCTGCGTTTGATGGGTTTTCTATGGCGAGGGAAGCGCCAGCAAAAATAGGCAATTATATTTGACACATAACATAATATTTATTAAATTAAATACACAAGGTATTTATAAGAAAAATACATTAATGTTCCGGTTATGAAATTAGCTATCAAACAAAAAAAATGCCAGATTACATTTTTTTTTTATAAATGTAAAAAAACTAGCAACGCTAAGCCCCTAGAACACGGCTATAAAATTTAAAATATTAATTACATTTTTTTTTATCTAAAATATAATGTATTCACAAAAAGAATGTGATCTTTACATAGCCCTGGGTCTTACGTGTCTCGTTTTTATACAATCTATAGCATGTATAGCATGACACGCCATAATACAATGTATTTCATGACGATCCTCCTAAGTGGCAGCTGTCGTTTATGAGAAGCGTTAGGTGCACATATCAATCCAATACATTGAATACATCTGCGTGGTTCTGCGCTGTCTAGACATGTCTATAATCTAAGAATAAACTCCGTTATCTCTGTGTTTACGCTGTATGTTATAATAATAACACGTCGTCCCGCTATATGCCGTACGAATTGAGCATCAGTGGTGAGTGGCTGTATAAGCTTTGCGTTCACATCTCGTGCCCAACGCGACCTACAGGGCTACAGGTCGCTGATGTTTCGACTTAAAGAACGATTAATTCACAAATGAAAAAAGAAAATAATGATATAAAAAGAAAAACTTTCTCAATACAAATTAAATGATTAATACGCACTGAATATTTGTGTAACTAAATAAAAATTGTTAAGTTTTTGTGACGTCCCATGTGACTTGTCCAAAGGGCTATGAATACGAAATTAACTTTAATACGAGGCTCTGCAAAGGAAGGCGCTGGTTGCGGAGGGCGGAGGGCAGCTCCTACAGGGCCGCAACATGGACGATTCTTGTTAATAAAGTTTCTTTATCAAATACGTCGCACGTGCTCGCTGGCCTGCGGGACACACTGGCGCTCAGGAAAGCAAACATCTCGGGATCGCTGAATGGAGGTCCATATTACGCACAGATTCACGATAGCCATTATGAAAAATTTCAATAATCGAGAGAATCGCATTTTACTTGATTTATAATCAATTCGCCTTGATGCTATATCTGCAGGTCAGCATGATCACCGCCACTATCGATAAGTTTTTGTTTGCTGTTAAAAGTCGTAGTTGTTTCTTGGACTGCGCCGGGCTCACCAGCTCGCGTAATGTGAAAGATAAAACGATTCATCAATCGAGTTATTAATATTTAGATTCAAGACCAACGTCTTTTTATCGAATGAATTATCGAATCGCCCAGACATTAGATAGTCGATTGTTTCTAAATTTCAACTTTAACATATTGACAGAAGCCGGGAAGTCGAGAGTTCGAATTGCACGAGAGAGGACTGTGCTGTCAACTGAACAGAACGACATTCCATACGTGTTATGAATGATCGGCCGTGTTCGCATCCATGTTGTTTTATGACATTATACATTATTTTACTCTATTAAATTATATGATATTCTGTTGGCCTAACAAGGCTTCTAAAACTTCACCGGGCGCGAGGGGCGAAGACTTAGGGTCCTCAGCTAGCAAATTATGTGTTGAATGGCAATTCAAGAGCACCCTTGTGGGTACGGACCTCGGTACGTTGTTGGCTAGCCAGGGAAAGGAATGTCTATAGTGTATAGTGTATCTACTAGCTTTTTGGAAACGACTACCTTAAGAAGAGACCCCGTAAGATACTCCAGGCTACGTCGGAATGGAACCGGTTAGCGACATGTCACTGGATTATCCTTCTCTAGCGCCAGTTTCGTGTTATGAAACTAGTGAGTGTGTACATCTCACTGATTATCGGAGCTGCTGCTGCTTTAGCTGCAATAATTGGATGTCTAGGATCCAACAGGAAAAATAAATATTTTGGACAAAGTATTGTCAACCATCGAAAAACATCGATAGTAATCGAGAGATTGGAACAATCAAGCCAGTCGAATAAAACGACTTGTCATCGGCCATTGCCAGCTCAGATGGTAGAATACGGAAATATAAAGAAACAAACACACGCGCACCAAATGTGTAGCCACAAAAATGTTCTTATATCGAACACATTAGCCGTAGCTTGCACAAACACATTAAATTAAGTTTAAATTTGTATACAACGCTATTTAACGTTAAGTTGTACTTATTGTTTAGAACGGAAGCGTAATCCAGTTTTAAAACTGTTAAATTTAAATCATCATTGGGATCGATCTAAATAGTTTTAATTAGATATCGTTTTATACAAGTCTAAGCTAGATTTAATGTGTTGATGCAAGTTAGATGCAAGAGACCCTGCGTAGAAAGGTAAACCGTTGTCGATATGTCTGTTCTAGCTGTATGTCACATAATTCGGTCTAGATCCCACAGGTCCTGATTACGGAGAACAGCTCGTGCACTGCTCTATATACATCAAAGTTGTGGCAGTATACCACAAAGTATTAATTGTAAGATAAATTAACATAGAAAACAGAAGTAGCAAAGCTTTTTTAAACAATACTAATACACGTACGGATTTAGGCATTACGCGCTCACCGGTGAGGGAACCGGCGCGGTATTTCATAGAAATAGTATGTGTATATGTGCTGTAAAAGTTTTAATAATAAATAAAAATAAAAAGCCATTTAATTCTCGATCGATAAAGAAACACAAATTGATATACAATTATTATGACAAATTAATTGAAACAACATTAAACAAAATTATAATTAAAATACAAAATAACAAAAATTAAACAAATTACATAAGGTGTGTACATCAATTGAAATTTAAAAAAGACTTTAAATTACTTAAGTTTAACAAATAATAATATGTTTTAAAGTCCCATCTGTATAACAATCACAGATTTAATTTACAAAATAGTGACGGCGACCGTTCGCAAGTTGAATGCTGCCCGAAGCACGGGCCGATTGTTCGGCAATCATTGCCCGAAGCCGAACGTTTAAAAATCCTAAAATGAAGATAATGACTGAAAGAGAATAATGCGAATGAAAACCTTTTAAGTGAAAAGTTTCTACTGAGTGCATAAGAAGTACTTCTGTTTTTTCCTTTGCGACTTCACCCGCAGCGAAGTGCAGTGCACCTGATGGAAAGTGTGATCTGGTGCAGGAACGGCGACATTCAGAAGGCAGCCACCGCTGTCGGCCCACATATACCACGACTGAAGGTCTCGAGGTATATGCACAAATGGATACACACAAACTGATCCCGAAACGGGAAAGGCCGAAGCGAGTCCCTACGACGGCCTTCACACTTGTGCACTGTGGTCACGACCCAGTTCGGGCAATCGCTCTGCAATCTCAAAACAACATTAAGAGATGATTAAAAAGCATAACTTGTGAAACATAATAATATTGCGTTATATGCGCTCAGTTGTATCGGTTCATTGTATTTAGTCGCCTGCAGGAAACCTTCCTTCCTTGCAGGATACGACAATGTTTCAGATGGACACGACACTTATCTTAGCTTCGATTGGATTTGATTAGAACACGAAGTGAAGCAGCCGTTCCCCAGTTGTTGTGGTCTCGACAAACGGTCGCAGCAGTAAATCAGTGAGCACGCCAACTCCTATATCGCTCAGGATTTACGAGCGAGCCTGCCTGCCTACACCGTCTTACGTAATAAAGGATTCGCAGAGACTTAATTTCTGCTGGGATTAACTCTGGCCGCTCAGCATCTATAGTTCCCATTTATTAGCCCCTGATGCAATAACATATTTTAAAAAGTTCTCTGTGCACATTAGTATGTTATAAAAACCTGTGTGCGGCCCGTGAAGGCGCTACTCGCTACCGATATGAGACTATTCTATTTAGTACAAAATTCATGTTCACCGTTGAAGGAGCACATCGTAAGGAATCTCTCGCGGCACCTAACAGAAATGTCATCTGTAAGTGCCCTAAGAACGCCGATATGCTATTATTATGAGCCCAACTTTGGTCCAATTTGGATTCTGGGACTCTAAATGTAGTGCTTACTAAAGATTTTCTGTCCTGGCTCGGCTTACTGTCCACGGCACGCCCGGTGCACACGGTGCGGTCCAAAAAACGAGTACCACTATCAACAGTAAAGAAAACAATCGATTGTCGGAGTGATCATGCTGGCCTGCACGAATATCTCTTCACGTCATAGAGCGGCTGGAACGCGCTCACCGGAAGACCAGTCCACAGCTCGATGTCTCGGCAACAGTAGGAGTTAGAGAGCTTCCGAGTCCTGGCCGGCGCGGCGTGTGAGTTACCGTATAGCCGTGTCCGACTATAACAAAGTAATGCTTTTATGGGATGCTCGGCGCTGTTATTGACATTTCTGTCTGCCCCAAAAGCAACTAGCCCGAAGATATAAATATATCTACATGGTTGGTATACAAAAAAGGAAAAATAAACGTGAAAGTCCTACGTGACTACTAAAGTTTCGTCCAGAATTTTTTCCTAAAACCCAACCATTTTACAGTCTCCGTATCCTATTAGTGACACTAATGTAACTTTATGTTCATTTTGTTTGGTATCCTTACCTTTTAGAATTTCTTAACGCATTCAAATTGTGTCTTTATTCAAACTGTGTAAGATCCACTTTTGCATAATAATATAAAATAAAAATGCCATTTAAACATACATCAAAAAAGGTTTACGGAAATTTGTCTTCAAAGAAATTGAGACTTTAAGCGATAGTGTTAGGTTTCAAAATATAATGGTTTTGCAATAAATAAAGCATATGAATTACAGGAACTATTTTGAAAAAGTTTTCTCAATGGCAAGCTTAAGGGAAAATGTATTGTATGTTACAGGAATAAGATTAAAATTTGTTGATCAATATATTCAATATTGGAAAGATATTTTTAACATTAATTTTCTATTTTAGTTTGAAATGTTGTCCGTTATGAGTTAATGTAAGTAGTATTTGTTATTTTCGAATTTTTTTAAGGTGCGATATCTATGACTGATAATTTTATTTAATTTTTAATTTTGTATAGTGAATTGTGGAAAAGGGACCGGTATTCATGCGCGCCAATGCGAGTGGTCTTAGATTCCTCTCTCGGCTAGTATCGCTTTTTTTTTTTCAAAATAATTTTGGGTGAAGCAAATCATCGTCAGAAAGCCTGCAAGATATCTAATAGATATTCATATGTGCTAGTGCTGTCAGAACGCTGACCAGCTGCGCTACTGGTTTTGTTGGGCACAACAATATGTATATGTTGTGAATTAAGATCAACATCAACATCTGATGATATTAAAAAATTAGCATCAGCAACAGCCGCCATATTATGATTTCAAATATTAGAGAATTCCTTCTTGTAGACGCCATTTATCTACATATTAATACGTGAAGCATTCACTTTGTATTCTCTTTACGAAAATTTCGCGGACGGGGAATATGGACTTTGGCATACTTATAATTTATATAGAGAAGTAGCTCACAATGCTAATATTTTTAAAAAATAATACGTAAAAAATACATTAAATAAATAAAAAAACGCGCATATATGCTCTTTTGTTTATGGTTAAAGTTTGTAAACAAAAAAGATAAATATTCCCTGGGTGTCTGCATGAACTTGGCTTCCCAGGCCCAGGTGGAGCAACCAGAGGGACACCCCGGGAGTTTTCAGTCAGTAGGAGTTCGACACAACGGGGTCGCTGCCCTCACGGCGTCCCTGATGCTCCTATGCGAGATTTTCTTCCGGGTTTCAAAAATGGATCCAGAAACTATATTTCTCGAACTATGCTGTTGGAATATATATTTCGAAAGAACTCTTCACAAACATATAAAAAAATATGTATTCTGTCAAGAATTCTAGTATAAAAATAATGTATTGTCTCGCTATTTTCCTTTCGGGGTGAGCAAATATACATTAGTGCTCGTATCCAGTTTGCGCGAGTACCTACGTCGCGCTCAACGCGCCCAGCAGCGCAGCAGCGCAGCAGCGCAGCAGGCCGCCGCGCCCGCAGCGCTAGTGCACGTCACATCTCTATTAGATGCCGTGCAGTGCAGTGCAGTTTCCTTGCGCTGTTTTCATTCGTCGGTGAGTATGTGATGCCTAAATTCGCACTTAATCAGCAAACACCCAGATGTAGAATACAAATAAAAGCCGAAATTTAATTATTTATATCGCCAGAGAGCCCTGTGTCCTGCAGCGCGTCGACAATCCAATAATTCTCCCTAAAAGGGTCTCCCATTGCATTTATTTCCTCTAAGAGACAATGGAATGTAATTAAACGGCCAGACAGAGCGTATCGTTCCGATCGCTTTAAAAGTCCAATATCGCGGGATTTTGTAATTTTATCTATCTATCATCACGCCGAATCCTTATTGGGGTAGGCAGACAGAGTGGAACGCTACTTCACTCTATTCTTACAAATCTCTTTCGCTTGCTTGGCTGCATTCATGAGTCCCTCCATGCACTCTGGCCGATTCCGCTTGCTTTTGACATTACCCTTCATCAGAATTCTCTCTATCAGGTCTGTGTAGGCAAGTGTCGGCCGGCCTCTGCTCTTATCTCCACTCACATTCATATTGTATGCATTTGTTGTGATCCTTTCATCAGTCCGGTGGAGAGGTCCACCTGTGCGAATTAACGGAGCATGCTTTTGTGCCTGCTGTCGATGGCAGTATCTTTCAAAGCAATCGTTTCACATATCTCTTCGTTTGTAACTTAAAATTAACTTTTACTAAACTTAGGTTTATAATTTAACACAAAACTGTCCTTTGCTGGACTGCACGTCTGAAACAAAACATTCTGAGCTTTTCAAACTGCTACACATTACCTACATTTGGATTGAAAGAAATAAATAGTAATAAACTATGGATAAAAAAAGATATTTATATATATCTCTCTTTTTAACATTAAAAAGTTATTGTCCATATAAAATTTGAGAAATAGAATTATTTTATTTGCAATCTGTGTTCGGATTACTTATAAAAATTAATTTATATTTTAGTGAAACGATTTAATTGTTAAACGGTGCTTAGAATCAACGGGAGTCATGCCGCACTGGCGTGATCCTTTGCTTTCCTTTGCTCACTACCTAATATTAAACGACGAGGATTGGGAGTAAAACCTTCGAAACCAAGAAGAGAGAAAAACACACGCGCACCACAATTCGTAGGTCGTAGCATTTATTACAATTATTGATAATGTCAAAAAACAAAATTACCTTAATGTCGGTAGTGTTGCCAACAGCTACGTGCGCTCCCAGTATTGTCCTGTAAAATTTCTCCATTTAGTTAATTTTTCATTGTATTTTATTCGGATTTTTTTGCTCTTTACTTATAAGGATAACCCAAAATAGAATATTTTGACACCGAGTAACGCTTTCACGGTTCGGACAGGCATACATTTTAGAATTAAATTACTCACTAAATTATAGAATTACAAAGTAATAACTGAGACGTGGGTAGATGTAACCAACGCCTGACCAACGCGCCTAAATAAGTTCTTAATCTAATAAACAACTTCCGGCTCTGGTATCTGTTACTAACGTAAGTAGGAATGTCGGTGAATGTCGCGCCAATGCAGCTTAGCATTTGCTGTGTATAGATTTATTTGACACAATACAAGTATAAAGACCCTCATAGTGACTCGCTTCGGCCTGTCGCGTTTCGATATCAGTTTGTGTATTCAATAGTTGATATCCCTAGAGACCTCCCGCCGCGGTGCGTGTGAGGCTGCACAGCGACGGCAACTGTCAGCCTATTGTGATGCCTTGGCAGGCGTTGTCATTCTTGGACTGCTCTGTACTTTCCATCAAATGCAATGCAGTAACTTTATCCCGCCATTACAAAAAAAAAACTCTTAGCTGTTTGACTTTTCATCAAACAACACGGTTTTAGGAGTCTCTGTCTACAAGTTTGAGAGCCAGTGTAAAATGTTTCAGTTTGGTCAGACACCCGCGCAAGCCAGACCGCGTCGGCTGGCTGCAGGCTGCACGCCGGCGACTGTGCGGCGACATGTCGCGTCGTGTGCGACAGTCTGTGAATGGCAGCAAGCGGATCCAAATTCTCACGAGCACTAAAATGATGCATTTAATCGAGAATTATTTTATACCCTTGAATTTTTTTATGTAATCGGTGTGATTATAATCGCTTCTAACTTGAACTTAATCCCACTCAGCCCTGGATTTTGACATTTTTGGAACACCCCCTCACATCTCTACTACTTTGTAAAAATGTAAATATAATTTATCGCATATGAACTACGGACCATATTCACGAAAAACGACTTTTGCCAAACTTAAGATAAGGATTGTACAAATTTACTGCCTATCTCTTGTAGAGGAGTTGTTTCAACTTTTATCATAAATAATTCAGTAGGTACGCTGGGTGATGCGCTTGTCTGCCGCCTCTAGAATTGAGGCTTACCTCCTCCTAAACTCCGGACCTGACCCCGCCGGGAAGATGAGACCAATGATTCCGCATCGCTGATACGCATTGATAGTGCTGAACCGCATTCACCCGCTCTACTTTTAAAGCCCTTTAGATCGTAAAATTGTGGAAAATTAGATACAGGGAGGATTTCTTTGCATTGTGAATGGTGAAGCGAATCTTTTAGTATGAATATAGGAAATATCCAGCTCGTGGGGATTACAGCGTCTAGTGGTTTTGTAGAGAAACGGGGGTAGGGGAATCAGAGGATAAAGTTCTTGATGACACTCTGCAGAGTTCCATCTGTAAAATAATGGTTACTATAGTGACCATAGTGTATTATTATAATAATAGAAATAATCATATATTGTCACGCTATATCCCTTACGAGATGAGCAGAGGTGCTTTAGTGGCAGTATTCACTTTGCGCTTATATGTCATGCCCAACGTGACCAGTAGAACAGCAGGTCGCCGTTCATAGGGCACTTAGACATGACATTTCTATTAGATGCCAAGCGGGTTTCCTCACGATGTTATCTTTCAACGGTGAGCATGTGGCACCTAAATCCATACTTAATCGGGAAAATGGCAGAGTCGTGTGCCGGGATTGAAACCTACGGCCATTTTCGTTTGCACGCATAGAAACCAGTTCATTATCCGCTAGGCTACCACAGTCATAGATCACTATAAATATAGTTAAAACAGAGTTCTCAGAGTTAAAGAGTGTTAGAAGGAGGCGGAAATGACAGTAAACTTTTAATATTGTGTGTAATATGTCGATTGTAGAAAAGTAAATATTTGTGAAGCTGCGCTGCGACATTTTAGCGCCCCGCAAACTTATTCGTACATGTGAAAATTGGAAAAGCCGTTTGGTGAATTTATGCTTTTAATATTCTTTTGTGATACCAGAATGAACTGGTTTCCAATTATCTCTGTTGCAATGTGCCTACACATATGTAGTTGCATGAGGCATGATCGCTGGAAACAAATTAAAGCTTACGCCGACGCGGAATGATTTAAATGGAGAGTAAGTCTTTAATTTGGACAAACTGCGTTCAATTTAGCAAGCTTAATGATCGGTCAAATTAATTAATTATAAATAAATTAAAAACGATTTATCCGTTAACAATAAGTAAATTTAATTTTAGAGATCTGTTGTAATTTAAATAAATTGATAATATCAAAAATAATGTAATTGCTACAATTATTAAATTAAATAGGTTCGTAGGAACGTAGCTTGGCACGGACCTCTGCGTTGTTCTAGATTAAATACGGATTTAAGCACCAGATGCTCACCAATGACGGAAAACATCGTGAGGAAACCCGCGTGCTATATAATAGAAATGTCACGTCTACTAATGCCGTGAGAACGGCGGTCAGCTGCGCTTTTGATCACGTTGGACACGATATGTAAGTGCAAAGTGGATACAACCACTAATGTAAATTTTCTCACTCCGAAAGGGATACAGTGTGACGGTATATAAACGAGAAAGCGCTTATACGCGAAAGTCTTAAGTAAAATTACTTAAAAAATACTTATAGTTTTTGAAATAGGTTCCTTTGAAACGATAAATATCTATTATTACCATAGATTAAAATAATCGAATATACGGAGTTGAGTACATTTTGATAATAGAAAGCATTTGCAATAAAAATTGTACGATTTTTAAACGCCTACTTAAAATTAATAGCAATAACTTTCAACGCAAGCATAAAAACTTTTTATACAAGGCGCTATAATTTATTTATTTTTTACAATATCGGGTACCCAATATTTGTCACATTGAGTAAGCAAACAAAAAAAAAAATGATACACAAAATAAAACATATAAATTCCCCCACAGTTATAGGGTACCACAGCATGTACAATAATTAATATATAATGCTGTATATAATGTTAATACAAAAAGATAATATTGTATGACACATAAGTAATAACTGTAAACGAAATTCTACAAATTATATTAAAGAAAACACACAAAAAGAAACAGTCACTTTCCTCATGTTCTAAATTCCGAGAGAGAAACAGTCAGGTCCACGTCATGTAATTGCGAGAGTGCGTTGTGCTGCCCGCAGATCCTCGGCATAGCGGAGCACTGCCCATGATTCGTTTTGAAGAAATATAGCTATGAAAGAAACGGACCAACGTTTTTCATATACATTCATATTCATTTCATATATTATTCAAGATAAGACGGATATTACAAAATAATGTTTTTTAAATAATCACATTTAATTAAATATCCACAAAATAATAGCATTTATTTAAATTTTATAAGCACACAAGTAGTTTTATATATCGTATCTAAAGTCTGCTAGGACAACAATAAACACTTGTGTTCCATGTATGAGACTTCCCTCATTTATTATTTATAACAATAACAAGTCGTCATGCCGCATCCCTTTCAGGTGAGCAGAGATACATCAGAGGCTGTGTCCACTTTGCGCTTGTATGTTGTACCTAGCGTGACAGATAGCGCAGCTGACCGCCGCGCCGTCCTCGCAGTACTAATATACAAGCTGTTCCTATTAGGAGCCTTGCAGACTTGTTTACGATATTTTCCTTCACCGGTGAGCATGTGGTGCCTAAATCTTAATCTGAAATAACCTAGATGTACGATCCGGGACCCGAACCTACGATCGTTCTCGTCGCCGCGCACATATACTGGTCGCTTATCTACTAGGCCACGACAATCACAATAATTACAATTATAATGTGAATAAATTCGATATTTCCAAAGTTTATGTCTCTTCTACCCGGGGCGTCGAGCAACATAGGTGCTCTGATAACCGACCCAGGGATGCGAACAGTATCCGTGCAGGGCCTGACCTGGCCCTTATACATTACGAACAGTTGATCCGGCGTGAAAAAACCGTCGCACAATATCCTCTTCCTTTCCGTTTGGGGAACGGCACTGTGGACTGTCGATTCAACTTAGAGACATCGCTTCATTCAATTAATTAATCGTTTACGATATTAATTTAATGGTATTAGTCAGTATACAAATATGTTTAATTAATAAACTTGATTTGTATTTCCAAGAAAACTTTTACCTATTCATATTGTAAGGAAGTGACTCATTGCATTGAGATTTTTTATAGTTGTTTTCATGAGTCAGGTTTAGTTGTCTGTGTGTAACGCACTGCGTGACCGAACACATCTTTGTTATCAGTTTTATTGATATTGTTATTTAGCGCGTCGGGAGGTTGCGTGTTTTAGTTAACTAGTAAAATGTATTGCTAATATGCAATTGCAGTTTTCAATTACTCTTATGTATATATATATATATATATATTTAGAGGTATCTGAGTTGTAGTATGTACAGCTATTTGGCCGTTACTTATATATATATATATATATATACGATGTGATTTCACTATATCTCCCTATTCGCTGGTTGAGCATCATCTGTGCTCGCCCTCTGAGCCCGGTTGAGCTGTATAGGCCTGTCCCGGTCATAAGTAGGTAGTCCATCAAAAAAAAAAAACTATATCTCCCTCTTGTACAATGCAGATATTTCAGAATATAATAATTAGTACCGTCCTTTATTTCTTAGTATCTATATTGGTACTTAATTAGTATCTTAGTAATAAGATGCATTGCAAATGCGACTATATTTAAAAGTATGGACTGCTTACACGGAAGGAAGGATAATGAAAACACGAGCAACGCACGGACAGGAACTGCAACGAAAAGAATAACTGTGCGGCGGTAGGGCTATTGCCCAAACTGGCTCATGACCACAGTGCGCGACTTTAAACATCGACATAGTGACTCATTTTGGCCTGTCGCGTTACGGGATCAGCAGCTTGTGTATGTCCAATAACTCACGCACCTAGAGACCTGCAGCCGTGGTATACGTGGGCCGACCTGACGACGGAGACTGGCCATAGATTTTCGCCCTTTGGTATTCACATTCCTTTTTGGACTTCACTGTACTTACTATCAAGTGCGCTGTAGCCAATATATCCAGCCATTGTAAAAAAAAAACACTAATCCATTTTGCAGAAAATACATAAAAGAGACGAAAAAAACAAACACCAACCTTTTTTTGAGTTCCAATATTTATCAATACATTTCCTAAGAAATCATAAAGAAACATTGATGAACAAATGAGAATTGATGAGTAAAAATTGTGGAGACGCGCTGTTGATTGGCAATTACATTCCTCTTACGTAAGTTTAAGTGAAGAGGTATTGGCTCGTAGTCCCTTTGCACTTTATCCTGGCTTAGTGCAGGCAAAATATCTACCTAATAATTAATTGTTATTCATTAATTAATGTGCTTAATTGTCCCTAATTATGTTCACTATCATTTACATTGTTTTAATGGAAATATTAAGATATAATTACTTTTACATATTTTGAATCAGAATCGAATGCTGAATATCCTCCCTGAAGACCTGCCGCCGAGGCCCGGCCTCGCCCGGCACTAGTGCCTGATTCATTTCAGTTTCCAGAATCTTTAAAACATCGTAAGGAGATCCGCATGGCATTTAATAGAAATGTCATGCGTACTAATGAGAATGGTGATCAGCTGCGCTACTGGTCAGGCTGGGCACGACATATAATCTAAAAGTAAAAAAGGATATGTTTTGAGGTGGTAGGACGATCGCCGGAATTGAGTTGTGACCACACTACACAAGTGTAAAGACCGTCATAGTAACTTGCTTCGGTTAGTCGCGTTTCGAGATCTGTTTGTGTATATCCAGTCGTTCATACACCTTCCGTCGTGGTATATGTGCGCCGGACAGCGGTGGCGACTGTCAACGGATTATCTCGTTTGGGCGGTCGTTGCCGTACTTGGACTACGCTGTGCTTTCCATCGGGTGCGACGTAGTCACTCTGTCGAGCCAGTGTAAAGCACAGCCGTGAATGTGTTTCTGCTCAATCTATTATTATTATTTATAAAGATAGAAAAAGTTGTACATTATTTAAAAGGCATAGCAACTATAGTTTATGAGTGACACCCTAAGTCCTCTAAGCCAGGTCTAGACTAGACCGCTCGACGGCGAGCCGCGGGATGTTGCGAGCCTGATTAATGGATGGAATACAAGACGGGCCGTTTCAATCCGCCATTTTAGTCGACGACCGCCATTTTGTGACGACAGAAATTTTGCTTAACTATATGGAACGTGAGTCAACCATCGAACAGAGAGTTGGTTTCATACCGTGTTTTAACATTAGCTCGACTAAGTCCAATAACCGATTTATCATCTTCATCATCTTCATCATCATCAGCTCACCCTAGTTCACTGCTCTCCTAACAATCCCCACTGAGTGAGATCTTCTGCTGTTCTCATATAATCCATATCAGTCAGCTGGCCGGAGGGCGGGCGCGCCTGCTCCGACACCCGTCAGTTTTTCGGTGAGCATGTGCACTGACACTTCAGCTTGCCAACACGAAGAGCTATGTCGATAACTATGTTTCTCTATAACTATCAGCAACAGTCGGACGCTGTTCCTCGATAGCGGTCGCGATCATGCCCACCTGCTCAAAAACCTCTTGACTCTTTTAAAGTACCCAATATCACAGGAGGCGAGGTTTTTGAGCCTGAGGGGCGATTGCCCAAACTAAGTCCTGAGCACAGCAATTGAGTCCGAATACATTCATTTTGTCTCGCTTTGGCTTGCTTACATGAGCATATGTATATGTGCTTGCGGCGGCTACATGCGGGCACAACCACGGCGATTGCCAATAATTGTTGTCCTCTGGCTGTCCCTGCAGTATTTCTCTTCTGTCTTTCTCTATCATTTATATAAAATCACTTAAATCGCCATTGAAGTTAACTTAACCGCTTCAAATAAATACATATACGAGTATGTTAATTTAAATGTAAATAGCTTATACAAGCTTCAACTAGATTTACTTTGTTGGTACAACCTGCTCTAAAGGGATGAAATAGGGATAAGTAAGTTTGTTTGAAAATGCGTCCATTTTTAAGTACGTATTTATAAAAAACGTCTGACCGAGTTTCAGCTAAAGATACCCGCTCATACGTAAGCCAAGCTTATCGTGAAAAATGGCATTTAGCTTTTTGGTTGGAAATAAAATAATACGTTGTCAGAGGGTTTTAAAAAATCAATCCCCTTGACGGTGAAATATGGTACGGAAGTTAGTATGCAAATCTGCCATTTCTGAGTGCAAACAGCCCTGGGCGTAGCAGCCAAGGTTTGCAGGAAAATCATATGAATTAGTGATGATCCTATGTAATTCTCAGAAGCTATCTCTCTGTAAGTTTGAACGTCGCTTTGTGTCATGGCGTCCGAAGAACGTTCTGGAATATCTTAAATTTATTTTATATTTGAAGTAATCTCGAGCGGATTCAATTAAGATGTCAGCGTTTCTTATTAAAGCATAATCTTGGACGAAACTCGTTCAGAGATAACGTCCAACAATAAAAGTGACAAACAATTTAAATAAAGGCATTTCGGTTTTGTTTACAAATGTACTTAGCATTAAATTATGAGAACTGTATTATTTTTCTAGAATAAAAATATTATATTATTTTTATATATATATATATAGCTAATATAGCTAATCAGCTAGGATTAAGGGTGAGTTTTATAGATGCAACTTTAAGTTTGTTTAGACTAAAACTAACACAATACAGTTTATATTACACAATGAATGTCAAAGGATTTGGAAAGTCATCGATTTTGTCCACATGGACTTGGCTCTGCGAATACTATGGCTATACTCAAGTTCTATTATATATTAAGTTTTTCGTTATTATGAATTTATTTTTTGAAAACTTTGCTAAGCAACGTCAAAATAACGTCTATAAATCTCAGACTTATGCTGACACCACTATACATATACATCACCTATACTATATACTTTTTACAGTGAGATTTATAGACGCCACTTTAACTTGGCTTAGACTTTGCTTGGGAAACAAGCTCTTCGACAATGAATTGAATATACATATATCAGGAACTTAAATATAGTTTAAATATTTACAGAAACAAGTTCAATGTGAGACAGTCGTAAACTGACCATATACTTTGATATTAATTAAATTATATTTACTGAAACATTTAAGTAAAGTCTAAACAAAGCCAAAGTAGCGTCTATAAATGTCACCGTAAAAAGTTCTCTAACTGTGACGTTTGCCGAGTCGTTAATCTGTGGAATGTTCCTCCGGCGAGCGTGGTCCCGCCGCGCCGTACTATTAACCGGTTAACCGTGTCGCCAGAATCGAGCCATGCCTCGTCATGTATTGTATATATTGTATATGTATTCGCCAATCACAGAGTAACTTGCGCCGGTGAGATATTGAATGTACTATCATCTTTTTAGATGAGTTTATTTTATAACATTGAAAATGTTAGTATTAATATGGTACTTACTTCTTTGCGTAACACAAGCATTACATATGTACATATTAAACTAAAAACGCAATAAATTCAGTTAAATATTATACATATAAAAGTAAGCATTCAAACTGTTGCTGCGGAGTGACATTCAGCGAAACAGGGGCACAGTACACAGCGGAACAAGGCGAATCGAACGCCAGTAACGCGATTCCTTCCTTCTTGATCCTACAAAATAAATATAAATAAATATTAGGTCCTTACATATGAAATTGGCGTTTTGTATGGGAGGAACAAAAAGTCGAATATTTTTTAATATAATATATTTAATTAATCAAAGTATGAAACATTATTTTCTATGCACTTTTGCCATCTCATAGGTAGTTCATTGATCCCTTTACTAAAAAAACCAGTCGGACGGGAATCAATAAAATCTTTGAAGGCGATTTGGACTGCCCCATCGGAGTTGAATTTTTTCCCTTGCAAGAAGTTATCCAAATTTCGAAAAAAATGGTAATCTGTTGGAGCAAGGTCCGGGGAGTACGGAGGATGTCTTAGACTTTCCAATTGAAGCTCTTCTAATTTAGTAGCCGTCTGTTGCGCAGTGTGTGGTCTAGCGTTGTCGTGAAGCAGCAGTGGCGTGGAGCGATTGACCAGCCTAGGTTGCTTAGCCGCTAGCTTTTCCATCATGGTTTGCAATTGATGACAATAGACATCAGCCGTAATAGTCTGGCCAGATTTGAGAAAACTGTAATGAACAATACCGGCACTAGTCCACCAAACGCTTACAAGTAACTTTTTTGGGGTTAATTTTCGCTTGGGGCAGGATTTGGCTGGCTGGCCAGGATCCAACCATTTCGCTGAGCGCTTCCGATTATCGTAAAGAACCCATTTTTCATCACAGGTAATGATTCGGTTTAAAATACCTTCATTATTGTGCCGGTTTAGTAATGTAACGCAGCAGTCGACGCGCGTTTGCCGGTTTGCTTCAGTCAATTCGTGAGGTACCCACCTTTCAAGCTTTTTAATCTTCCCAATTTGCTTCAAGTGAATTAAAACAGTTTTATCACTAACATCGCAGCCTGCAGCTAACTCGGACGTGGTTTGCGATGGATCCGCTTCCACAATAGCCTTCAACTCTTCATTATCAACTTGAGTCTCAGGCCGTCCACGGGGCTTGTTCTGCAGGTCGAAATTGCCAGAACGAAGACGTTGGAACCAAAAACGAACTGTGTTTTCTTTTGCAACACGACCGCCATACACATCATTCACCCTTCGAGTTGTTTCCGCAGCACTAGTGCCACGGCGGAACTCGTACTCGTAAATAATGCGATATTTTAAGTTTTCCATTTTGTAAAATGAGTGACGCAAACAGAAAAAAACAGAAGAAAAAAACAAATGAATGACGATCATTGAAGCACAAATACATGAGTCTATAGCTGTACAAATTTGAATTTGGAATTCCTTACCAAAGAGGAGAAATTTGTGATTAAAGTGGCCAGTACGAAAAACGCCAATTTCATATGTAAGGACCTAATATTAATAAATAAATTGATTATGTTAACTAATAACTCTTCCAAGCAGCACATACGGCGACGCATGACATCATCTCAAACTGCTTATATTTTGTATTTGTTTGTTTCATACCGGCATAGCCTCAAAATATTCTAAACAACTTGATATTTGAGAATATATTTTGTTTTTTTGTATTTAATTTTTTAAATAGAAATTTATGTATCTAATGGTCGCTGATTTATACACATGTCGAGTATACTCGTTAATCACGGTTAACTGGTTAAACGAAGCGTGAATAGATATTTTTAGTATATATACGAGTATATCGTGACGATATATTCCTTACGGGGTGAGCAGAGATATATCAGAGCCTATATCCACTTTGCGTTTATAAGTAATGCCCAACGTGATCAGTAGCGGAGCTGATCGCGCTTCTCAGGGCGCTTACATTTGACATTGCTATCAGACGCCGCGCGGGTTTCCCCAGGACGTGTCCCTTCACCGCTGAGCATGTGCTGCCTAAACCCGAACGTTATCTGGGAAACCCCAGAGGTTCGCGCCGGGATACGAACATATGAGCACTCGCGCCGCCGCGCATTGAAACCGGTCCACTGTCCACTGGGCCGCCACAACCAACAGTTTTTTGTAAATGGTTAAATATTTTTGTAAGGTGTAATTTAATGGAAATACAGTTATATTTTATACAAAAAGTGTTTCACGGTCGTTTGTTTTTATCAGCATCTATTTATTGCGGTCCACGCGCGTTTTTGTTACGTGAAACCTTTGCGTTTACGGCCCTAAGTTACGATTAAGTTGAGTACTTCGGAGGAAAAAGGTTAGAGTATTGCCAATGGTTACATTGTATAAAAACAGTGACCTGAAACTGTTTTGTAGGTTTACGGTTACATTGAATATGGCGCTTATAATATAACGCTAATTTGAAGCGGCTGTTTAATTTGACTACTGAAATGGCAAACTCTGTTTTAATAGTGATTAATGTTTGCGCTGTATTTATTTTGGAGTATTTATTTCCTGGCTCGACATACTGACTCAATCGACACCGCTGGCAACTGCAGTGCGGTCCAAGAGGCGAACGTAACGTTTGCCAAGGGACGGAAACCCACTGACGGGCGCCGCCGTCGCGCCGCGCCGGCCCTCGTGTGTCGCGAGCGAAGGCGCCGCGGCGGCCTGTGCGTGTGGACAGCTCGACACACACGAGTGACGGGAGACACTTGCCCGGCAGGAAGTCGCGCATAGGACCGCCGGGGCAGCTGCCAGGGCCGCGACCCCGGGGTGTCTCTCTAATTGCTCCACCCGGGCCTGGGAAAGAAAATTGATACAGACGCCCGGGGAGCGAAAAGCCTTATTAAGGCTGTACCTTCGGGAGGGGTGGGCGTAAAGAATCCACCCATCCAAACCTCACCCTCAGTCGGCACACCTACGGGAGAGGGAACTCGCCCGGGCAGCAGGGTCCCTCAGGTCTATTGCCAGAAACATGCACAATCTATATCATATTCATTCAAGTTAAAATACGTCAGTATGAATCACGGTTTTTTGCACGGGTATTACAATTATTTGTGATGCCAGCGCAAAAAATATTGTCAAGGAAAGTGTGTCCCTCGGTAGATTGAGGAAGTGCGACCGTGTAAATATGTAGTGAGGTTCCGTTTAACATCAGAGAGAGGGGTCACGACTGTTGGTTATGTTCCAGCTTTATCCACGAAGGACGCATACTAATGCGTGCTTGTAGCCTAGAAGCGGCAACATCCCGTATATGGGATCGAGGATTAGCTAAATAATATCTGTCCTTATTCCGCTCTCTCCCTTGCATAAAAGATGCACTCGTGTGCGGACTTACGAAGCCGCCGCCACACTGCAAGTGGCACCCCGGCTGGAACTAAGAAATTCTTTAACTCTTACTGCAGCCGAATCATTGAGCTGTAGAATGGTCTTTCGGCGAGCGTGTATCCACCGTCCTATGATATTGGCTCTTTTAAACGAAGCGTGAAGAGATATTTGTGCAGGCCGGCATGATCACTGCGACTATAGATTGTTGCAGTCGTTTTTCGGACAGCACCATGCTTGCCATCAGGCGACACTGCGGGCGCTGTGCCTGGTCAATATTAAAACAAAATGCAACCGTAACAAGCGACGCGGCGCGCGCGTCTACGTGTTGCCTATGCATAATAATATAAAAATACATATCTATAAAAACAAATATTATTTTCAGGGATTCTGTTGTTTAAGTAATGTCTAGCTCTTGTATTCATATATATATATATATATATATATATATATATATATATACACAGTCCGGCACACAGCACACACACAGGCGGTATGATATTATAGTCCGTGCCCGTTTAAGATTTACTTCAAGATGTGATAAAAGATATACGTAATACGGAAGACAAAATGTTAGCCGGCCGACGAGGATATATCTCGACGTGAGTTCCATAAGGTCGGATGTACAGTCCCGAACAAAATCGTTTTATTTGTCAGATGAATATAAATTGTCGAGCTCTTTGTAACCATCTAAAAAATGTAATTCTATTCCATATAAATCCAAAGATATGGGCTTGCAAAATGTTTGATCTCGCGAATTCTCCAAATTACGCGGTGGCAAAGAGCTTCCTTGGGACTTCAATGTTTATGCTAGGCATACTGAACGTATGAGATTAGCATAATTTGGCATGACACGTTGTGGCATGTGATATTTTATTTTTAGTTAAGGACCAAAAAGGAACCGAATAAAAATTATTTGGAGGATACCAGCTCCTCTACTGGTCACGTTGGGCACAATATATATATGCGCAATGCGGATACAGGCGCTAGTGCATCTCTGCTCACCCCGAAAGGGATATACCGTTATTATTATGTTACTTTACAACTTTTTAACGACAAAGAGATACAAGATGAAGGCTCCTTGCTGTCGAGTGCTCGCTGTCATAAAAAAAAGTTTTAATTAAATTATCTACTCCTCATAATCGGACTTTTATAAATCTTTTTTATAGACCATTTGTTTTACGTCTGTCTGTTATGTGCAGTGAAAGTGGACGTTCTTAAAGAACTATTTATGTGTGGGGCGCACAATTTAAAGGTAAAGAGTATATAAGAAATCTGTTACAGACCAAGACTCTCCATTGCGCCATAGTTTTTAAAATAAGTCACAAAAAGATCATTAAAATAATGAGTTCATATAAACATTTTCTAAGTTCTGCTGACTCAGACTAATTTACTTTTTTTAATAATGTGTAGTATATCATTGAAGCAGTAAGCAGTTCTTTTAAGTTCACAGAGATGCTCGCCACTGGCAGCAACCCGAGGTCAAACATTTTCGTGATTAAGTAATGACGAAAGCGAAATTTATTCAAATTCAGCCTTTCTACATCGAATGGGTCCGTGTAATCAGTAATGACAGGATGTGTAATCGCATGCCACGTGCATTAATCATCTCAACCAGAGTTGCTTTCAATTCGTGCTGCATTTATGTGGTCGCAGCCGGCCCCGGCTGTCGAACCTATTCGCAGCAAAAGTTTCAGTGATTTTATTCTGTACAACTTTGTAAAAAATATTTACTCTATAGAAAGCGAAATATTAGGTCCTTACATATGAAATTAGCGTTTTGTATGGGAGGAACAAAAAGTCGAATATTTTTTAATATAATATATTTAATTAATCAAAGTATGAACCATTATTTTCTATGCACTTTTGCCATCTCATAGGTAGTTCATTGATCCCTTTACTAAAAAAACCAGTCGGACGGGAATCAATAAAATCTTTGAAGGCGATTTGGACTGCCCCATCGGAGTTGAATTTTTTCCCTTGCAAGAAGTTATCCAAATTTCGAAAAAAATGGTAATCTGTTGGAGCAAGGTCCGGGGAGTACGCAGGATGTCTTAGACTTTCCAATTGAAGCTCTTCTAATTAAGTAGCCGTCTGTTGCGCAGTGTGTGGTCTAGCGTTGTCGTGAAGCAGCAGTGGCGTGGAGCGATTGACCAGCCTAGGTTGTTTAGCCGCTAGCTTTTCCATCATGGTTTGCAATTGCTGACAATAGACATCAGCCGTAATAGTCTGGCCAGATTTGAGAAAACTGTAATGAACAATACCGGCATTAGTCCACCAAACGCTTACAAGTAAATTTTTTGGGGTTAATTTTCGCTTGGGGCAGGATTTGGCTCGCTGGCCGGGATACAACCATTGCGCTGAGCGCTTCCGATTATCGTAAAGAACCCATTTTTCATCACAGGTAATGATTCGGTTTAAAATTCCTTCATTATTGTGCCAGTTTAGTAATGTAACGCAGCAGTCGACGCGCGTTTGCCGGTTTGCTTCAGTCAATTCGTGAGGTACCCACCTTTCAAGCTTTTTAATCTTCCCAATTTGCTTCAAGTGAATTAAAACAGTTTTATCACTAACATCGCAGCCTGCAGCTAACTCGGACGTAGTTTGCGATGGATCCGCTTCCACAATAGCCTTCAACTCTTCATTATCAACTTGAGTCTCAGCCCGTCCACGGGGCTTGTTCTGCAGGTCGAAATTTCCAGAACGAAAACGTTGGAACTAAAAACGAACTGTGTTTTCTTTTGTAATACGACCGCCATACACATCATTCACCCTTCGAGTTGTTTCCGCAGCACTAGTGCCACGGCGGAACTCGTACTCGTAAATAATGCGATATTTTAAGTTTTCCATTTTGTAAAATGAGTGGCGCAAACAGAAAAAAACAGAAGAAAAAAACAAATGAATGACGATCATCGAAGCACAAATACATGAGTCTATAGCTGTACAAATTTGAATTTGGAATTCCTTACCAAAGAGGAGAAATTTGTGATTAAAGTGGCCAGTACGAGAAACGCCAATTTCATATGTAAGGACCTAATATTTACAAAAAACAACCTTCGACCATTTGTTTTGATTAAAAACCCTCGGGTGTCCTAATTGCTCCGCTCGGGACTGGGAATCCGAATCTGTCCATTCTGCCCAGGGAGCGAGCAGCCTTGTTGAGGCTACCCCTCTGGGAGGAGTGCTTGTATAGATCCCGGTGCGTCCCGCCTCCCTCTCATAGACAGCCTTTGATCTTGCATAGCTTGAGATCTGGCAACAATATCTCATGAGACTTTTAAAACATTGTAACGAAGATTTTAAACTTTGTGTTAAGTTGACCCGATATTTTAGTTTTATTATGTTATTCAGTAAGTACGCTGGGCAATTGCTCGTCTGCTATCCCTAGGGTATGCCGCCCGGGGGCGGATCCCGGCTGTGCTCCTCTAAGTCTGGGTCAGTTTGTTACCGATGTGGGTAATGGATTTGTGGGTGTTTCAACCCGCATAGTCACCGACCGCCGGATGAGAAAAACATCGGGTGTAAATCCGCGTGGTATGTGACAACAATGTCATGTGTACTACTACTGTGAGAACAGCGATCAGCCGCGCTGCTGGTCACGCTGGGCACGACACGTAAGCGCAAAGAGAATATCTGCTCACATTGGAAGGGATATAGCCTAAAAGTGGTGTTAATATGTTATTTGCTTGCTCGCCCAAACGACTGCACCGCACTGATGGTATGTCCAGCGGAGTCCATAGACGGCAACAAGCGCCACGTGACGGCAATCCTTTGACAGTCGTCGCAGCAATACCGGCCCAGAGGTGCCGCGACTGCAGGTCTCTAGGTATATGAAAAACTACATCTACACAAGCTGATCCAGAAACCCGAACGCCGAAACGAGTCACTATCACGGTCTTTGCATTTGTGTAGTGGCCAATCCAGTTCACGTATTCACCTTATCATTTCAACTATAATTTTTGCAACTTTATATAAGCTGGTCTTGCGTCATTAAAAAATAATGACCCGCAATGAACGTAGACTCTTTAATATCCAAATTGCTTAATTTCTAAAGCCAAAACCTATGACCTCCATTACAAAATCTGCGAATTTATTAAAATATTTATTCTAAAAAAGTTGAAAAACGAAGTTGCGTGACGGACAAAATAGCCGTTTACTTTTGGTTCGCAGACTTGTGATTTTAAATTGCCAAATTATACTTTATAACATCCAATAAATATGGGTATATTAAACTATATGTTCTAACTTAATCATTTTCAATAATGTAATTCAATATAGCTGAACTAAAATACTCTTTTAAAAACAAAAATGAATGCACCATTACTTTGGAAAGCAATATTTATCAAGACATTCTGGCAAGTAATTTACTTGCACTGCTTAATGAAATATTTGTATTTATTTATTAACAAAACCAAGACATTTAGACTAAAGTGGTATACATATATATATAAACGAATATATATAAACTATTCCAATTAATCAAATGAAAGCGTTAATATAGCTATAAAAAATGAAATTTACCGCGTGAAAATTGTAGTACCAAATATCCTTGTCAACTATCCAACATACGACTCTTTTTTTGCTGCTCACCCCGAAGACGATGTATAATAACATGACGATACATTATTTTTATTAGATACATAGTTAAAACATTCAATAAGTGCCTGTACTCAGCTTTACACATTTTTTTGACTATTTTTTGCAGTTAATAAATTAAACTGAATAAATTTACAGGCTCCCTTAGCGTTTTAAAACACAATTCAGTATTAGCTCTCGAGGAGTATGTAAAAAAGATTATAATTGTGGGAACGTATTTTTATTTGTCATTCCTTAAAGAAAAGACGTGTGAATAATTTATGACAATGGAACCGTCGGATGGATACGAACGTAAAATTAGGAAATATAATTAAACGATGTCTAAGCGCTAAAATCATAGATATGTATATAAAGCACAATCTGTATATTAATAATAATGTGTATGGTATTTATGTGTAATACACTTGTATATGTATATGTGTAGGCGTGTGTGTGTGTGTGCGTGTGTGGTCATGTGGATGTATCATTATCTATAACACTTTCAAGAGCATACTCTATTAATCCCTTCCTCGCTGTTTTCTGCGCAATGATACAATAAATAGGTATCAGCTGAAAACCAGTGTTGAATGGCTCAGCTGGTCACTTAGCATTTGCTGAGCTGACTTCCCTTTGTCGCAACATCACAGGACAGGGTATATGCCGTTATTGTTTTCTATCTTCATTACCGTATCCTCCAGTGTTGTTAGTTGTGTTGTGTGCCAAGTAAATGGTTTTCATTCTTTGTAAAGGCACGGCCCGGATCCCGGCGCGCGCATCCAGCGGCGGCCGCTGCTCGCGGGCACCCGCTCTGTATGCGGATGTTTATACGAGTCGGGTCTGTCAGCTGTCGCGATCGCGAGAGCGACGTGCCTCTATCACTTCCATACACGTCGTCAGCTCACATTTGTATGTACGTACGGCCGCTCTCGAAGACGTCCGGGGCAATCTCACGCGAGATTCAATTACGCGCAGTCTCCGGAATGAATTAACCGCGGCTGTAATTGAGTAATAGCACTCTCGCATCGCATTAGGGCAATTTACGTTCGTTAACCCGACACGGCGCCCTGGCTGATGCTCCTTGATACCCCTGAATTGTGGACCCGCGCAGCAGAGCGGCATATGTTTCATAAGGGGAATTATATTGTTATTAATATTAGGTTTGACGGCTCTTGATAATAGTCTGTTTGAACCTGTCCCTAACATTTTTATTACATATATTCTATAGATTCCGATTGACGTCAAAATCGACGACTCAAGCGACGCGCACTCCGCCGCACGCCATCAGAAAAATCACCAATTACCCAAAAAATAAGGACAACAATTCCAGTAGACTACAATAACAACAAACTAGCAATTCTCCGGTGGATGAAATAGAGAACATTGCGGCTCGCGTTCCAAGCTTGGGGACGTCAATCCTCTGTGCTTGAGGAGCACCGGTAGCTCTATCTATAAGGATTTGAATGAGGCTTGAGGAGTTCAACAAGGGTGTTACATACAGGTGTTACATACATACAGGTAGAGCCATTGTATCTGAACTCAAATCAGTAATTGATACTAAAGATAAAGAATAAACAATTATGAAAGTTTATTTTTTTGTATGCAATAATAAGTTATAGTAATATAATATATCATCACGCTGTATCATTTTCGGGGTGGGCAGAGGCACATTATTGGCTGTATTCGCTTTGCGGTCGCATGTCGCGCTCAATGTGACAAGTAGCGCAGCCGATGGCCATCCTCGCAGCACTTGTGCTCGTGGCATTCCTATAAGACGTCATGTGGTTTTCCTTGAACAGTGAGCATGTGGTGCGTCAATCCGTATTTAATGTAGTAAAACCTAGAGGCAGGTGCCGGGATGCGAACCTGCTGACATTCGCGTCGCCGCGCGTAGGTGCCGGTCCCTCATCGCCCGGAACACCTCAGCAACGGCTCAAAAAAATTAAACAAAAATTAATATTTCCTGTAAATAATAAATTCTAATCTCTCAAATTTCTTTTCGCTAAGGCAATATAAAAATAAATAAAGAAATGTCAAAATTGGAAATATCTGTTTTTGCTCCGGCGCTCCTCAATTAAGATTATTATTTGCTTGCTAATTCAGCTGCCTAGTTTATGAACCAGCCGCGTCCGGGGGCGCCGCTTGATTTCTGAACGGCTTCTAATGCTCATAGCCAGTCTTACCAACGAATCTACTCTGTTTTCAGGCGGGTAGGGCGATTGCCGGAACTGAATCGTGACCAAAGAACGCAAGCGCCAAGGCCGCCGAAGTGGCTCACAACATGTCGCGTTTTGAGATTAACATTTGTACGTCCAGCTGTTCATATAAAAAAAGACCCTCAGACGTGGTTATGTTTGCCGGTTAAATGGTTCCTGTCTCTTGACTGTAGCTATCGTTCTTGGACTAAACTATACTTTCCATCAGAGGCGATGTCATAATTTCGTCAAGTAAATAGAAAATAAAACTTTGGGGGTTACAGCCGACATCCAATCACTTCGGCGCCAGCCCAATATGAATGAGGCATGCCGTGATGGGCATGTATGTATTATTTCCAAGTAACAAATATAGATAATAGAGTCTTTCAAGCGTGGCTGTGGCGGCCTAGTGCATAAGGGACCGGTATCCGTACCGCTGCTATGCGAATGCTGATAGGTTCGAATCTCAACTCGTACCTTTGATTGTTCCCATATGAATTACAGGGCTTAGGCAGCACGTGCTCACCGGTGCAAGGAAACATCGTGAGGAAACCCGCGCGGCGTCTGATAATCATGTCATGTGTACTAGTGCTGTGAGAACCGCGAACAGCTGCGCCACTGGTCACGCTGGGCACGACATGTAAGCGTAATGCTGCTCGCCTCGAAGGGGATATAGCCAGACAATGTATTATTATTAGAAGCTTTTAAAGATAGAACTACTTTTCCATTCTCTCTGCTTACGCCAATAGAGAATCAGATTAAAGATATACGGATTTTTATAAACAATATTCCTGACACGTAGAACGTAAGTAAATAATTATATAATATTGTACACGGCTGCAATAAACCTGACTCAGAGGTTGTACTCGCGAACAATCAAGCGCCCTTGGAGGCATGCATTAGCTGCGTCATTCAAATAGCCTATTGTACCGGCACTAGCTGAGTGCGCAGGCGATACCTTCAATGTACCTGCTACAAAGGGACCCGCGGGCAGGTTGCTCTTCTATTATAGATACAACTTTACTGTTGCTATGACTCCCAAATTAACAATTCCTCTGTAAACAGGAGTCATCTGTGTCCGAACGAAATCAATTTATGTTTATACTTGCTATAGGGGGGCGGAGGGCGTCCCCCTACTGTCCCTAGTTTACGAGTATTTTTTTATTTAGTATTTCAAGATGAATGCTTGAACAGTAGCATACATTTTTTCGTATTTTTTAAAATTGCATTAAAGGAGTGAAAAGACGGCTGGACACGTTGTACCAGCATTTAGGTTGAAGGCGGTAATCTCCGGAACTACTGGTTCGAATTGAAAAATTCTTTTTGAGTTGAATAGACCATTTATCGAGGAAGGCTTTAGGCTATATAACATCACGATGCAATTATTAGGACTGAAGAAATAATGGAAAATGTGAAAAAAAACGGGGAAAATTATTCATCCTTGATGGCTTCCATTGCGTGCGCTGCAAAAACGGTTCAAGATACCAAAAATATATGTAATAAAGAAGTATTCCTCTTGAAATGATCTAAAAAAATGTCCGCGACAGTATATGTCTATCTTTTAAGATTAAGTCACTAGAACCGTTTTTATGGTAAACAAATTTGGTCGAAATTAATGCATTATTTGTTAAGAGTTGTATCAATGTAATAATATTAATCTTTATCCAAATAAATGTGTTGTTGATTAAGAGTATTAATTGTGAACAAAATTGTCTTTGACATCACTTAATTTCAATGAACATCTTAGAAGATATTACAAAACCATATATAGCAAAACAACGTTTGCCGGATCAGCTAGTATTAATCTAAAAGTCCAGTAAACATAATGATAATAATAAAATATCGACCCGCTATATCTCTTGCGAGGTGAACAGAGATACATTTATAACCGTATCCACTTTGCACTTCAATGTTATAACGTGATCGACATTCCCACAGCAGTGGTATACAGCAATTCTTCCACTCCGAAGCAGCCTTGAGTTTCTTTGGGCATTTCTTCTCAAAGTACTCGCTTCCGAAAGGCAAGTAGATCGTCCTTTCTTAGACCATCCACCATTCCATAATACGAATCTCAAATGAACACACCTGCGGATATAATCACGCACAGACAAACAGGCACATGATCTAATTATAAGTAAGAAAACGACTTATAAACCAGCACACGAGCAAGATTTTCCGATTGTTTTCCTCGTGGACATACTGTATGAATTTATTTAGATGCACCTTGAAACCAGCTCCAAACCAGTCAGGTCTGACTCATGATGCAGGAACGTCAGAACACGCACCTCCTGCTTGTAATTAAGCCCAGTTTTATTAATCATATTAATAGCGTAGATCTTTATCTTGGTGCTAGTAAACTTAAAGAAACTCTCTTGTTGAATTGAGAATGTATATTTTATTTTGTTTGATTGTTCAAGAGATGGCGCGTGTATTGAATTAACACGCGATATCGTTTAGTTACACACAAGCACAGATATTCTATCTAAATATTAATAAATATTGAGTAGCGACTTAGCAACTATTTGTTTCATTTAAATCACATCCCGAGTCTACATTGGAGACATCTATTATAGCTTTTGTTCATAATTTAAAATTAAAATTATTTGAAACTGATGAAATTATCATTATTTGTTTAATACTTACGCTTTTAATATTAATAATAATTAAATGGGTGAATCAGTGCCTGTGGTGGCGTGCGTGGTTGCACGCACCACCAGGCGAAGGAGCGTCACTTTTCCTCCCTTCTCCTATTCCTTTAACGTTTCGTCAGTGACGCGCCCCACTACAGCGCATGGGGATCCTTATCCTATTAGGTAACTCATATTAGTTCTCCTCATTCTTCTATGAACAGTTGCAATTCCAAGTCAAGTGCATTGTAAGAAATTACATAAAGGAATATATTTTATTGATAAAACCAGGCCAGGTCAAGTAACAACCAGAAAATCAGGCGCAGGTTCAGGCTCTTGTAATAGGTTTCCACAAGCGAGAGGTGAAGGGGGGCCATAACAAGCTGATTCCACGATGGGTTTGTGGAATACTACTTCGCGTCCCCGGAGTCCGTCGTATCATGCGAGTGCAGGAGCGCCCCAGGGGTGTCCAGTCCGGCACAATAGGGCGGCGGCCCTCACCGCTGCCCTGACGGTGCACGAGGGTTTCCACCGGGTAAAAAAAAGGGGGAATTGTAGACAAAGCCCCGGCACGTACGTACATCTGGGTCTCTCCAGATTAAGAACGGATTTAGGCAGCACATGCTCACCGATGCAGGAAAACATCGCGACGGCGACCGCACTGTGTGTGTGTCATATCGTACAAATGCCATGCGCACCGGTGCTGTGAGAAAGAGGCTCAGCCGCGCCGCCGGGCACGTCGGAGACGGTATACGAGTAAGGTAGAGCAAAGATATAAGATTTATAAGAGCAAAGTGGATACAGCCACTATGTTATCTCTGCTCACCCCCGAAAGGTATATAGCGGGACGATATATTATTATTATTAATACTAGTTATCCAAATAATAACATTCATGGTGCAAATGTTAATCTAGTTGAGAACGACACCTGTACTGTAGGTATTTGTACCGGAAAAACCACTTTCATTGACTCATAACCAGAACAAGCCTCTAATCATCACTGACGTGCGGTGGATAATCAAAAGGGAAGCTGGTACAGTCATGTACAACTAAGTTTGGAAAATCGATATTATCTTTTTGTTTTTTTTATACACTGGCTCGACGATGTGAGCACATTGCACACGATGGAAAGTAAAATGCAGTCCAACAACGACAAGGCACGAAAATCCGTTGACAGTCGCAAAGCATATAAGCGCAAAGTTGATACAGCCACTCCCTACTCCTATCTCTGTTTACTCCGAAAGGGAAATAGCGCGACGGGGATAACTTGTCACGGTGATAAATTAATATTTTCTTCGTCTTATCGAGGATCTTGTATTACCGATATTCGTATAACCCTAAATGTGTACAAATTTTTATCATTAATTTACCTTCTACCATAAATTGAGTGCGCGCCGTGCGTGTGCGCATCCATACGTGGTCGCCGTCCCCGCTGCTCCTATTTGCTCCGAGCCGCCGAGGAGTGGAACTCGCTTCCTGCGTCTGTGTTTCCCAACATCTTATGACATGGGAATCTTCAAACGGCGAGTGAATCGGTATTTGTCGGTGCGAGCGCGCTCCATCATCGGCCTCATCATCACTTTCCAACAGGTGAGAATGAGGTCAAGCTACCGCCTGTCTGTAATAAAAAAGTCCTATTACTTGATATCTCCTGCGGTATAAATAAACCTTGAGGGCCCGATATGCAGACCCATTTGCGTGTCTCAATATAACATAATTCGTCTAAGTACATACTAAGTAAGCTTATATTATTAATGCAGGTCAGGGCTTTATTTTCAGCCCATCGTGTCTCCATCTCTTTCATCCTTAGACATGTATTTATAAGAGCAAGCGAGACGGAAACGTTCAGTTGTTGCTTAATACCCTTTTAGCAGTATCTGAAGGCGAAATTCCTAAAGATAGAGACGTTGCTTAGTTAAGTCATATCAAATGACGTTCTTATAGTTTGCTACTGTAAGGTTTGACCTCTTTTAACGCTAGAAGGTGGCGAACAGGCTGGTAGGTCATCTGACGGAAAGTGACCACTTTCGTATAACTGAGAGCAACACCGGAGTGAAAATACTAAACGTTTTGTGGCCATGGTGGGCCAGTTAAGGGACCGGTTTCCATACGTCAAAACGCGAGTGGTCGCCGGTTCGTATCCCGACTCGTACCTTTGGGTTTTCCAGAAACCCACGTGGCATACAATAGAAATGTGTACTAGCGCTGTGAGAACGGCGATCAGCTGCGCTACTGGTCACGTTGGGCACTACGTATAAGCGCATAGTGAATACAATTATTAATGTATCTCTGCTCAACTTGCAATGGATACAGCATGACGATATAGTATTATTATTTTATTCCGTTCTCTGCACGTCCCATGTCTCACAGCATAGACACACCGGCTTTAGTATTTACCGCGCCAATTATTCCTGCGACTACCTGTAATGTATTCTTCTGTTTGTTTTTAGTCTGCACCGTACTTAGCTTACTTAAGTTTTGCTGTAGTGTGGTTACTATGTCATGTCAGTAAAAAAATAGATATAGTATAAAAATATAGTATTCAATAACATCAGAAGGACAAAACGTGCGGGATTCATACAATGGCTCCGCGCAAGGCAAGCGGCTGTGTCACAGCAAACGGAATACAGATACTATACTGACCCAGTTACTATTTGTGGCGATGTGCCGCTCGGATTCAAAGGTTTATCTTCGTTAACTCTCAGATGTGTTACAGCAGCCTTTCTCTTTTTTTATAAATTACAAGGTAACACTCCACCTCAATCACACCTGGTGGAATATGAAGTTGAGTCCTATGGTGGACCTAGTCCGTCCAACAAATGCCTATTCACTCTTCTCGTTAGGGTTCCTAAGTCATGAGAACGTGGAAATATGATCGTTGGGAGCATATTCCACTGAAATGTGGCTGGTGGAATTAAAGAATGTAGCCTCGAAGGATACTCACTATTGAGCGACCGGTAAAATACTATGGAGCAGGCGACTTTACATCGATGTTCCACGTTCTGCATTGTGACTCGGTCAAAGAGTGATCGCGGACAAGTCTACGAGCCCTGCGATCAGTCGAGTCCGGAGCAGCCGACCGGTATTTGGCGGATCCGTTCTGGCAAAGCTAACAACAGCACTCCACACCCGACCGCACCCGTGCCTGACACAGGTCTAAGAGCTGTGATGGTGTGAAGTACGCTCTGGCCTTAAAAAGAACACCCAATGTTCTAGCAGCCAGATGCGCTCCAAACTCAGTCAACCGCCCAAAGGTTTATTGGATGGCTTTAATATATGTAAGTATCCCCGCTTTTGAGAATCAAACAAGCTGTTTTTCTTACTCTGTAGCTAATTGTAACTTATTTATGATATCGGCAAAAATACTGATGATTATATAGATTTCACAACGTGATTTTTATTTGATTATTTATTTATGTAAAATGTTCTATAGTGTAAACATAATTATTATAACGCCTTATCGTAACTGGGGCAGGTAGAATTGATGGATTGGTATATTTTTATTTTTGCTAGCATTTTGCAAATTTCTATCCAATTATTAAATTTATACAAAGTATAATAGCGGTAAAGAGGTCACAAACCTGAAGTATGCAAAAACTTGTAACTAATTGTAGGTAATTTCAAAATCTCTCACGATTATTTCTCTCAAAATTAATTCCTTTGTTCATATTAATTTAAATAATAATTGAAATTTCAAGAAACACTGGGAAAATAATAAAATAAAAAGACATGATATTCTTCTATATTTTTACCATGATTTGTAATACATACGAACTAAAACGTAGACAATGTGATATGACGTCATATCCTTCATTGTATGAAGACATTCATAATATAATATATTCATAATATTAATGATATTATCTCACTTCAATTATAATAGATATAATATTCCATTAGGCTTCTGGCACAATTCTTATATTATAAAATATATTTCTTTACTTATCGCTAAGTGCTTATGATATAATAATTAATAATTTTCTAATTATCCAGATACAATACACAATGGACGGTCTATATATTGAGACTGTTTACCCTACTAAAGGCAAGCGTAATGTTATAAATGTCTTCACATCGGGCTCCTTTGTGATTATGGAATGTGATTTCCCGGAAATCAGGAAATGTATTCAAATAAACATTTTTTTGTTTTGTGAACAATCTTTGTTCCGCGAATTAATTGTGTTTATAAAAAAACAATTCGTACATATTATGTGATATTATATATCCAAGCTTCAAATGGTATACGTTATTGTTTAAATAAATGAGTTTTTTTTTACGTCAGAAATATAAAGCATGAATAGTAATACCTTAGCACACGAATAAATTACCTTTAGCAGAATGACCGGGCTGCCCTGTGCCTCACACAGAACATTAATTTATAAGAATCATTCGATTTCCGGGCAATGTTCCGGCGCTTCCCGGAACTTCGAGTTTTTTCCAAAACAACTTAACACTAAACGTGAATTCTTAAAATTAATAAATACAGACAAAGTAGGTACTGCATGCAAAAATATATTATTTATTTTATATTATTTTAACAGATTTTTGTACCCATACATTTCATTCTTTGGCATATGAAATCGTCATTATACATATCTATATGGCTCTTCAAAGGACGGAAAATACGATCTTTATTACTAAAATTATCTTTTAATAATCTTGTGGTAACATCGACAAACATTGACTAAATGTACTCATTTCACTTAATTAAGAAATCAATGTTATATTTATAACTGTATCAAATAGTATTTTAAAATCGTTATTAATTTTGTGATAATAATATATGTGTAGGCGTATGTGCGCGTGTGTGTGTGTTTACATGTACATATAACGCTTTGAAATAGTTTTTAGAGCTATGTATATTCTATATTCCCGTCCTCGCTGTTTTCTGAGCGTTGACACAACAAATGGGTGTCAGCTGACAATCAGCGTTCAACTGGTCAGCTGGCATTAGCTGGGCTGACTTCCCTTTGGCGCGTCACGGCTCAGGGTGCAGGGTTTGCTTTTGTTGTTTCTATCTCGGTTAACCTATCTTTTTTGTGTTGCGCGCCAAATAAATGTTTTTTTTTTCCTTTCTATATAAAATAATAACTTAAACATACTACCAAACATCTCTCTGTTTAAATATTAACACGAGTAGTCTATTTTTCCATCTTCACGTCTTTCCTTTTTTTAATTCACGGCGCATCTCTAAGATAACTGTCTAAGATTCTAAGATAAGGAACTGGCATGTTCCACGTACAAAGTCCTTCAAATAAAGAAAAAAAAAATCTCTGCAGGATCTCTATCTTTAAATAGATAAATTTCTTTAGTTGATCAATATAACTTGGAATATGGTTCGCATCTCGGGGACGACCTGGACGGGTGGCAGCGGAGGGCTGTCCGCATTTTCAATGATCCTGACTTTACTCAGCATCATTAACCGCTCCAGTTGCGCAGAGATATTGCCTCGTTGAGTGTTTTCTACCGTCTGCATCACGCCGAGTGTTCTGAAGGGTTATTTAACCTTGTTCCGCCCTCTCCCTTCCTTGGTAGCACAACGCGCGTGGGTTTGCGGTGTCACAGCTATACGGTATCTCACATCCCGGCCAGGACTAAGAATTTCTCTAACTCCTTCTTTTGCCGTGTCGCTGAGTTATGGAATGGTCTCCTGGCGAGCGTGTTCCCACAGACCTATGATATTGGGTCCTTTCAACGAAGCGTGAAGAGATACTCATGCAGGCCGGCATGATCACTGTGCCTGTGTCAGTATACTTTATTCTGACACGACACACTGACTGCACCGCACCTGACGTTAAGCATGGTGCAGTCCAAAAAACGCCAACAACTATCGACAGGTAAGAAAAACTCATCGGTAGTCACAGCGATCATGCCGGCCTGCACAAATATCTCTTCACATTACGCTTAAAGGATCCCATATCATATGAAGGTGGGAACACGCTCGCTGGAAGACCATTCCACAGCTCAACGACACGGCAAAAGAAGCAGTTAGTGAACTTCTTAGTCCTGGCCGGGATGTGAGATATCATATAGCAGTGACACCGCAAACCCGCGCGCGTGGTTCTATTCAGGAAGGGAGAGGGCGGAACAAGGTTAAACAACTCTTCAGAACACTCACCGTGATGCAGACGGTAGAAAACGCTCAGTGAGGCAACATTTCTGCGCAACTAAAGCGGTATACAAATATATATTTCTTGTTTTTGTAGAAACACATGAATCTTATAAGTAGCTAATAAGAATCGATAGCGTAACACGACCTACATACAAACATTCGAATGGAATTTATTCGCCAATGAATGAGGCAACGCGGTGCCGTAACACGCGGCCGCTCAAAACATGCGACGCATAAATAAATATTTAAAAAACTCTCGAATGTCTTGCGTAAAAATTTACATACGTCGTTAGTATCGAACCAAACTGATTCTATGCAACTAGTGATGGGCGATTACGAATAATACAATCAAACGATCCTACTTACAATAACATAATTCAAATAAACGCATCACAAGCACAAACAGTTAAAAGAGTTGAACTACCACCGGGTTTCGAAAGAAGAGTCTACGAAGAAGAGAACGTCTAAGAACGTAGAGGACATAGAAATGTATTTTAGTGGAATTGAACGTCCTTTGCGAAAGTACAGGTAAGTGATTGCGTAAGTACAATACATACTGTCACAGCAGTTCGAATTATTTGAATACTAATAAAGAGTTAGAGTATTACCAAAAAGTGGCAACTCTTACGGCTCAACCTAACAAAAAGAGGTCAGTGTCGTCTGTTACCCAATATGCCATGGGTATCATAGTGAAGCCATTTCACCTTGAAAAGAAGAAAAAATAGAGCTCAACATAGACTGGCCGACAGGCCGAAGCGGATCGCTATGATAGTCTCAATTGATTTTTCATTTGGATAAAAAATACAGTTTTAAAATAGTAGCAAGTAACGCTCGTCTAGGTCGGCATCGCAATGGTAAGCATTTTTGTATTGCAATATGCCCGTACTCATTGCCTTACCATCAGGAGGGTTATTCATATTTTTCTATGTGAAAGAGAAGCAATCTGATGAACATTCCACCTGATGGTAAGCGGTCATGGCCTCCCTATAGACAACTGCAACACAAGAAGTGTGTCATTGCGCTTCCGACTTGGAAGAGAGTTTTATTACTCCTTTTTTAAAGAGCGCCATGTCGTAATCCAGACGAACTGCTGCACCTGGAAGCCCGTACCACAGCATCCAAGTGAGCGACAAGAAAGTTGCGAGTTGATAACTGTACTATTGTTGCGAGCTCATGAGCGTTTAAAGTGTAGGGATGACTCTGAGCACCTTCCTTTCGCATAAAAAAAATCGAATAATTCAATTGTTTATAACCACCCGGGCATCACTAGAGAGCCGGCATTGGGTCACGCCTAACGCTTACACAATCGGGCCCAATGCCATCAATGCAGAGTACCACGACCGGTTGTCAAACCTGTGCTTCGAGGTCGCGATTCACTTGAGGCCTCGGAGACCATGCTCTCCACGTACCATCGCCTTCGCACTTGCGAAAGCGCAACTTGGAATCTTTCGTAACGTTTACATAACATCGAGCTTGCCTTACATAGACTTCCCATTAATTCATTTCATAAATCAATCGATTTTGATTTTAATTTATTTATTTATATAGCTTAGCTTGAAACTCTAAAGGTTCTGTGTTCGTGCCCTGATAGCGGCTTACTTTTCTATGACGAATAAGTTAGTTTTTCGCGAATCCTAGATGTCTATGTATATTTAAGTATATACATTTTTGTCTAGTACCCATAGTACAAGCGTAAGCTTAGCTTGGAGTAGGACAATGTCTGTAATTGTCCACAAATATTATTATATTATTATAGACACTTGGAAACCTCGCAAGGTCACAATATTCTGTGTGAATTAAAATAAAAACAATTGAACAAAAACAGTCTGCATTAAATTAAATGTAAAATTCTGAGAATGTTTCAATTCAAACTAAATGTCCCTAGTATTAACTGAGTAAAGTGGAATATCAATTTAGACGCCATTACGAGAGGCATTACTGACCTGTTCTTGATCGTTATGCTTAATTATACCTGATAACTGGACTACTATAGCATATAATGAGACAACGAGTCAATCATAACTAGTGCTCGACCAACGGCTCCGGGTTCGGCCTGCTTCGGCCAAAACACCGATTCGGTAAAACTATCGATTTAGGCGAAATTTTATTTTATATTTCTATTGGAAAAAGCTGACTATCTAATGGTTAGTGGTCAATGTTCCAGAAGGACATTGTCACTGCTCTCGTAAAGAGCCCCATATCATTGCTCTTGGAAACAATTGTATCCAGCCACTATTATAGGATGAATATCCATCTATAGTCTCCGTCGTCAGGTCGACGCACACATACCACGCCTGAAGGTCTCTAGGTATATGAATGATTGGATATAGCTGCTAAACGCAACAACTTAAAACGAGTCACTATTACGGTCTTTACATTCGTGAATTGCGGTCATGGCCCAGTTCGGGCAATCCCCAAACCATAAAAATCAATATCCAGCTGAAGATGGAACCGAGTAACCGGCTATTGTCACAAACTTCGATAAACCAATGGCGAAGGTTTTAAAATCCCAAAAAATCACTTCAAGATTGACTGACAGTAAATAATACAATAATTTTTAGATTTTTATAAAGGTTTATGTTGATTATGTATAAACAACTCTCAGAGATTTTTCAAATGACCTCACAACTAGTAATAAGCTTGCCAAAGCCGAAGATTCGCCCGTACACTATTAACAATGTAAGAAGCCAGAGGAGGCGCGAGGTCGCCTGACAATTCATACCTCTAAGGTACATTTATGTCCGTGACTCAACGTACTTCTGAGTCATTGAGTTAAGTAGGAAATAGTTGATGATGCCCACTCACTTGACATCTCAATTTAAACCTCGACCTACGAATTAACCTAGGAGATTTCTTAAAACACTTAAACTAACTTAAATCTATGAAATAAAGATGTCTTTAATTCCTTACGAGCAAGGAAACGAACTTTATTCCATCAAAATGCCATGAGAGCGTAACTGTGCTGTGTGCAAGCGTCACAGTTACATCAGACATTCGTGTCGGAGGTTTCCAGTCAGTCGAAATAAAAAAAAAAAAATCGAGTCGAAAGTAAAAAAAAGCAGCCATGGAAAAAAACAATATAAACGAGAAATTTGAAGACATAGTGATGAATGTTACATCAAGATCAGCTCAAACTTAAGGCACATACATAGTCGGCGGTACATTGCTAAGACCGATTTTTTATCGCACAATACCGATAACGACATTTACACGACTAGAGGACGTCGTTATTAACACATCCGCTTAGGTGTCGAGTCATATTGACCCAAACAATACTTTCACATGGTATGCTGGGAAAAATCGTGTTATATGTTATTGGGTTTATATAACCTCACAACTTACTAAATGAATCTTTTATGCTAAAATTCCTGCAACAAATGTATTAATACATCTATAGTGAGCGCAAATAAAACATAAAATTATTTTCTAGAGGTAATAAATCTTAGAATGCGACGAAAAATCACAAACAGGCAAGACGTCATTCGGAACATTAATATATTACAGCTAAAAGTCAACCTAATTATTTGGTTCGTTGCGTTAAATTTGCCTTGTCAACATCATTTATTGCATCGAACAATACAGAAAACGAATTTAATAAAAACATCATATTCTACCTCTAGAAATGATTGTTTAATTTGCTTTCACTGCAAATCTCTTACATGGAACTTGGTACTATAGCTACTATAGTATACATCTTTCCCTATGTACCCTTAACACTCTGTTGAAGAAACGCTGTTTAAATTTAAAGACGGTTTTAAATACGTATGTATAATTAATCTGTTGCTTTGGTAAACAAATTTATGATTCATTCCAATAATGCCATGATTTAAACCGAAAATAAACACTGCTAACTTTGCTCATCGTGAAATGCAGAATGCGTGACTTATTATTACTGCAATTAAAAATAAAATGTTTACCAAAGTATCAAAATAAGTAATATTAAAATCGTGTTTTAAATTCAAACAGAAAGTATATCTAGTTGTGTTTTATGTAATCTAGAAAAGTTTATCGGCAACGACAAATTTTATCGGCATCGGCGAATAAAAAAGCGACCTAATACTGGCACTTAACTAACACTCGGTCTCACCCTCCTTCCTTTCGTGTATGTAGTGTTCCACCTCCCTCAGTGAGTGGAATAGCTTCCAAGCCAACACCACCCCCACCATCTCCAGCAGAGAGATCAGCAGCGAAGCCCCTGCCACTGAAGAACTGATGATCTTGGTGTACACTGACGCTACCTTTGCACAGCCGAGCCTCTCATTCGCTTCCTTGTCCGTGAAATCGCAGACCGACCGGTAATAGCTGTCCAAGCAGCACGTTAAAGGCAGATCATTCCTCCAACTCCTGTAATCTCTGGCATCATTGGCTCCACAACACCGCAGCTTCCTTTCGATCCTTCCAAATTGCTTGAAGACGTCAGGATTCGATTGAGAGTTGTAGTACCCGTCGTAGACCGTGTCCTTGATGAATCTGTCAGTGTCATCGCCATCAACGAAGACGAAGATCAGGGTTGCAGCGATCGCTTGTCCGAGGATGATCAGGATGAGGAAGATGCCGTAGATACCCAGAAGGCCACGGCTTTCTTTACTAGCGCCACACCATCCGCAAAAAGCGACCATCATGACAAATAAGCCGAGCAGGATGAAGAGCCATGGTGCCACCTGCGGCCAATACACCCTATAGTCCAGCAAATAATGGTTGCTGTTCCTCAAACTGACGAACTCGGCCAACTGAACAAAGAACCATATCCCCGTAGCGGCTGTGATCAGCCCGAACACCGCGTATATGACGTTCACGACGTATAGGACCCCTTTGATAAGGTCGTCGTTTGCCATTATGACGTTTTTTAATTCGTTCGTGTTATCGTGCGCGCGCGCAGATCGCTGTCAACGAAATGAGAGGTATAGTTGTTATGCAAGCATTTTTATAAACGTTGGCGCGCCTTAATGCCAATGCGCAATTAGGAAGCTTGCATACTTTCGTTAATTCTTGACGCTTTGCCTGATGATTAATGTCAGCCCCCGGTTCTTGGGCAAACGGAGGCCAGTGCCACGGGCGCCATATTCTAGGGAGTGGTAGATAGTGGCATCATCCAGCGCACCCGCAGAATAATACATATATAAAAATGAGTCAACCTCTCCATAACAATATAGAATGAAAAACAAATGAATTCAAATGTCTTATAAGACAGAGATACGTCTACGTTATTTAAGGTCAAAGATCATTTATTTTTTCGCGTATTATTCACTTCCAGTGTGATAAATTATCATTTCGGAAAATTTTAGATCACAAATTCTATGAGTTCCAAACATTAATTACAGCGCCGATGTGAACGTGTTAAAGATGAAAACAAAACAAACATTTGTAAAATAACAAGGAAAATTACAAGAAATGAGTCGAATATGGCTTCGAAACCACAATTATACATCAGACGATGTCATTTGTAGGTAATTATGGTTATATGGCTGTGGTTATTAACTAATCTAATGTAACTGGGGATGATTCATGTATAAAATAAGGTCTGTACTTGCAATTTCCGTGATACGACCAAACTCTGTTACGACTTCTATGTATAGAGGCGTCGGAGTCGATTCTTGAAAGCTTAGACAAAGCAACTTTTGATCAGCGATAACGATAGGTAAATGTATTGTGTGTAAATAATATTAATTATACATCTTTATGTTCCAACTAGCTGTCCCGGCAGACCTTGTTCTGCCCTATTTCTCTAAAACAAAGTCACATTGTTTTTTTTTTAATGTTAATAGCTTCCCCGTTAGATTTTATTCTGCCAAAACCTATTGGCCTGTCGGCTGTTTTTTGAAAATTGTTTGAAGGAACCTGGCCTTAATGCTATATGTTTAAAAATTGACAAATACTGACATTAATATTTATACGTCACTCAATTGTTTTGCCTTCCCGGAACCCGTCCACTTACATTTAAACTTTATGGGTATGGTGTTAAAGTTCAAATTGGCTTATAACAAATCTTTTGTATGAGAATATAGAAAAGTGGTGTTTTTAGACTGTTCCAGACAATTTTTTTAATTTCTCTCTCCGTAATAACCTCCCCAGACTTCAACAAACACAACAAAAAAGAAATCAGCCAAATCGGTTCAGCCGTTCTCTAGTTTCGCGCTTATCAAGACATTTTGCGATTTATTTTTATATTATAGAAGATGTGTGTGTGGTGGACTAGTCGATGAAGGGCTGGTAACCGCGCGGCACCGCGAGGGGCTGAAGGTATTTATCACGACTCGTGTCTCTGGATTTTCTTATTTTAAATACGGATTTATGCATACCGATGAAGGAAAACGTCGTGAGGAAAATCGCATGGGCACTAATAAAAATATCATGTATAAGCGCTCTGAGAACGGTGATCAGCTGCGCTATTGGTCACGTTGGGCACGACATGTAAGCACAAATTGAATACATCCACCGATGTATGTCTGTTCACTCCAAAAGGGATGTAGTGTGGCGATATATTACTATTATGTTACATTCATTCACGGAGTGTGCACAGATACCTATATTAGTTTCTGTATTCACTTTGCGGTTATACGTCGTGCCCAACGTGTCCAGTGGCGCAGCTGATCGCCGTTCTCACAGCGCTAGTACACATGGCATTTGTATTAGACACCATTAGCGTTTGTCTCGATGTTATCCTTCACCGGTGAGGACGTGCTGCCTGAATCCGTTATCAATCTAGAAAACCGAGTAGTACGTGACGGTCCCTTATGTACTAAGCTATATACGAGTATATTATACATAGCTATAATTAATAGATGAATTGTTATATAACTAAAAAAAGGAAATCCACTTGGTATTTCAAAATTTGTAATATAAAATGATATTAAAAGGTTATTTTGATCTTAAAGGTTTTAAAAAAATATTCAAACTCAGTAGCAGCGTCATCTCAGAGTCCACCGGCTTATGCTATGTACCAGCCGATCAAACAACAACCCACACAAGCACTTTCTAAGCAACAGCATTGTCAGAGCGTGGAATGATCTCCCGGAAGACGTAATCTCAGCACTAAATGTGAACCAATTCAAAAATCTCTTTGACTTAAATTACCTTAATCACAAAAAGAATTAATTTATTAAATTATTAATAAAACTGTACGCTCCATTAACGTACATACAGCGTGTCCCGTTACGTTGGTCAACGTCCAAAGTTAAAGGGCTGGTAGAAGAACAGTAGCTCCATAGCGTACTGTAAATAGAATTCTCCAACTCCAGCGCGTTTAGGAGATACACGGGATATATCTTTTTATTTTTTAAGAAATCAGAATTACGTTAAATTTAAGACTTTTCTAAAAATTAACAAAGTTTTAGTATGTAAATTGCCTATTTCTATATTTTGAGATAAATCACAAATATTAGTATATTCATTTCATCATTGAAATCACTGTATTAGTAAAGCTATAAGTTAGAATTGTGAGCTGTTATCAATCTAAAAATTTGTTAAAGTTTAGAAGGTAATGATTTAAAACAAACGCAGCGTACTCGATGTATCCCGTTATTTGAAACACTGCAGGAATCTATGTAGTTTCTGATATGGTCCACCACTTTCTATTATATTTTCGAATTTCTTGTTTTTGAGTCATAAACCGAAAAGCAAGTGACTTTTATAGTACTCCATGAGCGTGTTCCCACCGTTCTATGATATAGGATTCTTTAAACGAAGCGTGAAGAGGTATTTGCGCAGGTCGGCATGATCGCGGCGGCTATTGGCAGGCAGTCTCTCGATAGCCGCAGTCAGTTTTTGGGCTATTTTTTGTGTCGCTTTACATCCCGTTGGTATCGACTGAAACGACCTTGTCTGCGATTGCTTTTTTTTGCACTTTTTCTCTTTATAATCTATTCAATTTTATATAAATATCATGTATATGTCTATTAACAAACCACTCGACTAATGCTTATAATCGATTACAATTATCCATATATTAAAGTATACATTTATTGTCTCTAAGCGAAACTGCTCAACTACTTGTCACTAAAAACTACTTACTACTACTTAAAGCTTCCAAGCTATTCGAAAGTGCATGAAGTAATCGGGACTATCAGATTTTGGGTTACACTGTGTTTTCTGTCGGGCTGCAGCCATTGCGCTGAGTCAGAAAAAATGAGACTTTCATCGGCACAAGCATTGTCTTAGGTCGTCAAGATCACACGAGTATGAACTATAAAATATGTTAATCAGTCTAGCATGACGAGCCCGCTTGAAGGTATGCAGCCGCCCTTAAATTCGGACTAAGAAGGTTCACGCGCTCTCGTAATATAACGAGTACCTTATCTATGACACACTTTCATAGTTTCTTTGGTAGGCATTTAGCACCATGGAAAATGTATTTCGTAATGAGGTGCCATGGTGTTTTTAACAATGTTTGCGCGCCATGGTAGTTTCTATATATTATTGAGTAGTAGTGACGTGCGGTGAACATCCTAAAAGGAAACCGGTTTACTCAATTTTTTTTATTTTGCATCAAAATAAATAATCACCACGCCTGATGGTAAGCTTGGTGCTGTCCAAAAACGACGACTATTAACAGCAAAAAACCTTTTGGTAATCGCCGCGATCATGCCGGCCTGCATAAATATCTCTTCGCGTTTCGTTTAAAGGATCCAATATCACTATCACATAATAATAGGACGGTGGAAACCCGCTCGCCGGAAGACCGTTCCACAGCTCAAGGACTCGGCTGCAGTAAGAGTTAGAGAACCTCTTAGTCCGGGCCAGGATGGGAGTTAGTATAAAGCTGTGACTTCGTAAGCTCGAGTGTGGAACTGGTGGGAATTGCAGAGTAGCCCATGAACTTCAGTGAGCGCGGACGAGTGGCTATTGGCAGCCGTCATGATGCCGTGCACCCGGACCGCGTCAGGTTTCTACATACTCATGGCTGAGCAACACGAAGAGATTCGCTTCTATTTACATTCATCATGCGAACAGCTGAGGAGCGGAATATGCTTGCAGCGACTATATTTACATTCTCATGACTTGGAAGCCTTTTGGGAGAAGAGTGAATAGGTATTTATTAGGCGGGCGCGGTACATTGTCGGACTCATGTACACTTTCCACCGGGAGTGAAGCGTCCGCCTGCAAATCATGAAAAACTGTATCGAGACCGCAGCACAGGAGTGTAAAGACCGGCGCAGCGTCTGTCCCGGGCCGGGCCGGCGCGTTGCGGGACCAGTTTGTGTACATCCAGTTCCCCATATACCTGGCGACCTCTCATTCTCCGGTGCGTGGGCGCACGTGGCTCCGGCGACAGCGACTGGATTTCCGTTCATTGGCGGCCGTTATCGTTCTGGTACTACTCTACATTTACCATCAGGTGCTGACTACATTACTTTGTCGAGCTAGTGTAAAATAAACTATCAACGAATTAATCGGTTTGTAGGAATGACGTAAAAACAATAAAACAAACGATATAATTCAATGTACTTATATATATTATACATGTGATGGAATAACAGAACACAAGATTTTAAATAATGATGTACCGTCACGTTATCACCCTTACGGGGTAATCAGAGATACATTCGTGGCTGTATTTACTTTTACCTCTGTTCACCCTGGAAGGAATGTAGCGTGACGATATATTATTTATATTTCTATATACTATTAATCTTAAAAACGTTGCTAAATATAATTTCAAATTATACACGATATGATTGCAATCGGATTGCGCAAAATACTAAAATGGCGATTTAAAATATTTGCAATTTAAATGTATATCACTTGAAAGCTGCTCAAACTGAATTCTTGAAACAAAATAAAATATAACAGAAATAAATATTGACAGTATGTTTGCGTTCTTGTAATCTTGAACTTATTAAATTATAAAAAAAATTAAAAACAACCTATTAAGTACTAACTTAGACTAAAATGTTTTTTGGATGAAAGGAAGACAGTGAGGAGTGTCCGGCGCCTCACCTAAGGGCTCTCCCTTAGGCACCCTTTAAAATATTTGTTTTAGAGGGGTAGACTCTTTACACCGACCCCTCCCAGAGAGGAAGCCTCTACAAAGCTTTGTCTCCCCGGACGTCTGGATGAATTCGGTTTCCCAGGCCCGGGTGGAGCAGCCCTCGCAGCGGCCCTGGTGCTCCTGTGCTGCATTTCCCCCCGGGTTACCAAAAAAGACTGAAATGTTTGCGTCGAAGGCAATAATATAATATTTTTGTATTTTATATATTACCTTTTATAATATTTTTACAAGTACATAATTTTATTTTAAAACTGACATTAATAAATAAATGAGATAAACAATATAGGCCTTTGACCCAAGTTATTGATCGGAAAACCATAACAACATTGATCAATCCTATTATAAATTGCGAGCTATTTCTTAGTTTTACTCAAGTTTTCAACAGAACTTAACGCAGTAATCATTTAAAAAAAAACATTCTTTTAAATGCGAAAGTCCCATTTAACTTTAAAACATACAAATAGATAAAGACTTAACACTACTTTTTTTTAACTTACTATATTTTCAAATTTTCTTATAAATAAACTCAAAATAGATTTTGAAAATCGCTTAACCCAGCCTACTCAAAATTTAAGATTAAATATAGATGTACCAGCACATACAAATTTACAAATATATATTGTATGCTAGAGGAGCTAACAAAGCTACCATTCGATGGAAGTAAATAAAGTTAGCTAGATTATGTTGTTCGCAAAGTAAACGAAAAAATTACATCATCAGTATATTTATCTTCTCTTAACTCAAACCATAAAACTGTGACCCAAATGTGACCCTTGTGAAACGCCTTTCGAAATTCATAGCTGCCGTGTGACCAATAATAGTAAGCATGTAATAATTCATGAATCACTGGTTATTTAACAGTGACGAAATAACATAACGTGCAGTACCAGTTACTAGAAGTTACAACTCCTGTTAAAAGTCAGGAATAACAAAAACCTATGCCACTAATCGCAGAATTTTATCATGTGCTGGCATTATAGTAAAACTACGTATGCATGCGAGATAAAACTATATTATATAATAGTAACATGTATCTGCCATCAATAAAGAAGAAAAAATTAAATTAAATTGAACCTTTTTCAATGTTTGGTTTCGTTTTTATTAAAGTTATAACTTATAACAACGCCGTGACAAATAAATAAGTGAATGTCCATAGCAAATTCAAACAATTCACTAGTAAAAATAATTACTCGTGATAATTCACGTGTGATATAACAGTGACGTAAAATATTTTGAAAATGCAGCAATACTTCACTTTCTGTTTAAGTAATTGTATTCATTTCGATCGATTCTAAGTAGCGGGGAATCTGAATGATTTCGATCATTAACCTCAATAACTTCACAAAGGACATTTCAATACGCAAACCATCATTACAGTTATGACTATGATTACTTAAAATTAACTGATTATGTAATAAATATTTTATAAACAAAGTAATTTTGAGAATACAGATGTAATAAAAATACTGAATGTAGATCGGAGGATGGACTAATAAAATGTCTTTGGTAAACGTTATGGGTTTCTACAAAGCATTTGATAAATACATTAAAATCTTAATTACATTAAAATATGTTTCAGTGATATTCTTTAGGTTTCTTATAACTTTTATAATGATTACCTTTAAAGTACACACATGTTCGTCATTAAATATCAGATTATATTATTTTTCTGATTCATCGAGGTGAATCATAAATATAATCAATCTTTAACTTTTCTCAGCTCAGTCGATGCTTACAACAAAACTCGATTCGTTTCCAGCTCCTGTTGCGGCACAAATCGCGGCCTGCGCTTCAGACTTCTCCACAGCGTCACGCCGACACTTAAATTGATTATAGCAATAATAGCCATTACCGAAGCCACCGCGGCCAGGGCGTGGATAGTTATCTTCGTATATTTCACTGCCACCTCCGAACATCCGAACCTCGAATTTGCTGATTTACTTGAAAAATCACAATCTATGTTATAGGAACCGATGAGTCCATGGTAATATGTGTCGCAGCAAGAAATCGGGAATTCTGTTCTCCAGCCCACGTAGTCCCTCGGCGTCTTAGCTCCGCAGCATTGCAATCTCCTCTCGAATACTCCGAACGCTGTTTGAATGTCATTGTCTGACTTACTTTGTCCGAACACGTCGTAGATGGCGTCCACGATGAACTGCTCTGTATTCCTTGACTCAGCGAAAACGAAAGATATAATCGCAGCGGCGAGCAGGAAAACCATTGAGATGACCACAAAAATAACATATAAGAGGACCAAACTTTTATTCCTTTTCCTCACACTCACGAAGCCGGAGAACGAGACGCAGATAGTGAAGATCCCGACGAAAATAAACACGAATGGGATTGCCTGAGGCCAGTAGACGTTGTAATCCAGTAGGTAGTGGTTGCGGTTCCGCATCCCGGTCACACTTTGCACTTCCACGTAGAACCATACCGCCGCGACCGCCAGGCCCAGCCCGATAACCACTTGCGCCGCATTCAGAATGTTCAGAAGCGTCGGCGCGGCGCGGGCGCAACCCATTTTCAATTCACTGAACGTGGCACGTACGCTCACAATGGACGGACGCGATGAAATGGCGTCGATAGGTTCTAAACTTGTTTTATAACTTGATGTTGCAACGAAGGTCGCACGTAACTAAGCTGTTAAATCATTATCTATGAGGTTCTGATGCAGTTTTATCGCTTCGGTTATTTTTATACGATCTTATGACAATTCAATACAGTGGACATGAACTGAGATCGTTAGCTGATCAAAACAGGACCACGCAGAAATGAATCACTATGGCAGGTTTTTCCTCATTGAGTCTGACCTAATAGTCAATAATGATAAAGAAATAGTAATAATTGTGTATCGGATACGGAAGGCAGTATCACTCGATGCGGCGCGCGTTGTGTGGAGCCTCCTCACAACGCGCTCCTAACGCTGCCTTGGGCCTCAGAGCTCGCTCCCTTAGGTCTTCATGTTTTTATATTTCAAAATGTTTATGTTATTATTTATATGAATATATTTGAAAGTGTTAAATATTTTAAAAATAATAAATAAAGAGATAATAAAATATCGCCACGCTATATCCCTTTAGGGATCAGCAGAGATACATAAGTGGCGGTATTTACTTTGCGCTCATATGTCGTGGCCAACGTGACCAGTAGCGCAGCTGATCGCCGTTCTCAGAGCACTTCCACATAACATACGGGCTTCACCGCGATGTTTTGCTGAGGATGTGGTGCCTAAATCAATACTTAATCTGGAAAAAACCCAAAGGCATGTGCCAGGATTCGAACTAACATCCATTCGCGTTGTTGCGCATGGGTACCGGTCCTTTACACACCATGCAACAACAGTTACTACATAAAGAAATAGGTACAAGGAAGTAAAAAAAAAACTCTTTAAAATTGTCACAATTTTAATATTAGGTCCTTACATATGAAATTGGCGTTTTGTATGGGAGGAACAAAAAGTCGAATATTTTTTAATATAATATATTTAATTAATCAAAGTATGAACCATTATTTTCTATGCACTTTTGCCATCTCATAGGTAGTTCATTGATCCCTTTACTAAAAAAACCAGTCGGACGGGAATCAATAAAATCTTTGAAGGCGATTTGGACTGCCCCATCGGAGTTGAATTTTTTCACTTGCAAGAAGTTATCGAAATTTCGAAAAAAATGGTAATCTGTTGGAGCAAGGTCCGGGGAGTACGGAGGATGTCTTAGACTTTCCAATTGAAGCTCTTCTAATTTAGTAGCCATCTGTTGCGCAGTGTGTGGTCTAGCGTTGTCGTGAAGCAGCAGTGGCGCGGAGCGATTGACCAGCCTAGGTTGTTTAGCCGCTAGCTTTTCCATCATGGTTTGCAATTGCTGACAATAGACATCAGCCGTAATAGTCTGGCCAGATTTGAGAAAACTGTAATGAACAATACCGGCACTAGTCCACCAAACGCTTACAAGTAACTTTTTTGGGGTTAATTTTCGCTTGGGGCAGGATTTGGCTGGCTGGCCAGGATCCAACCATTGCGCTGAGCGCTTCCGATTATCGTAAAGAACCCATTTTTCATCACAGGTAATGATTCGGTTTAAAATACCTTCATTATTGTGCCGGTTTAGTAATGTAACGCAGCAGTCGACGCGCGTTTGCCGGTTTGCTTCAGTCAATTCATGAGGTACCCACCTTTCAAGCTTTTTAATCTTCCCAATTTGCTTCAAGTGAATTAAAACAGTTTTATCACTAACATCGCAGCCTGCAGCTAACTCGGACGTGGTTTGCGATGGATCCGCTTCCACAATAGCCTTCAACTCTTCATTATCAACTTGAGTCTCAGGCCGTCCACGGGGCTTGTTCTGCAGGTCGAAATTTCCAGAACGAAAACGTTGGAACCAAAATGAACTGTGTTTTCTTTTGCAACACGACCGCCATACACATCATTCACCCTTCGAGTTGTTTTCGCAGCACTAGTGCCACGGCGGAACTCGTACTCGTAAATAATGCGATATTTTAAGTTTTCCATTTTGTAAAATGAGTGACGCAAACAGAAAAAAACAGAAGAAAAAAACAAATGAATGACGATCATCGAAGCACAAATACATGAGTCTATAGCTGTACAAATTTGAATTTGGAATTCCTTACCAAAGAGGAGAAATTTGTGATTAAAGTGGCCAGTACGAAAAACGCCAATTTCATATGTAAGGACCTAATATATAAATAGGTTTTCCAAAAAGTGATTAATTTTTGTAGTATTATTTAAGTTCCCAATAAAAATGGGTTTTTGTTATAGTTTAGAACCACATTAAAGGCGTAACAAGTAAAAACATAGTATTTTAGTGTATTAATAAATATTTTAAATTATAAGTTACATTTGTAGGATGTGTCGTAATTTTAATAGAAAATAAAACACATTTCGTTTTAAATATATCATTTGATGTAATTCGTGATAATGTGAGGTAAGACATACAAGTAAGTAAAGAACCATCACAAATTATATAATTCTAATATATTACTTATATATTAAATTAAAAATCAGGATACCAACCACGGAAATCGAAATAAATAAGAAAAATGCGAGAATTCAGTTCCTACATACATTTAATGTATTTTGTAATTTCAATTTATTTTTCTTTATGTACATTATCTTTATTAAAATCCTTAACAAGATTAAATATTTACAAAACACAACATATCACAAAATTGACAAAAAATATTGTACAATTCTTCTTCTCTAATAGAAAGTTACTTAAAATATATTAACTTCTATTGAAATTGCGTTTCGATCGCTCTACAAATAACCACAATTTACAATTAGCAAATGAGGTTCAACTATAAATAATAACCACAAAACATTAATCATTCATTAAAATATTTAAAGCAATCAATTAGAATTGCTCATAAAAGTTATTTCTCAAAGCAACAAGAAATACTAGTTAATTTGTTGAAGGCACCGCTTCAATCCACTATCAAGTGAATACGTCATCATTCACAAGTACTTATCAGGTAGCTGCTAATGTATCACGTCATTGGTCTATTAATCTCTTTACATAATTCAATAAAGGAAAAACTCGATCTAACATACGCCATTATGGAAGTACTTTCTTATGAAACATCGCAGCTTTTAAAACTAATTGGTCCAACATTTCTAACGACCAATTACATGATCGTTTTAATTCACTCAAACAAAAATACCTATTACTAAATTCTATATCCTATCGAAAACTATATAAATACAATAATAATAGCAATAGACAACAAAGTTTTAATTAGAAACACACTCAAATGTAACTATAATACTGTGCTCCTGGTCAGTTCATTACCTAATTAGCTTATCAATGTCTTTGGCATTTATCGTTTCTAATAAAGCGTTTGATAAACTCGACCTAACAAGTTAAAACTAAATTGTAATTGTTATTGTTTAGGTAACTACAACACAAGGTACATCAACATGATTCACGAACGCTGGGAGCGCCTGTGTTCATTGAGTCATCATGACGGTTGATCACCAAGATTTTGTACTTAATTAATTGTCCATTCAATTAGCACATTTTACAGTAAAACCTTTTTGCTGTCAGCTTCGTGCTGTGACACTATAGCTCGCGGCTTCTTCTGCAAATACCTCAATCGAATCAAGGCGACTATTAAATTGAGAGCGCCAACAATCGCTGTAAACGCAGAAGCTGCTGCTAGTATCTGAATGGCTTTTCTTGTATAATTCACTGCAACTTTTGAACATCCTCTCATGTCATTTGCAAATTCATTTGACGTATCGCAAGCCACATCGAAAGAACCCCCGCAGCAAGACGGTGGGAATTTGTGCATCCAGTCCACGTAATCTCTTGAAACTATCGCCCCGCAGCAGTGAAATCTCCTCTCGAAGGTCTCATACTGCAATCTTACATCGCTGTGCGTCTTGCTCTGTTCGTAGACATCAAAAATCGTTTCCTTGATGAATTTCTCAGTGCTGTTTGATGTCGCGAATATCAGAGACACAACAGTTGCTCCTATTAGAATTAGTATAAGAACCACTTCAAAAATAACGTACGTGCTTATTAAAAACTGGCTTCTACTTCTAGCTCCAGCTAAGCCACAGCAAGAGATGATTAAAACCAGGGCGCCGGCAGCGAGGAATACCCAGGGAAGCAGCTGAGGCCAATGAAGCTCGTAGTCCAGAAGATACCGGTTGGGATTCCTCAATCCGGTCATACTTTGCACTTCTATATACAGCCATATCGCGACTGCAGACAAACTGAGGCCGAAGATGATTTGAACCGCGTTGAGGATGCTCAGCAGAGCGGAGGATGCTCTACCGCAACCCATGGCCGAGATTTAAAATGACAGACGTGCGTTCACAACGAATGCGGACAATTAAATGGCGTAGTCACAACAGAAACGGGTTTTATAAGCACCGCGAGTGACCAAGGACATGCGCTAACGTTTCCTTGTAAATGATTCATCATCATTATGGTCAGTAGGTTCGGATGCGGTCGATCTTATTGAATAAACAAAGGGACATTCTGATAACGTACACCGTATTATTCCACGGATTGAGATTATTGCGCTAATGTTTTTGATAGAAGTTACAGCTAAATTAAATTGATCTATCGTAAAGCTTTACAGGCAGAGGTAGGTAGAGGTAATCGGGCTTATGACAAAAGGTTCAAAGTCAGTGGCAGCACCCACTTCAGCCTAAGCAATGTACCAGTCGATCAAACAACAACCCACATAAACACTTTCTAAGCAGCAGGATTGTTGGAGATCGGAATGAACCCTTTAGAAAACGTAATCAGCTCAAAATGTGAATCAATTTAAAAATAGCCTGGGACATGTTAACTCATTTACAAAAATAAACAATTTCAGAAAGTGATATAGTAGGATACACAGACATTTATTAGGTGTTTCAACCGATTGCCTCATAATGGATAAATTGAATATATTGTACAAACAAGTTATTATGACTGTTTATTTAAATCATTAAAAAAATAGTAAAAGTGATACAGTTTATTAGAATTTTAAACACGATATAAATGTATAATAAAATTATTACTATATCTCTCAATGATCTGTGTATGGACAGGGATATTCTATGGGGCCTGAAGGATAGATGCTTGTCATATCTATAAGCAAGAGTGACGACTGTAATGTGCGCTTCTTGTACTGGCTCGACAAAGTGAATACATTGTGCAATGGCACCTGATGGAAAGTACAGCGTAGTCCGAGATCGGCAACGACTGCAAAGGAAAGAAAATCCGTTGGCAGGCGCCATTACTATGTCGGCCCACGCATGGCACGTGTACACGGCGGAAGGTCTCTACGTGCGTGCGCAACGCTAGGACATGCACAAGCCGATCCCGAAACGCGACGGGCCGAAGCGAGTTTGGGTGGCGATGTGGGTTCTAATACTTATGTGTACTATGGTCATGATCCGGTTCGGGCAATCGCCCTACCACCTTAACAATAATATTATTTAATAATGTAATAATACTCATATTTCATAGTGACTACACCCACTGGCAATATGATTATGGTCCCCGTCGTTACCATTTTGAATTCGCAACAGAAAACAAATATGTTATACGATTAACGTGTGTAATTGTATGTCTGTTCGTTATATCGTAGTTCCTAAGCGAACAAATCAATGTTTATTTATTCTAGTAGCTATGGAAACCTAGTGGATAGCGAACCGGTATCAGCACGCCGCCCCGCGCCGCGCTCGGTCGTAAATTCGTGTCCCGTATCCCTGGATTGTTCCAGATCACGTACGGATGTAGACACCACGTGCGCACTGGTAAAGGGAAGCATCGTGAGGAAGTCCGCATGGCATCTAACTCAACTGTTATGTGCATAAGTACTCTGGAAACGGCGATCAGCTGCGCTACTGGTCACGTTGGGCAAGACATACTAGCGCCAAGTGGATACAGCCACTAATGTATCTCTACTCACACCGAAAGGGATACATCGTAACCATATGTGATTATTATTAGATATCAGTGGTTACAATTGCATTTTGACAGCAAAAGTTTCAAATAAAATTGAAACGAAGCTCCGAGTTACAACATGTAATCGGCAGCCGCAGCTATAGAGGTATATAAGTTAATTAAAAATAAAAAAATAGGGAAAATGAGATGAATCACTGTCCGTTACTCACAACGCTACAATAAACAAATGAGTTGTAACACGTTTCATTCATAAAACTTCACAAGAGCGCAATTATTTGGAGCCTCAGGAATTTTAACGGCCGTAGAATGGTCTCTTATAGCATTATTGTGTCCATTTTACTTCCTATCATGGATTTTTTTAAATTAAGATGAAATCCTGCCTCATTTCGATATTGACGAAGTTTCCAAAACACATGAAGTAGGCGTACGTTGGAGCCCATTCGGCGAAGGTGAGCTCGCTGAGGAATGTGTTCGGAAACAGGCAATTGCGCGGGATATACGCGCGGACGCTTGCGCAAACGCACCCTCTCGTCCAAACCTCTCTTAATGTAATGGGACGGGGAACCGACACACTTAGAGACAGTCAGGATGCAGAGTCTGGGTACTGATGACTGACCCCTATCAGCATTCTAGGCCCTTCACAGTGCCTTGCTGCTTCGCCAGTATCTTCAAGTAGACCTTTTTTTTACACTGGCTTGACATAGTGACTACAGAGTACCTGATGGTAAGTGCAATGTAGTCCAAAAACGAAAGCGACTATCAAAGGATGAAAGTCCATTGATAGTCAACATCGTCATGTCGGCCCATATATACCACGACTGCAGGTCTCTAGGTATATGAGCTACTGGATATACACAAGCTGATCCTGAAACGCGACAAGCCGAAACTGGTCACTATGACGGCTTTTACACCCATGCACTGTTGTCGCGATCCAGACGGGCACCGACGCCCTACCACATCGCTGCTGCTCGTTTAGCACCACCCAGGAGTCACGTGTAGGGAAACTAGGGTAAAGCCTACGGACGCGAGCAGCTTCGACTCCCAAATACCAGCCCACCGCCGCCGACTAGGCCGCCGTTAGCACGACGGGTGATAAATAAGTAGGCAGACTTTTACTCTAAGCAGGGATTCACCGCTACAACATGCCCAATAAAACATCGTACACGCCCCCTCATGTAGAATTTACCCACGAGAGTGTGGCCGCTGGGTGCTGCACCGCTACAAGGAACCACTGCTGAGAGTTCATGGAAAACGAGTTTAGCCGGCTGACAGAAATAGTGGCAGAGTTCCCCCTGCAGCCCGCTGGCTCGACAAAGGGACTGCATTGCACCTGATGGAAAGCACAGCGTCGTTCAAGACAGCAACGACCGCCATATTACTATAACCCGTGGACGGACAGTCGCCGTGTCGCTGTTCTGCTGAGTACTTACTTAATGCCCTGGATAGGATAGGATAGAGGACTGATCGCATTGTGAATGTTCCAGACCTGAGTAAGCATCTTGGACTGTTCCAGTTACGTACAGATATTGTCACACTGAGCGTGTTCTACCGTCTGCATCGCGGCGAGTGTTCTCAAGAGTTATTTAACCTTGTTCCACCTTCTTCTTTCTATTACAGAACCATGAGAGGAGTTTTACGAAGTTACGGCTATACTCATATCCCAGCTAGGACTAAGAAGTTCTCTAAATTTTACTGCAGCTGAGACATTGAGCTATGGAATGGTGTTCCGACAAACGTCCTTATGATATTAGATCCTTTAAACCGCGAAGAGATATTTGTGCAGGCCGGCATGATCACTGCGACTATAGATTGTTTTTATTTACAGTTCATCCTCGTAGCCGGTTGTTGGACTGCACCGTGCTTACAGATGAGGCATTGTGCGGCCGCTGCGCCGAGACAGGATTATATAGCTCGTGCTTTCCTTTAACTCTGAAGTATTTATTGACACAAGTAGGACGGATATGCGCATCGCCGGAGTGCCACCCCCTTGCCCCCGCACCACCACGCCGTCGCCCCCTTATGGACGGCAGACACCCTCAATTCCATCGCCCGATATTGACGATGATACTTAATCAACTATTGTAAATTCTATGTAAATAAATATCAAATAACGTTTACCAAAATCATGCGTCATTGTGATATGTACACAGTGTAAACAGTTTAACAGCAAATAGTTTGTGTTTACATCATCCGTTGACCAGGGTATACATGCGTTCCGGATTGACTAAGATTGTCCCGGTTGTAGGCAGCGAGCCCGCGTAGAAAGGACTTATTTGTATGATAGTATATATGTATAAAATACCGTATCGCTCCTGCGGCGGCTTGTGGGTAATGCGAGGAACTTATCACTAGTGTACTGTGGTCACGCCCCGATTCGGGCAGTCGCCTCACAAACGTAATTAAAGAGGGTAACGAAGATATAACCTAATATTGATACAGAGTAAACACTTGACGGGTCGGACAGGGTTTTTAAATCCAGACTGTATATATTTGGTCAGCGAGTAAGCCCAGTGAATGAAACCGCAAAGTATACTGATAAATGTGGTTATTTTTCAAAGTAGTTTGTTTCGTGCGTAAATCACATAGTTTAGGCTTGATCTATGCACAATGGAACAATAAATGACTAGTTTTTATCAATGGAAGCAGAGCCAACCGGAGGTCATGCGGTCATGCATCAATTGAATGTATCAGCTTAACTGTTGCCGACGTAGCGGAGATATATAATCATATGAAACACCGCAATCTTTACTACAGTTAGAAATCTAAAATTGTGTGTTTGTATGTTGTTATATTCTGGGTCTAGTGGATAACGGAGGGGTTTCCACTACGCGGCAACTAGGTACAATAGTTGGAGGTTCAAATCCCGGCACGAACTTTGCGGTTTTCCAAATTATGTACGGGTTTAAGCACCAGGAAAATATCATGAGGGAACCCGCGGGCACGCACGGCGTCTGGCAGGAATCGCATGTGTACTAGTGCTGTGCTACTGGTCACCTTGGGCATGATATGTAAGCGCGTACTGAATATAGCGATGTATTATTATTATTATTATTATTATTATGTTTCAACGATTGGTTTTCACGTTAAAACGGCTGAACCGATTTTGATACATTTTTCCATAGAAACAGATTAAACTTTGAAGACGTACAAATGCTAACTTCAATTCCGAACATAAAACTTGAAAGGGTTGAAATACGGGATGCAATATACTACAGGAAAATGATTATTTACTCTAATTAGGTATACAAATATGGTTTTTTTTTATATCTGATTTTTGATACAATGTGAATGGTAGAGCGGGGAAAGGCAGGCGAGGAGGAGAGACGGGGTAGTAATGTAATAATACATCGGCACGATATGTCCTTTCGGGGTGAGCACATATACATTAGCGGCTGTATCCATTTTGCGCTTATGTGTCGTGCCCAACCTGACCAGTAGTGTAGGGGATCGCCGTTCTTACAGTACTAGTAGGTACACATACCATTTGTATTACATGCCGTGCGGACGTGCCGGGATTCGAACCTGCGAGCGTTCGCGTCACCGCTCGGACACCGGTCCCTTATCCACTAGGCCGCAACAGCCGCAACAAACAACATTACAAACGAGTTTAATTACATTCTAGTAAATTCCATATTATGGTGATATTCCAGTTTTCACTACATTGAGCGAACAGGTTTTCCTCATGGGTTTTTCTCTCATCATTAAAATTTCTTTACACGCTACGTCTGTAAAAATAACTTATTTTTTGTTGCTCCGGCTGTAAAAACGAAAAACGAACAAGTATTGGAAACATTATGTTACAAAAGTTAACATAAATATCGTATAAATATTTTTGTACCATATTAGATGCTAGTGTAAACACAACATTCACATCACATTTATTATTTTGTAAGGTGGTGAGGCATTAGCCCGAACCGGGTCGTGAGCACAGTACACAAGTGTAAAGACCGCCATAGTGACTCGCTTCGGCCTGTCGCGTTTCGGTATCAGATTGTGTACATCGAATTGTTCATATACCTTCAGTCGCGGTACGTGCGGGCCGGCGTGGCGACGGCGACTGCCAACGGATATTCGCCCCTTGGCGGTCGTTGCCGTTCCTGGACTACACTGCACTTCCCATCAGGTGCGATGTAGTCACTTTAACGAGCCAGTGTAAAAAAAAAAACATCAATATACTAGACTCAGCAAAATTTTGACGGCTATGAAAGAAAATACGATTGTTTAAAATAAGCTAAATATTTTATACTATTTAGAATTATGGTCAAATCAACTAAAAAATACAATTTCACTAATAAAACAAAGTTGAGCAAAAATTAATAAAAATGAAGATTAAATAACGAAAAAAACAGTTGTGAGATTCAAATTTGAACATTAATAATGAATATTAGGAGGCATTCAGCAATCAGTAGGAGCCCTTATAGAAGTAGTAAGGCTCTGCATCGTCTCGGCATGCCTCGAATCATGCTGTCTAGAGACTCTACCGCAGAGTTAGCCTCGACAAGGCTCTGCGGCCCCCGGGCGATGGATCGATTTGGTTTCCCAGGCCCGGGTAGAGCAATTAGAGGGACACCCCTGGAGTTATAACCAGTAGGAGTTTGACACACCGGGGTGGCTGCTCTCACGCCAGCTCCGATAGTCCTATGCTGGATGTTCCCCCGAGTTACAAAAAATAAGCTGTCCAGAGTGGCCTGGGGAGTCCCGAACCAAATACGGGAGAGATGCAAGAAAAGGTATTGTGCTATGCGTACATTTTATATAGATATATGTTTGTCTCGTTTTAGTGTCACTTTTTCGTTTCATCAAGCATCAAATAACAAAGATTGTTTAAAGTCAACATAAAAAAAACTGCCAGCCAAGGGCGAGCCAAACTTGCGCACCGAGAATTCCGTATAAACATATTAGTAATGAAATGAAATATAACTTTATTCATAATATAAGGGCCTTCATACAAGCAGTTTTGAATCTTAAATCTACCGAGAATAGCGGGCGTACATAAACGTAAAAACTATTTCTTGTGATGTAACCACAAATTAACGGTTCTCGGATATTTCCCTAAATTTGTAATATAATTCTTTGCTTGCCAATTGTCATTAGTCTGTGCCAGCGTGAGAGTACCCTATAGGTTTGATTCCTTTGCGAAAACGACAAAAACGATGCAATATACGACAAAAACTGATGTATCTTTTGATTACGTTCACGTAGAAATATGATTTTTTCAGTTCCACATGGGTTTGAGAAAAAGGGTCTTGATAAATAGACAAACTGTCAACGAAAGTCTAATCAGGGTTATATATATATATATAGGCTTACATATAGGGTACGGAACCCTAAAAAATGAAAGAGAACTTTAGGCGCCGCAGTGTACACTATCAGATATCCGGCGATGTAGTTCCCGCTACCGGCTCAACGATTCCGCGAAGCACAGCACGCGGCGCGGCGCGGCCGGTGCTACGGCTGAGTCATTTATTGATATCTACATTACGCATGCGTGAACACCACAAACAACTTTACGACTCACTACTCTATTAGGGTTCCGCAATTCAAACGTACATCACTAGTAAACACACCTTTTTTACGCACATGATTATAACAAATTACTTGTTGTTAACTATTAGTTATTACGAGCGCAAATATTTTACATTTTGAAGTTTTTAATGTTTGTTTTTCAATATGGCAGGTGCGCGGATATTTAGAATGGATTACAGCAAGTTGATTATGAACTTTTTATAGTGACTCGATAATATGACCACGACGGACCTGATGGAGAGTACAGGATACTCAATGGCTTAGATTTATAGACGATATTTTAACTTTGCTCAAGAAATAACTTGGTATTTGACAAGGAACTGAATATACTATATAAAAGGAACTCGAGTACAGCCTAACATAATACACTGCACGTCAAAACCGTTGTTTTCGAATGCAACATCATTTATTTCTTTATTTTTCTTTTCTTTTATATACTTTGTCACTTCTTTTATTGAATCCCTTTTCTTTTAGTCTTTTTTGTCTTTTCAAAATATTTAACTTAATCACTATGCCATTTTCTTAATTACTATAACATTATATTTCTGTTAAATTGTATAGAAAGTACTAAGACATCAATTTTGTTCCACATATGGTACAGTTGAAGGTCTTTAGGTCTTGGTCTAAGCCATTGCTTTGTAGAGATTGAGGTGGAGACCCTCTGTGGGAGGCATGCTAATCAGAAGGCACTCTTAGCGTGAAATCTCTTTATTATTTATTTGGTGTGCGGTTTATACAATTCGCGTGGCCTAGACATGGCAATGCGTTGCACTCATTGGTGCATCCGACTTCATATAGCCTTACAAACGCATTGCCTCCATAACATTAAAAGCATACTCCCCCCCATTTTTATTTTCACAGCCATACGATCTGGAGTCTTTTTATATATCGTCCCTCTATCTCCCTTATGGGGTAAGCAGAGATACGTTAGTGGCTGTGTCCACTGTCGGCTTACATGTCGTGCCCGACGTGACCAGCAGCGCAGCTGATCGCCGTTCCCACGGCACTAGTACACATGACATTTCTATTAGATGTGGTGCGGTCTCCTCACGGTGTTTCCCTACACCGGTGAGCATGTGGTGTCTAAGCCCGAGCTTAATTTGGAAAAGCTAGAAGAACACGGCGATATCCGAATATAACTACAAGCATTGCCGTCGCCGCGCATGGATAGCGGTTCCTTATCCACCAAACCACTGCAGCCACTGGATGCTTTGAAAAGAAGAGTGAATAGGCATTAGTTGGGCAAATGCGGTTCACCATCCGCCTCATGTTCACGTATCACCGGGTGGGGCCGAGGACAAGCGTTAGCCAATAAATTAAAAAACAATACTGAACCCTCTATGTAATGTATGACTCGTATAACAGGTTTCAGTAACTGAGAAAGGAAGCGGGAGGCTGCGCCGCGAATGGACCGACTCAATGAGTCACAGTCGCCGGCGAGCACGGTCAGCTGCCAGGGCACCGGCGCCGCTCGCCGCTGGACGGAATCTCTGTCACATCGTGGGAATCATATCACTCATCATGCTTAATCAAATATATATGCGGATATGGCATATAGCTCAGTGAATATTTCCCACTGTGAGATATGCATGGCGTCCGATCTCAATGTTTCAATTAGAGAGGGAGATCCGTCTCCCTTCCATAGTAGAACCACACGCGTGGGTTTCCGAAATCACAGCTATACGATAGTTCACATCCTGGCTAGGATTTAGAAGTTATGTAACTCTTACTGCAGCCGTGTCTTTGGGCCGTAGAATGGTCTGCCGGCGAGCGTGTTTCCACTGAACTATGATTTTAGGTCCTTTAAACAAAGCGTGAAGAGGTATTTGCGCAGGCCGGCATGATCGCTGCGCCTACCGTTGGGTTGTTCTTAACTGTCAATAGTCGTTTTTATTTTTTGGACTTCACCATGCTTATTGTCAGGTGTGTTGTAGTCACTGCGTCGAGTCCAGATAAAAAAACAAACTACGGGTTTTTCCAGACTCAGTACGGATTTAGGCTCCACATGCTCAGCGATGAAGGTAACATGATGAAGAAACTCGCATGGCATCTATTAGGAATGTCGTGTGTATTGTGTGCGTGAGAACGGCGACCAGTTGCGCTTTTGGTCACATTGAGCACGGCATATACGCGCAAAGTGTATACAGCTACTATTGTACCTCTGCTCAGCCCTAGAGGGATATAGCGGGGCGATATAATATTATCTCTTTATTTATAATATTTATACTATTTAACACTTTAAAATATATTCATATAATAAATAACATTTTATTTATTTCATATAAAAACATGAAGACCTAAGGAAGCGAGCTCTGAGGCCCAAGGCAGCGTTAGGAGCGCGTTGTGAGGAGCCTCCTCACAACGCGCGCCGCATCGAGTGATACTGCCTGCCGTATCCGGCCCTTGAGCCAACTACCAAGCGAGGGCCTCTTACGATCACCCCCTTAATCGATACGTCTATTGGGACAATAATAGCTGAATCTACATCCCACGTGCTGGTAATCTCGTGTGCCGGGCCTAAATACTCGTGTTATGTGGCACTTCCAGAAATACTAGAAAGTTCAAGATAAAATACGATGGAACGAGACGTGCAAGAATGCGCTTACGTAAATAGAAAATACTAGCGATCCGCCCCGGCTTCGCACGGGTAGTTGAAGTAATTGTTATCATAACAAAAGTACTACGCGAACGAAGTAAATAAACCTCAATGCAGAGTAACTATTTGTTTCTCCGAAAGCCCGATATTACGCTAGTAGATGTCTGCTGGCTTTTATCGTTTATATAAGTCTCTGTTTTAAAATAACATTTTGAAAAAATCGTATCGGGTCGTGTAAATGTAAACTTCAAATTGCCGTAAAGGTGTCTCGCGGAAGTTACAAGGCCGTTTTAATTCTTGACAAAGTGAGGCCAATTACAAATGTTTTAATTGGGCTCTAGTTTTTATTAAGTCTAACGGTCTTACTACAAAATTATGTTTATTTTTAGAACGGGTTCATTACCTTATTAAGAAATAATAATAAATCGTCATTCTATATCTCTTTCGGGGTAAGTAGAGATACATACATCAGTGGCTGTGTCCACATTGCGGTTACATGTCGTGCCCGACGTGACCAGCGGCGCAGCTGCTCGCCGTTCTCACAGCACTGGTACACGTGACGATGCCGTGCGGACTCCTCACGATGCTTTCCTCCGCCGGTGAGCATGCGGCGTCTAAACCCGAACTGAATTAATCGGCAAACCCAGAGGTCCGTGTCGGAATTCGAACCGAGTAACACAGTTTATTAAGAAATAAACAAATATTAAACTTTTACGTTTTATACTAGTTATAAATACACAAACGGGTCTTATGTGTAAATTAACTTACTTTTAATTCTCCTCCGTTTTCCGGAATCCTCCGTGCACTAGTACGACTTACTCTTGACCTGTTTATTCTAATCTTTGAGCCGCAATAAGCTGTTAAATATTGATATTTGTGAGGTTATAGGGCGATTGCCTAAATTGAGTCATGACCAGAGTACACAAGTATAAATTTTTGACATTATGACTCGCTTCGGGCTGGCACGTTTCCACTACAGCTTTGTCTAGAGGCCTTCAGTCGTGGCACGCGCGGTGTGTCGCGAACAGTCGCTGTTTTGGACTTCATCGTACTTCCCACCAAGTGTGCGGTAGCCACTTTGTCGAGCCAGTGTAAACAAAGTTTAATGGGTAAATTGAAATCCGCTGTAATATTGTAATATTAGATTATATTCTGTTTTCATAAATTAGCAACTTCTCCAAAGCCGCAATCCACAATCGTCTAAGACATTTATCCTCGTGTCCCGCGCGGAAGGGGCCATTAAAAAGTTATCATTCGTTAGAGAACTTAGCATTGTTCGTTGCGAGAGGAAAGTTACACAAATCAAAGCGTCTTACAAACAATTTTCATTCATATATTAACTTATAGCAATATACGGTACACAAGAGATACATTTTGTTGAATGTTTGAATCAATTTTGTAATAAGCTCTTTGCCCAATGTACTGTGCCTTAGCAAAGCCGTGCTACGATGGCGGTCGCGCACACCATCCTGTCTGATCCGTGAAACCACGTCCCGGAGTAGCCGTACAACTGCTTCTATGCGACATCATTCAGATCCGAATATTGTCAGATAGAAATAAACTATTATAGTATTATTTATTTTATTGTATATTAATGGATACCCAACATGGGGGACATTCAAAAAGGAACTAATGAACTCACGCGTTTCTGAGAAAAAAGTCAAGACAAACATATGACCAACAAAACGACCCATGATAAAGGTTCGGTTTTTCTTTCTCTTTATCATAACTCGTCACAACGACTATAGGAACCATCCTATGATATGGGGTTCTGTGAGTGTATTTCCACCAGGGAATAAGATCTCAGGAAAAACCATTTCACAGTCTGACGACTCGGCTGCAGAAAGAGTTAGATAGCTTCATAGTCTTAGCCGGGATGTACACATGTTACCGTAAAGCTATGAGTCCGTAAAGTCACGGAATCCTTAACACAACACACGTGTAATCCCGTGCAAGAATAACATTCACTGAAGCAAGTGAGTCTAGTTTTTAATAGGATTACATTAAAACGGTAATTGTCAAAGGGTATGGCGACACAAATCATAACAAATCCGAGAGATTAAAGGGTGATGGCCCTCCAGTGCCGTGCGAGGGAGCTGCGATCTATGCCACAGTGCGTACTAGCTCAGTAAGGTACTTCTGTACTCTAACATCCAATATCTTAATTAATTAGGCTTGCACCCTTATGTGGTTGATATTTTAGCTGAGCACTTCCTCTTTTTTTGCAGCGGACCAACTAGGAAGTGGAAATCATTTCCTGCGTCTGTTCTACCAACATCTTACTATATGGGTATCTTCAAACGACAAATGAATTGGTATCGAGTGACCGTGGTCCATCATCAGCCTTATCATCCATATCTATCTGATGAGTTTGGAGTCCAGTGTAAGCTTGTCTATAATAGTAAAATAATTTTTAAAAAGACGTAACCGGGAGCTGAGGAGGAACGCGTGCCTATAGCCTTGGCTTTGGCAGACGAGTAGAAGGATCACCTCTGTGGCTTTAGTCGGTAATAGTCCGACACACCGGAGACGCTGCCCCCCCTGCGGCCCTTTCGGTCCATGAAGCTTTCCCCCGGGTAAAAAAAATGACGGAAATTTATAGACGTACTTTAATTTGCTTAGTCTTTTTTCAAATATTATAAATTATATTATTCATATGCAAAAATTTTTTCTGAGCAATGTGTAAACAAAATCAAAGTAAGATATATAAAAGTCGATCTTATAACATAGGCAAAGGAAAAAAAAAATTCGCAAATTCATAGTTACATCACAAAAAAATACAATTTTAAAGGGAACCTTCGGAACGTGAGATCGACGCTAGTTGGCCAGTTTCTTTTTTTAATCAAATAATGACTGAGCCACTGTTTCCCTTTGAGCTGTGGCTACATAGCTTATGGTGAAGCACAGTTAAGCCCTCCGAGAGCTTAATTGACTCGAGCTCTCTTTATTAAAGTGCTTTTCTTTTGTATTATCATTGCACTAGTGCTGGCCGTCGGATTTGCTTGTGAATTTTAGTGATTTGTTTGTATAAAGAAGTTGTGAATTTTGTAATAAAATAACACAATCACAGCATAGTTACCTGAGATAGAAAACATGTAATAGAAATGCAATGTTTACTAGTAAAATGAAATGAAAAACATTTATTTGGCCTTAATAAAAATAAAACATATTAAAAAAATAACCTGCAGAAAAGAAGAAAGTACAAAAGTTAAAAACAAACATGGCGAAATGGGCTCCGGCAGTTTAACGTCAGCATCGGCTAAAAGCTGTGAGAACGGCGATCAGCTGCACTACAGGTCACGTTGGGCATGGTATCTATATAAACTGGAAACAGCCGTTTATATATCGAGGGGTGAAAGGCTATTTGGTGTAAGCGACATTTTTTGGTGATATGTAGTAATATATATATATATTTAAGGATTCGGTAAAAAACGCTGATTTTTTTGGTAATATATATTACTACATCACCAAAAAATGTCGCTTAAACCAAATAGCCTTTCACCCCTCGATATATCCGCCTTCATGATTCGCAGATTGCTAGCATCTAAACTTCTACGTGCGGCTTCTCTGCACATAGAGCACACCCGCCAACCCGCATTGGGCATTGTGTGCTGGGTTACATGTTCAAACTCCTTCCCATGGACTCCACAAATATACTGGAATAGGGAGGCATATGCCCAGCAGAAGGGACGAAACTGACTAATAATAATTATTACATTTGTTTTAATTATAGAAACGAAATCTTTTCTAAAAGAGGTCTGTAGCTATTCTGTGTATGTAGGTAATACCGTTTTAAACAAAGGAAATGAGTGCCCCGACCGCAATAGTGGAGAGATTACTCTGGGGTTTTGGCTTCACAATATCCTGATGACGACTACTAGTATATTTACCCTGTTTATGTTTGTACTATCCGCTTGACGTACTATTTGTTTATTTGGGTGCGTCAACAATATACATTTAAATGTATGTTATGTTTACATTTAAAATGCTTCAATTATAACTATTGTTAAATAAGTAACTGTGTGACGTCTGCGCGTCGCATGATGCCGCTTAACAGATATCCAGAGTAGGGATGTAACGGAGGCAGTTTTATCGGAACCGAAGTCGGAGTCGGAGTTTTTAAATTTGATTTATCGGAGTCGGATTCGGAGTCGGAATCGGAGTCGGAGGCAATGTCAGTCACAAGTGACGGCAGAATAAAATTGTTTTATTAAGGGACAAATAAAAACATTATTCAGTGAACCTTTTTAATTAGAAAGTGATAAATTTACAAATACACAGACAATAAAAATTGCTGTTTCTTATTAACATTTTCATAGTACTGTGAGAAAGCGATTACCTGAGCTACTGGTCGCGTAGTCCACGACATTTAAGCGCAAAGTGGATAAAACCACTATTGTATGTCTGCTCACATAGCGTGATAGCGTGAAGATATGTTATTTATTATATCTTAAATTTGATCCTATTTTAATATGGTGCAGGATTGATACATGTCTTCGAAAGTATAAGCCAGAACTTTTGAATTGACAACAGCATAATCCATTTCCCTCTACATCTCCCTCGTGTGTAGACAGATGTTAAGGATCGAGACTGTTTCCAAGCGTATATCAGGTTTTTTTTTTTTGATAGCCCGGGAGATATTGTTGACGGACCTCAGGGAGCTTTTTGGTTGTCGGACTTGCACCGACTACAACCCCCAGGGTCACACAGCGCTCTCGCCTGTATAAGTTGGGCGGCACGCTCCCTCAAGCGCATCGCCGGCGTATATCAAGTTGGGTCAACACAACCCAACACAACACAACACAACCTAACTTGGGCAAATAAAAGCTGTTGTTCACAAAGTGTTGGATATATGAGAAACCGTTATCCACCAGTGAACATTGTCCAGTGAACAAATTAAATCAAATTTGCTGCAGGGTTGTTTTTGTGTTAATTTCTATTTTACTTAATTTAATGTAAATCTAAAATAAAAAAAACTTTTTAGTAATAAATTTAAATGTACATTTAGTTTTAAATTTAATAATTTAATCATGTTTTTTAATCTAAATTTAAAAAAATGTCTTCTACAAATTAAGTAGCACTGATTGTTTGATTAATTGATATTGTGTTTCAACAACATATAAAGTAAAATCAAATGAATTGACTACAACAGTGGTGGTGACCTCCGATGAATACCTCCGATTAAAAAGTTTCGGAACCGAAGGTGTAGTAACGATCGGAAGTTCCGACTTATCGGAGTCGGAGTCGAAGCTCCGTAACATCCCTGATCCAGAGCAAGCGTACGGCCGCACGTGTAATGTTCAAATTAAGACGTGCGCGGGGAGGGGCGAATGCCGTGGCGCTGTAGGCATCGCTGCTGCCGGCGCGCATTGTGGAATTGGTTTATATTAGCTAAAACCGCCACCAGTTTAATCTTAATACATATATAATATAAAAAAGTAATTAACTTTCAACTAGGGATCTTTTATTATACAACAGCACAATAACAAGTTACATCTACTTTAGGCTTGTATAAAACGCTGTTATAAAATAGCGTTTTGACCGTTTCTATAAAGAAACGGTTTATTTCGACGTCACAGGTTTTTTTAATTTAACAGTTAAACTGGATATTTTCGAGCAAGACTATAAGTATAGTTTAACGTTAAATAGCGCGTTACACAAATTTAAACTAGATTACATTAGTTGTTGCAAGCCGTCTTTAAAGCGATAACTACATTTTTATGCTGACTCGACAAAAAGACTACATTGTACCTGATGAAAAGTACAGTGCAGGCCAAGAACAGTGGTGAAACGGTTAAGATATTTCTGCTTCATATATAAATTTTTCTATCACTCCCTAAAATACTTGCGACTGGTATAAGGATAGTCTGTGTCCCTAATCCTATAGTGAAACATGCGAAAGATGTCGCTCTACTACGACGGCATTCAATGACGTTTCACAAACGTCATTGTATAAGTATATTCAATGAAATCGCTGTGTCGTCGTGTTGCTACCGCTTTAATGTTTAATGCATAATTTAACCACCTTTTGATTCTTGAAACGCATTGCCTCGTTTTATTGAGATATTTGGTGTAATTGTGCGAGTGGAAATTGTTTGGTGCCCGTGGCCGCTGATAGAATCGCACCCCTGGACCCTTGCCGTGCTGCACAGCATATTTGTTAAAAAGTTGCATACCTACACATTAATAGATACAGACATTCTGGTATATCGACTGTGATCAGTTTCTTTGTTATAAATATAGTTTAATCAATTTAAATTTATCTTAACCGCTAACCAAGTTACGATCTCTATTTTCCATGCAGGACAATTTGTCGGTCTCTTCAAACAGCAAGGGACGAAAATCCGTTGACCGTCCCCATCGCTATGTCGACCCACACATACCACCATAGATGAGGCTCCTCTATACACATATAAGACAGGGCAATGCTCCCGTCCTCCCCTTCCTCAACAGTAGGTGGTGTGCGGGAGGACACGCACACTTCTGCCTACAACATGCCTGAACTCCCTCAAGTACCACTGCCCTGATTATGCTTATAGTGGGAGGGTGCGCAGATTTAGTTGCGCACACACCCTCCGGCTCCAGCCAGGTCTGCGCTGAACGACAAAAGTGGTTATAGCTTTCCTATTGTGCTCAGCCTCCAAAAGTAAGGTGTAGCGACATAACATTTTCTAAGTGTTCTTAACCTAATTCGTGCACAATTTTTTCAACAGTGCGTTTGTTTATCTAGCGAAGTAATTTAAATAATCAAATCAATATTATTTTTCTGTTATTACAGAAAAAATTTATATATATATATATATTTTTTTTTTTTTCTGTCGTTTATAAAATATAATTATATATATATATATATATATATATATATATATATATATATATATATATATATATATATATATATATATATATTAATATAAATAAACGCCCAGATAGGCCTCTGAGTTGTGAAAGGTCAAAATATCCTCCACAAACACGTCACGTATATCGATGACGTTATAAACATTTCATGCCATCGAAATCATAGAAATACACATGGTTATTGTTCAATGGTGTGATCATTTGAGTCATCACCATGACAGGAGTGACTCATTTGTAAATACTATAGCTAGTTGGTATGTAGGAAAAAATAAAGTCATAATAAAATATTACATCGGTCACGCTATATCACTTTCGAGCTGAGCAGAGGTACATCAGTGGCTGTGTCCAGCTCGCGCTTCCATGCCGTGCCCGACGTGACCAGTGGCGCAGCTGCTCGCCGTTCTCACAGCGCCAGTGCACGTGACAGTCCTATCCGACGCCGAGCGCCTTAAGACGTATTCCTTCAACGACGAGCCGCGGTGCTTAAACCCGTGCTCAATCCGGATGGATCTGGATTTTAATCCAGATGTACGTGCTGGGCTATGAACCTGCGAGTTCTCGCGTTGCCGCGTCTAGGCACCAAGCTCTTACCCACTAGGCCATCACCGAAAGACATTTTTTACGAGATATAAAAGGTGATTTATGTCCACCCATTCCTAAGATTCTTCCATAAACATTAATGTATAAATAAGAATTTGTAGGGCAGGGAGGAGGGACCGAGGCCGAATTCATTTGATAAATTAACTTGTTATTGCATAAATATGAAATTTGGTCTAAATTGAAATATTGTTTTATAAAGCCAATTATTGAACCTCTGAATCTCCTGTATTTTTTTTTATTTATGTCATCTTTTTAGCGTGTTTCCATTGATCCATTGACAGCGGCCATCGCCATGCCAGCCTGCATATACCAGGACGGAATGTTTCTAGGCTTATGAACAACTGGATATACCCAAACTGATCTCGATACGCGACAGGCCAAAGCGAGTCACTATGACGGTCCGCACATCTATGTACTGTCAGTTCGGGCAATCAGCATATCACCTCACAGCCTAATGTCAACTAATTTAAATATCTCACGCGTACGCTCAAGGTTTTCCCCGAAACAGTATTAAATTAGCTTCTATAATAGATGTATGACGAATATTGTGTGTATATTTGAATATAATCTATACTAATATTATAAAGCTGAAGAGTTTGTTTGTTTGTTTGTTTGTTTGTTTGAACGCGCTAATCTCAGGAAATACTGGTTCGAATTGAAAAATTCTTTTTGATTGGAATAGACCATTTATCGAGGAAGGCTTTAGGCTATATAACATCACGATGCAATTATTAGGAGCGAAGAAATAATGGAAAATGTGAAAAAAACGGGTAAAATTATTCATCCTTGAGGGCTTCCATTGCGTGCGCTGCAAAAACGGTTCAAGATACCAAAAATATATGTATGAACGAATTATTCCTCTTAAAATGATCTAAAAAAATGTCCGCGACAGTATATGTCTATCTTTTAAGATTAAGTCACTAGAGCCGTTTTTATGGTAACCAATTTGGTCGAAATTAATGCATTATTTGTTAAGAGTTGTATCAACGTAATAATATTAATCTTTATCCAAATAAATGTGTTGTTGATTAAGAGTATTTAATTGTGAACAAAATTGTCTTTGACATCACTTAATTTCAATGAACATCTTAGAAGATATTATTACAAAACCTTACATAGCAAAACAACGTTTGCCGGATCAGCTATAGTGTCTTGATAACCGCGAAACTCGAGAACGGCTGAACCGATTTGACTGATTTCTTTTTTGTTGTGTTTGTTGAAGTCTGGGGAAGGTTATAACAGAGAGAAGATTTTAAAAAATATCTGAAAAAGTCTAAAAACAACACTTTTCTATATTCTCATACAAAAGATTTGTTATAAGTCAATTTGAACTTTAACACCATAGCATAAAGTTTAAATGTTACTGGACGGGTTCCGGGAAGGCAAAACAATTATTGAGTGACGTATAAATATTAATGTCAATATTTGTCAATTTTTATACATATAGCATTAAGGCCAGGTTCCTTCAAACAATTTTAAAAAAACAGCCGACAGGCCATTAGCTATTAACATAAAAAAAACAATGTGACTTTGTTTTAGAGAAATAGGGCAGAACAAGGTCTGCCGGGACAGCTAGTATTAACATAATATGTATGTGCGTTGCGATGAGTCAGTAGCGAGTGCGGTGCCCGGCGACGCATTGTCGAAACCCAAACGAACAGGAGCGCGTGCCTGCAATGATTTGCATCGTGTCTGATATACAGGCGGGTTCGGTAAACGAAATAAACATTGGTTAAGATTGTGGCTCTGGTGGCCTAGTGGATAAGAAACCGGTATTCAAGCACGGAAACTCAAATGGTCGCAGATTCGTATCCCGGCACGTACTTATGGGTTTTTCCAGATTAAACACGGATTTGGGTATCTACGTGTTCTCCAATGAAGTAAAATATCCCGAGCTAATATACATTATAAATGAAGATTAGTTTTATAACCAGCCAATCGTTAACTTCTGTCGTTTAGATGTTTTCACGCCATACAAAGTAATAATCCTCACATGACACGTGTTTTATTTCTGTACAAATATTTAGCTAAATTTTATTGACCTTTGTAGAAAGAATGGAATGATGATTATCAGCATTTTCACAGGCTCTACAGCCGCTAAAATCGTCGATGTCCGATAATCACCGCAAACACATCTTCGCAATCATACTTATGTGTCACAAAGTATTGAAATATTTTGCACACATTTAATAATTAAACACATTTAATTTTGTTCAATTATATAACATGAAGTTGTGTATTTAATTCATTTAATTATAATATTTATCAGAGCCGCACCTGAGGCAGGATTCGAGGGCGGGACAAGGTTAAATAACTCTTCAGAACAATTGCCGTAATATAGATCTTAAAAAACGCTCAGTGAGACAATATTTCTGCGCAAGTGGAGCGGTTCAAAACGCTCAGTAACATGTAAATCATTCACAATGCAGACAGCGCTCTGCTGCAACCGCTCCAGGGCGTCCAGTACTGAGCAGAGCCATCCCAGAGACGCGCCGGTATTCCATGCAGGCCTTGACCTGGGCCTTGCACAACAGGTACAGTTGATCCGGTCTGAGAACCGGCGCGCTCGGTTTCGTATACCAAGTGTACATGATGTCTCTATATGCTCTGTTTCAGTTAGGTTCAGCGAAGCGGCCACTGGCACTGGCACTGGCACTGGCACCGCTCGTTCACTTATTTCTCTATAAAATGCACTTTCCTCTAGTAATTTATATATTATCTCCGATTTCAAAGAAATCATATTAGATAAGTACAATGACACTTTCATTTTTAAAATATTAAACAACCTGTATCTAAACAAAGTTTATATTACATAGATTCATATGTTTGTTTGTTCAAATACTAGATGTGATAACAAAGGAAAATATAAGTTAACTGGCGACTCTGCCGCGTGTGATCTACTGTTTTTTCACACTGTCTCGACAATATGACTTCAATCATCAGTCCCCATGATGGTAAGTACATTGTAGCCCAAAAACGAAACAACGATTAAAGGACCAACATCTATTGTGTCCCCGTCATCATGTAGGCCCACATATATCACAACTGAAGGTCTCCAGGTATGTATATCACTAATTGGACGTACACAAGCTGATCCCGAAACCGGACTGGTTGAATCGAATCATTATGATGGTCTTTGCACACTAGTACTATGGTTATGACTAGTCATGAAAATTCCCGGGAAGATTTCCAAAGCTGCTAGAAATTCCAAAAACATTCCGCAAGTTCCCGGGAATGTTCCCATAAAACGTGTAAATAGAAATATACGACTATTTCTTAGTTTCTTTCCAAAATATAATCATGGCCTGTGGATTGATTGTAAAAATGGTTGCCTATAATATCAACACAAGACTCTAATATTATAGCTTATTGACTTACTTGTAATCTAAAAATAAAAATTGTTTGATACACACTTACATTGATACATTTGATATTACATTCTTGATGAGTCATAATTATTTTGAAATAATCAATAAACTTTTTATTTATATTACATGATACCTCTTTTATATAGGAAAGTATACACCAGTGTAGTGTGTAAATTGAGTGTGTATGAAGGCGTCCAATTTTTCAAAATGATTTGACCTGTAATAAAAGATAAAGTATTTCAAAATAAAGATATTTATACGAGTATATTATTATTTAATATATTCTTATTACTGCATAATAGAAATATATTTTAATGGATTTGAAAATATTTTTAAACTCGTTAAAAATATTTAGAAATCCTTTTTTGTGCAACTTATAATGCGTGTTCAACGATATCTTTACCAACTGTGGATCGATTCTGACGAGAATATCTTTTTTGATTAAAAGAAAATTCATATAAAATATTTTATCTAAATAGCATCCTATTTAGATTTGGTGAAGATCTGATGAATAATTTTTTGCCAGTAGGAATCTGGCACTCCGGGGCCGCTGTCCTCATGTCTACCCTGACGGTCCTATGTAGGCTTTCCCCCGAGTTGCAAGGTTGCATAGCTCGTATTATCGCCTCAGTTGTATTGTACCAATATCTCACCTTTTATCCTCTGAAAGTGACGTTCGGTATTGTAAAAGTGACTTATATAATCGTGTAATTAAAAAAAAAAGAATCAGGTCAGCCCCCCGTGATTGAAAAATACTTCAAAAATAAGTTTTTGCACTAATTTAACTAAATTTTTAATTAATTAATTAATTTTTACTTTATTTATTTTTTATTCGCAAGCTATCTCGAGGAAGTGAATCATACCTATGTTATTTTTGTGATTATGCCATTTTCTAATTAATTTTCTCATAATCAAATTGTAAAGGGTTTTAGGTAATACCGCACAAGTTTAATTTAAAACTTTGAAGTCTAACTGAAGCTTAAGTCGTACCTGTTGGAAATCCTGTAATAGCACGGGTACGACTTACATATGTATTCAGAAGAAATTATTTACAAATTCATATTTGTTCTTATATTTATATATATATATATATATGTATGTACATATATCTCACTCCGAAAGAAGTATAGCGTGATGAAATATTAATATAATAAATCTCCAATAGCCCCTGCCTGGAGTAGACCCTAGGACGGTACGTTTCCAGATTTACCTGGGATGCCAGGTTTCCTCGTACCCTAAGCACTTTGTCTGGATGTATTTAGCTTCCCAGGTTTGGGTGGAGCAACCAGAGGGCCACCCCGGGGGTTTTTAATCGGTAGGAGTCTGACACACCGGGGTCGCTGCCCTCACAGCGTCCCTGATGGTCCTATCCAGGATTTTCCCCCGGGATGCCACGTTTCCTCGTACCCTAACCACTTCTACTCAGAGTCTGCTTGGGTACGTGAGCGTCGTCCAGAAGAGCGTGTGTCCAGTCCGCAGTCTCCGTAGACGCAATTACCACAAATATTAGAGCAGTGTTCCCTTAGGGGGTACGACTTGCGCAACCTTACCCTAATGCTCCTGCCCAGTTATTAGATCATTCAAAACTATATTCTCTCAGCGGCTGGACTACATATAGCTGTTAAACAGTCACGTTCTGATTCCCATTTTTTTTTAATTCATGAATGTTAAGGAAGCGAAAGAAATTAGTAAGATTAGAGAGAAGTAGAGTTCTATTCTCTCTTCCCACCAAAATAGGGACTCGGCGTAATGATAGATAAAAAATAGAGGCCCAAGTCACATCTAGCAAGGCGACACGTATGGAAGCGGCTTGTAGGGTGAATCAGCGAGCGCACGTGACGCCGTGGCTACGCACCGCGCGTGCCCTCCAGGTGTGGACAATGGATGAGCCAGACTTACTGGGTCAAAGGATTATTATTATAGCAGTCGAATCACGAATCTAGGATATAGCACTAGCGGACCCGGCCCTTCTGCGCTTGTTTGAGATACACTAAAAGGTAACATGGGATAATACTGTAAAGCTCTTAGCATGCGTACATATAGATTTGGCTGGTAAAGTTGTAATATTTTTGTATATAATACTTTATTGTGGCTGTGGCGTGCGTCACGAAGGGTCATAGGTTCGAACTTACCTCTGGATATTACCAGATCAAATGCATTTGTAGGCGCCGCGTGCTCACCGTCGAAGGAAAACAGCGTTAGGAAAATCTACCTGACGTATAATACAAATGTCATGTGTACTAGTGCAGTGGGAACAGCGGTCAGCCGCGCTACTGGTCACGTTGGGCAGGACATGTAAGCGCAAAGTGGATACAGCCACAGATACACATTGTATCTGCTCACCCCTTAAGTGCTATAGCGTGAAGATATATAATAATATATTATTATTATTATTTACATATACATAGATTGGCTTAATGATACAGGCCGCTCGCACGAGGCAATCCGCCTCCTCTATTTTGCTGCGAACTGCCAACTACTGGAATTCGTTTTCTGTGAATGGTTTTCCAGCGTCTTACGACATGGGACTCTTCGAAAAAGTGAATCGGTATTTATTGGGTGAGCGCGCTCCATTGTCGGCGTCATCATCACTTTCCATCAGGTGAAACTGAGGACAAGCGCAAGCCTATCTATAACAAAAAAAGGTGAAGGGAATTATTCGCAGTACAGTTGCCTACTTTTAACATCCACCAGCCTCATCTCACCTCAAACCACTACACGCCGTGTTAGACGTTCTGTACATCGGCGCGAATGTATTCGCAACTACGTGCATCGTGCGCACAGCCAAGGAGTGGAACTGGATTCCAGCGGGAACACGTCCGCGGTCTTATGACTTAGGAGCGTTTCAGAGGAGAATGAATAGGCATTTGTTCGGCGGGCGCGGTGTATCCTCAGACTCACCACCACCAGACCAACCAGACTCAGACCAGGTGCGATTGAGGTCATGCGTCGGCCAGTAAATGATAAAAAAAGGCAAAGGATTCATTAGAAATAGGCTGGCCATGTTTTAAAAATAAAAAGCTGGACTCGACGTTGTATTACTCGGTGATTTTGCCCTAAAAGCCGATAATTAACTCCGTATGGCTCATGTAGAATGTTATATAATCAGCATTTTTGTACTCCTTTCAGTAACAATTCAAGAACCGTGGAACAGTCCACCTCGGCACACTTATACCGCTCTTAATTCGATATCTCAGCGCAGCACATTCTTATCATAGCCTTTAATTGATTATATATCTGGCGAAACCTGATAATGTACAGATAAACAAATAACTTATTATTTCATATAATTAGTTGGAAATGTGCCTCTTGTAAAATCAATTCATATTTGTGTGAATAAATCTAAACGGAGCACAATGTGTAAGTATTACATATATTGAAAGTTAATCCACGCGCGTTCAAATTCCGGCGCGTACATATGGCTTTCTCCAGGTTGAGTACGGATTAACGCACCAGGAAAACATGGTGAGGAAGCCCGCATGCCGTCTAATACAAATGTCACGTGTACTAATGCTGTGAGAACGGCGAGCAGCTGCGCCGCGCCACTGGCCACGTTCAGCGTGACATTTAAGATCAAATGCGATACTGCAATTAATGCATCTCTGCTCACTCCGAGAGGGATGTAGCGTGTAGATAAATCATTATTTTTATAAAATGGTTGTAAAATAAAACGTTGCATTCCTTTTAATTTAGAGCTGGGTATATTGACCCGGCGTTGCCCGGGTAGAAATAATATACTCTTTTGGAGATTGGTCTTTCATAACAGGTGACAGCTACGTATATTTTAATTTGTAACCAAAAAGATAATTATTAGTTTTTATTCAACTTGAAAATTGACTTGTTCGCGCTTACACTGTCAAACACCGTTCACGTGTGTTTCACGCATTTTAGGGCTGAAATATTAAAAAAAAAAATGTGGGTATTGTAACAGGTGTGTGTGCGCGACAATAAGATATCAAATAAGTTTGGTTGTGCCTGTTGTGTCAGCGAATGATCACTGGGAACAAAAGAAAAATTTAAGAAAGGGCAAAAAAATATTAGAAGAGAAGAGAGATTCTTAATGGGGCGACTCATTGCCGCTGAGTCTCTTACGTCGCGTAAACTACTCAGTTTGGAACACCGGCGTAAAGTGGCTTGCCATTCGGTTTTCTATAGACTATACTCTGGAGAGTGTGCGGCTGAGTTGTATGATTTAGTTCCACCCTCCCCCTTCTACCATAAATTGACGAGACGCCGCGCTGGCTTGTACCCTTTTGTGGTTGACATTCCTGCTGCTCGCACTAGGCGATTTGCCTCCTCATTTTTGCTACGTACCGCGAAGGAGTGGGACTTGCTTCCTGCGTCAGTGTTTCCGGCGTCTTATGACATGGGAATCTTCAAACGTCGAGTGAATCGGTATTTGCTGGGTGAGCGCGCTCCATCATCGGCCTCATCATCACTTTCCAGCAGGTGAGATTGAGGTCAAGCGCAAGCCTGTATGTAATAAAAAAAATCATAGTTTTATAAATAAGTTGAAGAATTAGTCAGGGCTGGTGTGCCTATACATACACACAGAGTTATTTTGCCGAGGAAAGAGATACACTGGAGGACACAATCGCTTGTACATTCTTGAAACGAATACAAATCTAAATAATTATAATCCCCAACAACTCATAAAGAAACCGATAAGTAATTGGCGAATAGATATAAAGATACTTTTACGTAATTTTGAGTAAACAGGTATCGACGCGTTTTCTTTTCATATTGTACCTTGGCTTAGCACAGGCAGCATACTTACTCAATATTTAATTGTTGTTCAATTACACACTTGGTGTGTCATTGTCCCTAAGTTTGTTGACTATAATTTACTGTGTTTTAATGGAAACATTAAGACGTCATTATTTTTACATGTTTGGAGTTAGAATCGAACGCTGACTGTCCTCCTCTATAAAATCCTCGTGTATAAAGTTATCCTGTATGTGTATATACAATAATGAAATTTTAGTTTTTCCGTCTTAGTCTTTATTTGTTATAGTCTATTCTTGTTTCTTCCACAAAATAATTCTTTTATATCGTTTTATGTCTCATTTTTAAGTTATTTTGATTGTTTTTAGTTTGTCTGTTTTTCCGTTTGATCTTCTTCGTTGACGAATTTTATAATTTTACTGAATTTTTTTCTAGTTGATTGATTATAGAATTGAAAATTCAACAGATAATGTATGTTTTAATAAGTCTGAAATCGAATCAGTTTAGTGAAATTTAAAAAAAAAGTCAAAATTAGGTGGAATAGTGCCTACCTGTCAAGGAAAAGTTTCCGGGGGAAATCCACAAAGCTTCATCACCGCTCACTGGATATTGGTGAGCTGTCGCGTTACGTTTGACTCGAACGAATGGTCTCCGTCATATTTTTACCTACTTTTTCAAACATGCTAGTAAGCGGTGGCGTGCATAACAACAATACTACGGACATGCCAGTTTTCATTTTCAAATCTGCTAAAATAAAATGTTCATATTTTTAGTTAAATTATCACGATCTCAATACTTTGTTACTCTCTGTAAGCAAACGAAGAATCTTTTAGTATTTAATATTTACACTTAATAAGTAGTTCACAAGAAATAAGATACATTTTTTTTAATTAAGATTGCATATTTTATTAAATTTACACATTACGAATACAGAAACATACTCAAAATATATTTATAATACAAGCTGATCTCGATATACGACAAGTCAGAGCGATTCACTATGACGGTCTTGACGCTTGTGTACAGTGGTGACGAGTCAGCTCTGGCAGTCGTCTTACTATTTCAAAAATATTCTGCGTTACATATCAGTGTAGTAAAAAAGACCTTTATTTTTTAAATGGAGGTTAAGGATCAGTGAATATGTTTTAATTCCAGGGTCGATACTTCTACTCATAGCTCCGTGCGTCGCCCTGAGGACCTTCGAGCCTTATCCGCCAGTCGGCTTAACGAGAAACAACGTCATCGAGGGCTATTTGGACGTTCGATTGAACCATTTTAAGGCGTACAACAATGAAACTATGCGTATGGTGAGCGAGGAATTTATATATGCACACTATGGATTCTGCAACCGGCTAACGTTTTTAAGGGTAGTGTTTTATAATAAACACAATTCAAGCCAAGACTACCTTTTGATTTACAAGCCTCTCGCAAGCGGTAGAGGCTCATTCTCCAAAATTTCGTATTTGACACCAGCTGTACCAGGCGTAAAAGACAGCGCTGTATAAATAAATATATGCCATCTCTTTCATTCCAACAAAAACGTTTGACAATTTTATTTCACGCTCTTCTTGGTACAGCTGGTCATAAGAGTCGTTGAGAGACGCTTAGTAAGGCCTCGAAGATTGCAAAATTATTTATACTAGCATGACAAAGTGACTACAACCTTTTTGATGAAAAGTGTAGTGTAATCCAAGAGCGGCGGCGACTATCAGGGCACAGAAATCCAGTGGTAGTAGTTGCCACGCCGGCCCACATAACCCATGACGGAAGGTCCCGAGCTATAGTATAAACAAAATGAAGTATACAAGCTGATCCCAAAACGTGACGGCCGAATAAGTCACTATTACATTTTTTGCACTTGTGTACCGTGCACGATAAATTCTGGTGTTTTTTTTAATGCCCTGCATTTATTTTAGCGTTATTACTATAACGATGAGTTTGCCGATGAAGATATTGTGATATTTGTGGGAGGCGAGTGGTCCATCTCCCCTGGCTGGGTCATGGGAGGCTTGGCCCACGATCTGGCGAAAAAACTGAACGCTGGGCTGTTTTACACCGAGCATCGCTACTATGGACTGTCCAGAGCACCTGGGTAAGACATCTTTAACTGGAGACACGCTTTATAACTCAGCGAGCAAAGGAGCGGCTGTGCTTGGAGTGCTTCTGCGTGACAGAATTCGTAATGAGGCCTTTAGCTAGAGAACCAAAGTAAATAACGTAGGAAACAGAGTAATCAAGCAGAAGTCGCAATGAGTTGCTCATATTTGTCGCATAACTGACAACCGCTGGAGTACACGAACTCTGGAGCGGAGGCCGCGTCTCAGCAAGCGTAGTGGGGGACGCCCGCGGGCTAGAAGAACCAATGATCCGCGAGAGGCAGCTGGATTTTCTAAATGTGAACAGCCCAGAACAGAGAAAAGTGACGAGCTTTAGGACAGGCCTACGTGGGTTGAATGTGGCTGATTACTCCATTTATAATTACAAACAATTTAAGGATTTTGTTATTTAAAAAATCAATCACCAGTCTACATTACCGCTACATAGAGTTCTCCTAATAAGCTCTATTGAGCCCGGTTTTCATCCAGTTATTACAACCCGCTTTTTACAAATCGTCGCTCCACGTTGCCAGGGAAGTCCCACACTGCGTTCGGCGATGCACGGTCTCTATCGCGAAATCCGCGTGCGCCAGTGGCATGACCATCCGTTCCTTGGCATTGGCCAGTATTCATTCCAGTCTCTCGATTATAACGTAACTCTTCCCTACACTTTAAAACATTTTGCCGTTGCGTCTGTTTGTTCACTTTAAATGGAAAAGCACTGAGGGGATTTTCATATATTTAATATTAGTAGATAGAGTAATATAATATGTGAATGGTTAAGGTGTATAATTTGTTAAGATTATGTGTAAATTGCGTGAAATATGAGGATTTTTTTTTTAATATCTGAATAAATCAAGCAGCCTGGGAGCTTTCATAGAAAACGCTACGCAATATAACAAAATAATGTGTAGTGAGATTATTCCTCTTTTATAGGTGTACAGAAAAAAACCCGGATCGGATATATCTATATTTTGAAGATAGCTTACTATACTCATTCTAAATTCTAAGAAAATAGTCACGTACAATGCGGGGATCTGAAAGCTATTTGGACAAATAGATTATTAACCCTTATACTTTCGTTACCTTAGTCATTTTACTACAATTATTAATGATTTAGAGCTACGAAGTTCGGCAGGACAGCTACAACTCTAAAAATGATTATTACGACCATCCAACTTAAGTAGAAATTTCCAACTGGCAGTTTTGCAGAAGTCATTGCAACCGCGCCAGGCGCCAGCCCTCAGTCCCGCGGGCACGTAACAAACGATTTAATATCTCCTTAAAGGAAATGTGCTCTCGCCCCGAGGACCCACAACTCCACTCCAAACGGGTCTAAAATGCAAATAGGCTATTTAAATTTGTGTGTTTAAATTGTTTAGCGACTTCTGCAGCTTGCACTTACCGACTTATTGCAATGTCAAGAATATTCTAGTTGTATTGTATTTATGTAGTTTTGGGGATCTTCGGATCAAATAAATAGCAAAATAAACTTTATAAACTTCTTTATTGCACTTTTAAAAATACTTTTTCGTCTTAACACTTTTTTGTCGTCTTAAAATTACAAAGCACTCGCATCGAAAAAAAACCGTTTATCCTCTCTCTCTTTCTATCTTTCTGTCTTTCACTCCCATACGTTCCGATCTACGCATTTACTACTTCATACATTATAATATTTCACACAATAACATGCATCCTACACTCGGCCGTCCTGCACCCATATCTGCCCCCAGATATGCTCTACACTACCTTACAACTCTCTTCCATACAGTACCCATTCACATATAATTAAAACTTATTCTACTTTACAATAACAAAACTTAAAGTACTTAAAACTAAAGAATATAAACTAAAAATACACAAACAATAATCATTATATATGATAGATGAGGATAGGAGCAGTATTGTTGACACAAGTCACATACAAACACACAATTATCCTGTACTACATACTATCACTCATCCATACCTGGTCATCTCTTTACGCTATCAGCTGAGCTAGAAGTCTTTTTTGGCCCCTCTGTAGTGCCATACAGTTTTCTAATATGAATTCTATCTCTTCTTTTGATTTTAGTAACCTGGTTGGGTCCTAGAAATTTTGACTTTACTTTTTCCCGAATAGGACTGGAATACTCAGACAAATTCACATGTAATATTCTATTTTTTACCCCCTCGTCTACCTGTTCTTCTACGATATTTTTCTCTTTATGTGAAATTCTGTGAGGTCGCTGTTCTACTGGCACGTTGTCTTTTACCATTATTCTCGTCTTAATGGCTGCTTGTTTTGTCTGAGTAGGCTTATATTCCCTAACCAGCTGCATAACTCCCGTCTTAATGTTGCTGTCAGAGATATTACCCGTAATCGTACCCGTATCCAAACCAGTTTCACAACAATTCACTCCTCCTAACCACTCATCCTCTTGTGTCAACAATAACACTGTACCCCCATGAACTACCATTATAACATTGTTTAAAAACTCATGACCTAATACCAATCTATAAGGCATTACACCTTTAGGCACAATGTGAAAAACTACATTTTTATAACATGATTTATCAATTGTTAACGTTACTGCAATTTTTCCGTACGATCTTACTTTACAGAGTCCAAGTCCAGTAAATATTGTTTTATCAAGGTCACACGGCCTTTGAATTTCGTTCCATAAATCCTCTGATATTACGTTCACATCGCTTCCTGTATCCACTAGCGCATTTATTGTTTTATCATATAATTTTACTTCTTTCATCGCTTTACTATGCCGGTCGCTCGGTTTGTTTATGATTTGCATGACGTATGCGTCCTTCGCCGAATGACACTGACAAGTTCCATCATGGCCACCTGAAACGCTGTCATTGGCTACCGTTACCGCTCCGAACATAGCCGAGTGCTTCTTCGTTGCTGATTCGTGTTTTTTCGGCGACACCGGCGTATGCAGCTGATTTGTCGACACAGTCGTTCTTGATTTAACGGAAACTCCGTCTCTTGCGCTCTGATTAGTGCAATGTGGACTGATATGACCGAATTGGTTGCATTTAAAACACTTCATCCCGTTGCGACATAAACTGGCTCGATGACCTTTTATTCCACAATTATAGCACAAAATACCTTGTGAATCAGCAGATTCCTTGTTCCTGAATGCCTCCGCTTGTATTACAGATTGTTCGTCTTGCTGTTTTGCTGCTTTTGTTTTTATGGTTTCGTAGATATTTAATTTTTCTTTTAACACCGAAAATGTTGATGTGCCGTACAAAATTACCTTATTGGTTTCTATGTCAACAATCCCATCGATAATATATTGGATGGTGACATAGTCCGGAAATTTCGCTCGTCTACCCATCTCTTTCATTACAAGCATGTATTGGTAATACGACTCGTCATTATGTTTTTACGCGCCGCCATTAGTTTGTGCATTTCTTTGCAGTTTATACTATCAGGAAACTCTTTAAGAACGGCTGTTTTTAACTCCTCGTAGGTCCTATGTACTTTCTCGGTTCTTAACCACAGTTCTGCAGTACCTGTTAAGGATCTTCGTGCGATTATTAGACGTTGTTGAGCACTCCATCCAAAAATTTCAGCATTGTCGTCAATGTCTTGTGCCCATTTCGCCGACGTATATGTGTGATCCTCTCCACTGAATCTCGTCATTTCTAACGTATTCATAAATGCGTTAGCCATCTTTTGTAGTCGTCTTTATCGTCGTTTGGCTCGTGTTTCCACTTTAATCCTTGGTTCTCTTTAGGACGAGCCCCCAAAATGTAGTTTTGGGGATCTTCGGATCAAATAAATAGCAAAATAAACTTTATAAACTTCTTTATTGCACTTTTAAAAATACTTTTTCGTCTTAACACTTTTTTGTCGTCTTAAAATTACAGATGCGAGTGCATCGAAAAAAAACCGTTTATCCTCTCTCTCTTTCTATCTTTCTGTCTTTCACTCCCATACGTTCCGATCTACGCATTTACTACTTCATACATTATAATATTTCACACAATAACATCCATCCTACATTTATATATTGACTTAATATAATGATCATATTGCACCAGGTGGGAAGTCCAGTGCAATTCGAGAAGGTCAAAGACCACCGAGGAACGGAAATCCGTTGGCGGTCGATCTCGTTATGTCGGCCCACATATACCAAGATGGAAGGTCTCTTGGTATATAGACAACTGTATACAAACTTCAGGTCTAGGCGAGTCACTATGAGGGTTTGTACAGTTGTGTACTGTGGTCACGGCCCAGTTCGGGCAGTCGCCTACTACCTCGCGTTTTCTACCGTGTATATCACGGCGAGTGCTCTAAAGAATTATTTAACCTTGTTTCATCATCTCCCTTTCATAACAGAGCCACACGCGCCGGACGGCGCCGGGCCACGCCGCCAGTCTCGCGGTGACTTCTATATCAGCTAGAAGTGCGAAGCTCTCTAACCCTTCCCTTTGTCGGGTCATTGGATTGTGGAATGGTCTCCCGGCGAACGTGTTCCCATCGTTCTATGAGAAATGAATTGTTTTAAAGGGAATACAGGACGAAAGTGCCGTATCTATCTGCTATCCAGAGGCTTACATTTCGTTATTAATACAGTATGTTATAGAGAACATGTCCGATCCGCGAAGGCGTTACTCGATATCGATAATATATTCTGTCAAGGTTATGCTTTTCAGTTAAAGAGCAAAACAAACAAAAGGAAATAAAAATAAATGTGGAACACGTACATGACGTCACAGGGAACGTGCGTAGCTCGCGAACAGAGGAAAAAACGAAAGTAAGGCACCATGCTAGCAGGACATGACGTCAAAATAGTCACGTTCCTCGCGGATTCCAAACACCGTCTATCAACTAAACCGTTTAGTTATTATGTAAGTCTAAATTTACTTTAAAAGTATCTTTATATGCGAATTACATTCAAATTTGACATTAATTGAATATTGGATTTTCAATAATGATTGACTGAATTAAGCTTAAATAGTTATTTGTCAAGGCCGGCATGATCACGGCAAGTATCGGCAGGCCGGGGCAGAAGCCACCGGAAAGCTGAGTCTGTAAACATGCGTGCGTGTTTCTGTTATGCAACTGCGAGACACTATGATATGTGTTTACACATGGAAAGCCATCATTTGGCTAGCAAAGCAAAACCTGTAAAATTTAAGTATTCTACATGCGCCTCGAGTGATATAGAAGCTAATATACAATCCGCATTCACACCGACACGCGCGCTGTAGTCACAGGCGAGCGGTATTCGCCTATCTGGAACATTGGCAGGGCGTGCTCGGGAATTTGCATTGACTAATTAGTAGTCTGTAATGCCCGATTTCTGCTATTATTCTGTCTGGTTTCAATCACACCGTTTTGTAACAAGTGCTCTACTAAAAATTGTTTAAAATACTATATTGCATGCGATTCATATGGAATTATGTGCACATTCTCTTTCGTGCGTAATGAGAACTAAATTCTATTAGATACCTTACGGGCTTCCTTAATAAGTTATCCTTCACCGGTGAGCATGTAGTGCGCAAATAATTTAAATAAAGTAATATTTCATTTCCACGCATGGTTGCACGTCCCTGACCGACCGGGCCGCCGCAAGCACAGTTTATAACATCTGTAGTATAAAGCTTTTGCGATGCTATTTTCTGTTACATAGTATGAACCCCTGTGCAATTAAACATGCCAACTATTTATTTATATACAAATAAAATTGTCCTTTACTTTATACCATTTAAGTAAAAAACATGAGAAATATCACGAGTTAAATATATTCACACTGTGCAAAGAGACCGCGTTCGTTACTCGTAGAATTCTTCTCAAAGAGTACAGTTCGGTGTAGCACGCAGCCCTGTTGGCACCGTAACAAAGCTCGACACGGATTTCATTACGTAAAGCGAAGGGTAACCAATTCTATGTGCTCGATGCCATAGTTAAACTGGAGCTCCCGGATCATGTCATGAAAAACTATGAAGCACAGACTGGAGTTATGTATTTGGACTCAGCACCTGATGGAAAGCGCAATGCATTCCAACGACCGCATACAACCACTGCGAGACAAGTACCAGCCAGCACTCACAGGTATTATGCCGGATATTATGCCGTCACAGATATTATAACGCAAAAATCTCTTCACGCTTCGTTTGAAAAACTCAATATCCTAGGGTGCAGGGAACAGGCTCGCCGGAAGACCATCCACAGCTCAACGACTCGGTAAAAGTAAGAGGTAATTAATTATACCTTTACAACAGAAGCGCTAGTAAGCAGTTTTTTATGACTATATAAATAGCACGGTACCGCTTACAATATGAGATGAGTAATGAAGTGGTACGTGAGCTTGGTGCCCTCGAGGTAGTTCTGGATCAATTGGCCATCGCCCTACTGACCCTCAGAGACCCCAGGTCAAGATGGGCTGGCGACGTTCGTTAATACTCTAATTTATACAATACTAATGGATACGGCATGGGTTTGCCTAGGAGAAATTTACACTCTTGCAGATTTTCAAACAAACATCCAACCCATATTTCCCCTCTTAAGGTTAGAATACCAAAACATCCATACGTAGTGGGTGTCTCCGTTATAAAAAGAACCCAATGTAAGAATGCAATATTTGTCTAGCTTCTTTAGTTTAGGCTCCAAGATGATATGTTTGTTCAGCCATTTTTTTACATATATAAAAATTACCGGACCCGCCCTGACTTCGCTTAGGTGCGACTTACCAATGGTCTATATTTAGAGGTGATAGAAATTAATTAAACTCGTTGCTTTCCATGAACTCTCACCAGTGGACTCTAGTAGCTGTGCAGCACGCAGCGACTACACCCTGGTAACCACGCCGGCCCGTGACCACAACTAGTTGAGGGGGTTGTTGTGGTGACTCTCCGCTTACTGCAAGAGTCTGCCTGCTTATTCATCATCTGTCGTGCTGATGGTAGCTTAGTCTACCAAAGATTCTGGCGAGACAGCAAGGCATTGTGAAAGACCTAGAGTGCTAATAGGGGTCAGTTATCAGTATCCTGACGCTGCAACCCGCCTCACTCTAGTTGTGTCGGTTGCTCGTCCCATTTCATTGCGAGGGGTTTGGATCAGAGGTTGCGTTCGTGCAGGCGCTAGCAAACACGCACCAAATATATCCTGGCCAACCGACTGCGCCGCATGAGGCAGCCGCCCGCGCCGGCGCTACGTGGTTGGGAAACGTCGCCGAGGCCGACATCGGCCAGCTCATCATTCTAACTATCTAAATACATGTCAGTTAATTAAAGTTTCAACTGAATCAACTGAACGGATATTTTATAGCAATTTTCCAGTAAATATTTCGATGTGTTATTTGAATTGGCACAGCTTTATGATTTATCCTCGGGTTGAAAACGCTAACACCAAATATTATGGCAGTTTACCAGAACACATTAACGAAACCGCAATGGTTTCAGAGATTAGTGTGCATATACAGACAGATTCACAGATATATGAATAAAAATTCTAAGAATCATTATTTCAGTTGTCTTGCGTTATGTAATAAATCCAATAATAGTTTTTCTCATATACTTTCAACGTTCAGACGGCGTTTAGTAACACTTTTTATATGTATTAATAAGTTTTTAACCGCGACATCGCGTGTGTCTTAATTTTACTATAATAATGCATTTTTATGTATTTACAGAGACACGAGTACAGAAGATCTTCGCTATCTGACTGTTGACCAAGCTTTAGGTGACCTCGCCCAGTTCATCCAATATGTCAAGAGTGATCGCTTCTACGAAGGACGGCACAAGTAAGAATGAATTACCCAATTCCATTTTTTTTTTCTAAAATATTGTCAAACTAGCTCTCAGGCTATCTGATGGTAAGTGATTACTGTTATATATCATAGGAGTACAAATGTATTCCTATGATTCCGAGGAAAGTATTTACTTTTTTTAATAAAAAAGAATAAAAGGGAGGAATTTGATGATCATATGAAGATTTTTATACTATGTACACAAACCGATTCCGCAACGCGCCGGGCCGAAGCGAGTCACTAGGACTGTCTTTACACTGGTGTACTGTGGTCACGACCCAGTTCGGGCAATCGCCCTACCACTTCAAAATTGATGATTAATTTATTCGCAACCGCAAATGGATTAATTGCGGAATGAGTTAAAAATTTTGTTATTATAGTTATTACTAAATACGTTGTTTGTACTGCTTTGTATTATATGGCAGCTTGACGCAATGCCTCCGACCTGTTGACGGCTCGTTCTACGAATATGTATTTATAATGACTTGATGTTACTTATTTACAGTTTTATCGCACTTGACACTGGCGCGCCGTGGTTATTTATTTATTGGACTAACATTTACATAAATATATTTATAAGACAGGAACAAGGTACATTACAAATGCGACTGCATTTAAACGTATAGACTACTCGCGCAGAGAGGAAGAACAATGAAAACACTCACACGAACAAGAACAGAAACTAAACGAAAAACACTTTTTTTTGTTACGTGCCGGGATGCGAACCTACGTCCATTGGCGTTGCTGCATATGAATACCGGTCCATTATCCACTTGGCGACGACAGCCTGTACATTTTCGAACTTTTAAATAATCCTTCTGTATGTGGCAATACACTGATTTTAAGTTAATAATATATGCACCTTCAGCGGGCGCAAAGCAATTGAAACAGAATAGGAAATGTCCACGCAACGTCCACGAGCCTCGGTAACAAAGTATCTGACAATTCCATAAACAGGAACGAGTGCAGTATTAATTTGTTTCATGAAATGTTAATTCCTGTTATGTAAACACCGTTTGTACCTACTGCCATCGCATTGGCGATTTCATTTATGCAGCCATTATATACTTATTTCAGCTCCTGAATTTTGTTCTGGCATAAATACGACAATTTGCAAATTACAAATTATGATGATTTTTATAGTATATCTATCCATTCCGTCACGTCCCGAGTGGCGTAGACAGAGAGAGTGGAACGTCACCTGTCTATATTCTTGCAAATGTCTTTCGCTTAATATTCATTAATTCCTTGCGCACTCTCCGATTCCGCGAGCTTTTAATGTTACCCTCTATCAGACGTAATCAGAACTGTCTTCATTGGGTCTCTGCAGGCAAGTCTCGGTCTGCCTCAGCCCTTACTGCCACTCACATTCATTTTGTCATCCTTTCGCCGTGACCGAACCATCAAAGCATGCGTTTGTGCATGCTGTCGATGACACCATCTTCCAAATCAACCATTCTCTTCGTTCCTAGCGCGCTCCGCAAGTCTTACCCCGCAAATAGAACGGAGTCATCGCATCTCCACACCATTAGTTCTACTTTCCTGCTTCTTCTGACATACCCAGGTGGCAGAGCGGGCGCCAGGACCCCTCCATGTACCGCTACTCGTGCTGTTTGCGTAATGTGCTTTTATAAATTGACAGAAATGGAAGAGTCGCTCTAGTGGGCTGCTCCTACGCCGGCAGTATGGCGACCTGGATGCGATTGGCATACCCTCATCTCATAGACGCAGTGTTTTCCGACAGTGGTCCTCTTCACGCGCAGGAAGACTTCCCAGGTGAGCGACAGAGATGCTAATAATTTTTCACTATCGTTTTTAATAATAATATTAATTAGACAATTACATACATTGTCCTAGTCTCAAAATAAGCTTGTATTTGTATTAGACAAAGATATATAGTAGGGCGTTTAAAAAAAATATTTTTCCTCGGAGCCACGCTTAAAAGTTTCGTTTTAATGCCAAAATAGGCCTCTGAAAATATGAGCCCTTAATATTAATATTTAGGTTGTCCGCATCTCACTTTTCGATTTCCCATACAAATAACACAGGACAAAGGTTATTTTTTCTTTTGATTTCTATAGCTAATGAACGATATATCGTATTGCAATACCCATTCATTATTTTGTAGAGAAATTAACGCTCTACAAAAAAGGTCTGAAGTTAATTTTTGATAAATCAACTCAGTCAAAAGTTATTCAAGATCGAAGTTTAACTTGCCCTCACTTCAGCTGTTTTATTGACTGATTTAGCAAAATATTATGTTTTTAGAAAAATTGAAACCAAAACATTTTACAAAATATAAATTACACTTCTGAAAACTGTTAACCTTTATTTCCTGCTTTATAGTAAATGTGGACAAGGTACTTAAAACGAATTTTCATTGACAGTTAACCCGACATTTGAAAATTCTGGTTGTTGAAAATTAACATCAAACGTTAAATTGAGATCATTTTTTTAAACATTTGTTATATTAGTTTGAAGTTTTTTTTTAACACTAATTTGGAAATTATTTAAACTAAACAACAGTTTAAAAAAATCTACTTAAACATTTCTTAATAACATAATTCACGGCAGGTGTCCTATCTTATGTTAGGTGTTGCTAGTTCGCGAACATCCGCTGAAATATCCTAATTATAATAAGACAGCTCTACAGCAAGATCAATTTAATGCAAATGTATAAAAATTAGTTTTAGATAAATAAAAATCAAATTTATTAAAACTAATATATTTCTAAATTGTTATAAGCAATAAAAACTTAAAAATGCTGATAACTTTTCAAAACATACATAAAATTTCAGCTATTTTCAAGCGCAAATTATATAAAAATATTTTTCAATAAAATTACAGCAATATTCGAGAACGAAAAATAATAGATGTAATTTATTTAACTCTGAGAACTTATAAATAAACTTTTCGTTTGTTTTAAAACCCGTAAACATATAAATTTGAGAGTATTATAAAAAAAACAGCTGAATTGAGGATAAGTTAAACTTCGATCTTGAATAACTTTTGACTGAGTTGATTTATCAAAAATTGACTTCAGACCTTTTTTGTAGAGCGTTAAATTCTCTACAAAAACAATGAATGGGTATTGCATTACAATATATCGTTCATCAGCTATAGAAATCAAAAGAAAAAAAAAACTTTTGTCCTGTGTTATTTGTATGGGAAATCGAAAAGTGCGATGCGGACAACCTAAATATTAATATTAAGGGCTCATATTTTCAGAAGCCTATTTTGGCATTAAAACGAAACTTTTGAGCGTGGTTTCGAGGAAAAATTTTTTTTTTTTAAACGCTCTAATATATAGTATATATAACCTTAACAACCAATATCGCCTTACCATATAGCAATGTTAGATTTCGAAAGAGTGAGGAAACGCCAATATTCCCACATATGCATATCGTTTCATAGTACAATGCGTTATTTTACTATGATCTAATTGATGTAATTGTGTAAAATTGAAAATAAAAATTGTTGTCTCGATACGATCAACCTAGACTAAAAATCATCAATTATAATTGAGTTATTTAAACAATCAAGACACTCGATTTAAACGACTTTTGTTCTGCCATGACTACTGCCAGATCAAAAGCTGGTGGCTTCCCTTTGAAAACGGTTTACAGAGTACCTGGAGGTGATTGCTGAAGCTATCAGGGTGCAAGGCAGCGAGCAATGCCTGACCAGCATCGAAGAGGGGGTCACCCAGCTCGGCGCGCTGCTGGCCACGCCCACAGGGCCGGAGCAGGTTTCACAGATGTTCAGGTAAGTCCTCCAACTTTTAGTTTTGCCATGTCGTCGGGCCGTGAAATGATCTTCCGGTAAGCGCGCCGTAAGATCCTTCAAGCGCAGCGTGAAGACATATCTGTGCAGGCCGGCGTGTTCGCGGCGGCTGCCGATAGGTTTTTCTTAACTAATGATATTCGTTGTCGTTTTATGGACTGTACCATACGTGGTGTGGTCACCAGCCCATTTTTCTTCCACTAGACACCATGTAGGATACCATCCGTATGTGGTGGACGTTCCTTATATCCATACGAAAAGATTCACTTCTACATTTATTATGCGAACAGCTAAGGAATGGAATGTGCTTCCAGCGAGCATATTTCCACGTTGTTCTTACTTAACAGTTTTTAAGAGAAGAGTGAATAGATAGGCGTTGCACTGACGCGGGCTATCGTTATACTCCTCTGGAGCTTCCGCCAGGTGTAATTGAAGTCAAAAGTCCGCCTGTAAATTTTAATTTAAAAGACGTGATCGTAAGTTACTTTCGGCGTTTCTCCTCAAGGCAGTAATTTCCAGTAGATCAATACAGGTAGTTCTTTGCGCCTTCTTTTGGTAGTTGGCCGCTCATATGCGCCTGATGGAGTTTAAAGGTTCTAACAGGCCAACAGTACTCGTATAATGTCCCTTCGGAAAAAAGGCTCGCCCCTTGGCGCTTCCGCCCGCTTACTCAATAAGCTACATATATATGTTACTCAGAGGGCTAGTGAGGCCGATTGTGTTTACTTGTTCTGTTTCAGAACATGCGCCCCTATAACATTATCTCCGTTGGATCTGGCGACTTTCTACTGGTTCGGGATCACGGAGACCTTCGCGTACCTGGTGCAATACGCCATTCCTGGAGACATCCCAGCGGCGTGCGCGGTCCTGACCAACCCGTCTGTTGGTGAGTCACCTCCATCACTAATAGATTGCGCTGGGCTTATTAGTTAAGGCCCTCTCGTTATGTCTTAACAAAGTGAATGCACTGCTCTTGATGAAAAAAAAAAAAGAAAATGAAGGCATTTATTTGGCACACAAGATAACACAACACAGAAGCAGAAGCTAATCAAGATAGAAAACAACAAGAGAAAATACCCCGTGCTGTGATGCGCCAAATGGAAGTCAGTTCAGCAAATCAAGTGAGCAGATGAAGTACCCAACGTAACAACCGCTAGGCCACAAATCCATTGCTAGTTGCCATCGGCATACCGATTTACACATACCACGATTGAAGGTCTCGAGGGATATGAACAGCTGGACGTACACAAGCCGATCCCGGAACCCGACAGGCCGCAACGAGGCGCTGTGACGGTCTTTGCGCTTGGGTACTCCGGTCGAGTAATCGCCTTACGACGTAAACATTATTTACTGTGTTGTGTTGTATTACGGTGCAGCGAGTCCGGTGCAGCGGCTGGCGAACTGGATCACGTCGCAGCCCTGGACGGAGCCTTGCATCGAGTCCCGCTACGCTGTCATGGTGGACGGCCACAGCAACACGAGCTACGACGCGCCTGCCACTACTAGTGAGCGCTCACTCTCTACACACAAACATACACCCGCGCACGTTACGGTTTCCCTGGACAGGTAAAGTGACAGGTGATTGATTCCCTGCACAGGTCTAGATTTTGTGGCATACATACTCCAGTTTATCTGAGCAGAAAAATGTATTTTGTGAACTCTAACACGTATGTTACTATATTCGTATTAAAAACAGTACCTAACACTTCACTGAAGATACTAATTTACGCTAAATTACCTAGTCTAGTAATGGGATTTCATTAATATGAGTATACTAATGTCTATTTCTTTAATTTTTCAACAAGTTGTGTGCCCACTACATTGTACCGCAGCACGGCCGTGCTATGTACATGACGTGTCCGGCGCGGCACGAACCGATACAAACTGTGGCTCTTACGCGTGTATGACGGCTTTGGTGTCTCTGGCAAACGCAACGCTAGCATCCTCGTACGACCCGGAGATCCAGGTGCATGATTGCGCGCATGTTGCTACGTAGGCGACTGCGCGTTTGGGTTTGAGGAACGCCGTGTGCAATGCTCTTATCAAATCGGCACAGATAAATATTCCGTGCATGACACACTATGACCATAATCGATGACGGAACGGTCTAGTGGACGTTGTTTCATACATTTTCTTTACAAATAATTTTTTATTGCATCACATGTTTCTAGCACGGTCGTGATATGCTGTGGTGTATTGTATATAAAGTTTTACAGGCAGAGCACACGATGCGTTGCGAGGCCGTGGCGCTGTCGCTCCGTCGTTTCATATATATACAAGTGTCCATGCGTTGCGGCGCCGCTCCGCACACGCACCGGACTTGCGCTGCCCGAGGCTTGATTGGATGTGAACGGTCGCTGTGCAAATCAAGTTCTACATTACATTCGCTCGACGCATCGAATAGATGCCGTGTTCGATTTGTTGTGTCTGTATCGTAATGCTAGTATTTTTGATGAGACAGTAATAAAAACGATATATAATATGTTAGAGTCCTGCGCCTTTATCATGACCTTTGTTTACAAATAATGTTATGGAAATCTACTATTTAGATGAATTTATTTTTAAACATCTGAATACTAATTACAAACGTTTCAAAAGCTACGGGCCGTTGCACACGATGCGTTTCGACGTCGGTGCGGCGTCATAACGTTGTTACACCTTAGAGGCATCGCTTAGTGGAATCTGTTATAAAAATGTGTCAGAAAAAATTATAGAGCGTTTCCGCTCCAGCATCGCAACGCGTGCACCGCTTCCTGCGTCGTCGCACGTAGCACAACGCAGGTGGCGTGCGGCACGGCGCTGGAACGCACTATGTGCTCCGACTACTTAAGTGATGACAGTGACAACTGACAGATGAGTCGCGTTCCATTTTATTCAACAATCCTGTTTTGATATTGTGTACAGTGCGTCTGTGGACTTACCAGACATGCGTGGAGTACGGCTGGTACCAGACCACGACCAGTGACCGGCAGCCATTCCTATCCACCATACCCTTGGAGTACTTCCATCAAATGTGCCGGAGCTTTTTTGATAACCGGTAAATCAGGTTTTATAATTACAGATCGTATATCCTTGTTCTTTTATTTTTTTCATAAGGACAATATTCTGTTATACGAGAAAGGCGTTGGAACTTTACCTAGCGAAGAGGGCGAGCATAGAATATGCTCAGCCAGCGAATTTATGGGTGGGTGGCAAAGTAAGGGCACCCCTGTGGGCACGAGCCTCGACTTGGGCGGCCAGCCCGGGGGAGAACCTAACGGTGGTCTATCAGTGTTTCGGAAACGACTATCCTGAGAAGACACGCCAAAAGAAACTCAAGGCTACGTTGGAGTGGAAGTATATCCGCGTGTTCCCACGACATTAGGTCCGTTAAACGAAGCCAGAAGATATAATTGTGCCGGCCGGAATGATGGCTGCGACTGTCGATAGCCGTAGCCAATTCATTGGACTGCGCCATGATTAACCTCAGGGGCTGCGCTCACTATAAAGAATATGAATTAAAAAAAAAACCTCCCGCTATATCTCTTTCAGGGTAAACAGAGAGACATTAATGGTTATATTCACTAAGTACTAATGTGTCATGCCCGGTAATATTTTGAAATTAAAACTTCCAAAAAAGTTTAAGTATGAACTAAAACGATTATTTTTAAGTAGTTTTAAATAGAAAAGTAAGTATAGGAAACAAAACATTGCTAAGCAAAAGGTAAGCAGAAACTACAGAAAGCAGCCAACAAAAAAACTGTATTTTTGTAGTCGTATGTCTATACTATAAAATAGATATAGTTAATGTCACGTGTACTAGCGCTGTGAGAACGGCGATCAACTGCGCCACTGGTCACGCTGGGCACGACATATAAGTACAAAGTGGATACAGCTACTAAAGCATCCCTGCTCATCTCGCAAATGATATAGCGTGACGACATATCTTTGTATTATTATGATTGCGTCCATTATTTTCAGTTTAGATGAGAATCTCCTTCGATCTGGAATCGAAAGGACGAACCTGCTCTTCGCTGGATTGACGCACCTGCCTGAGAAGGTGGTTTCAGTCGTGGGGGGTCACGATCCCTGGTCCCCCATGGGGCCCAACGCGACCCACGCACACCGTCTGGCTCCGGTTTACGTAGTACCTGGCGTATCACACTGTAGAGCTATCAGGTACTGTTAAAACAAAATCGACAACAAGTTCATATGTCTAGACATTTAGGCTGACACTTATAGACGCGACTTAACTCTGCTTAGACTTTACTAAAATATTATATTATATTTATTACTCAATACAATTTATATTACTCAATTAATTTCAATGGAATTGGTAACTCACCGATTTTGACATCATTGACTTTGCTTTGCGAATATTTTGGCTGTACTCAAGTTCATATTATATATTCAGTTTTTTGTCAAATCGAATTAATTTTTTTAGAACTTTGCTAAGCAAAGTCGAAAAAGCGTCAATAAATCTCAGCTTTAGTATTTTAAGTGTTGTCGGCAAACAGGCTGACGACCCAATCGATGGCAAGTGATGGCTCTTTAATGGTTTTGCTGAATAAAAAATTGTAAAACCTACTACACAAGAATGAAGAACAAAGAAATTGCAATCTTTTTCTCCGTGACTGGCTCCGGCCTGTCGCGTTCCGGGATCAGCTCGAGTATATCCAGTTGTTCATGTACCTACCGACGCGGTATATGTGGGCCGACATAGCAATGGCGCCTGCTACCGGATGCTCATCCTTTGGCAATGGCTGCTATTCCTGGACTACACTATATTTTCCATCAGGTGCAATGCAGTCACTTTGTCAAGTCAGTAATAGGCTCCGCATAGTAACGTTGACAGTACATAAATAGGTTACTCTTCAATATATTTATAAGTTGCCACCTCTAAATAGAGGGCGCCTGACAGAAAGACACTCGGAGTTCCCGCTACACCCCACCAGTAAGTAGTTCCTAGCAGCTGCAAAGCTCGCGGCGGCTACACCCTGATGACCGCGTCGGCTCATGGGCGGAAACTGGCTGAGGGCTAGAGCGATGTGTTATCGCGCAAGGTGTTGTGGTGACTCTCCGCTTAGTGCAAAAGTCTGCTTACTTATTCATCTGCCGTGCTGATGGCACCATGGTCTACTCGACGACTCTGGCAAGGCAGCAAGCCATTGTGTAGGGCCTAGGGCACTGATGAGGGTCAGTTATCAATTCCCAGACACGTCATCCTGCCTTTCTCTATCTTGTTGTGTCGGTTCCCCGTCCCATTAGATTAAGAGAGGTTTTGACGAGTGGGCGTGTTTGTGCGAACGCTAGCATTCACGCATCATATACTATATCCTACGCAATTGTCTGTTTCCGAATATTTTCATCAGTGAGCTCATGTTAGCCGAGAAGGGGCAACAGCCCGCGCCGGCTCTTTGTGATTTGGGAACGTCACCAAGGCCGACATCGGCCAGGATGTCATCACTCTGCAACTGTCACTCTGAGCAGTAATAATGTTGCTTGCAGGCCCCTTGGTGAGAGTGCAGAACAAGAGCTGGAGGATGTCAAGATGTCAGTGCTTCTCAGGATGGAAGAGTTCGTGACCGGCATCGTCAGGGACCCTGAACCTCCCTCCTCCGCAACTCACCGTTACCTCACATCCACTTTGTTCATTTTAACTGTCATACTAACTTTTATTTAATTTGAGTAAATATGATATTAACAAATTTCTTACAATTGAGTTTATTTAAAAAAAAAGTCACAGGAACGCTGCGTCGCGTCGTTTTGACGAAATACACTCTAGCCGAGTTTTATTATGTAAACAATATTATATAATAAGCACTGCACTAAACAGTACAACAATTCTGTCGGCAGACGGCCGCCCGCCCGTCGCTCGGCGGTCGGTGCCGTCGCTGGACTGCGCCGCGGCCGTGCTCACCACCACCAGGCGCGTGCTGCTCAATTTGTTGCTAGTGTACCCCGTAAGTGTTCACCAGAGACCTAGTAATTTATTTATTTTGTTATAATAATATATCGTCGCGTTATATCCCTGACAGGGTGAGTAGAAATACTTTAGTAGTTGTATACACTTTGCGTTTAAATGTTGTGCCCAACGTGACTAGTAAGCAGCACAGCTGATCGTCGTTCTCAGAGCAGTAAGATACACGACATTGCTATCCAGTCGCCGTGCCGGTTCCCTCATGGCGTTTTCCTTCACCGACGAGCATGTCGTATCCGCGCGTAACTCCGTACGTGTTCTGGAAAAGCCCAGCGACACTTCCCAGAATACGAACCTACGACCTCTCCCTTATCCGCTAGGCCTACACAGCCACAATTGATTTTTTGTCGTCACTTCATTATATTACACCAAGTAATTTTGTCCCGTTTCTGCTGTCGCGCTCCGCCCCAGCCCAGCTGCTAGCGACTCATCGCAGCTCTCACGTAGTTATTTTGTCGTGCCAGAGTAAAAAAATAATGGTTAAAAGGTCGTTTAAAAATCCGCCAGTTTTAGTGTAAATAGCACCTCGGCGGCGCAGGCTGGGTCCGCTAGTACTCCTTCTGCGAAGGCACGGCTGCGTGAAGGAGATTATAGAAATAGAATTGGAGTAGTTGAGTAAAAGTAAGGGAGGGTATTGCCAACTCTATCCGCTGCCCCGCTAGGACAGGACGACGGAGGAACCCCTTCGCCCGGGGCCCTTTAACCCTAACCGATTATACGCCGGGCGACGCACTTGAGGGACTGCGGCGCCCGGTATCCAGGCGTGAGCGGTGCGCGATTCGCTTCCGCACACTACTTTGGTGAAAAAGAGTCGTAGGGGGCTGGCATTTTACACCACTTTCCCTGCAATTATGTTAGAAGTGAGGGGGGAGGGTGGCGCCCTTACTACCCCCGCACAATAGGCGTGGCCTGTAGACTACCAGATGTCGCCAACGCCGAGGCAGTTGGCAAGGCCCCCTAACCTTGGCCCCGGCAGATGGGAAAAGGAACACCCCGGGGGTTTTAGCCCGTAACAATCCGGTTGTCCTGACGGTCCATGATGATGTCCCCTAGGTCCTCTGGTGGTAAATAAAAGAGCAGTTCGTATGACTTAGGTATTTATTTATTGTGATAAAAATACATATAGTGATCACCTACAGCGTCACACTCCGCGCCAATCTACTGCACAATCCATTTCCGAAAAGCTCTTTTGCTTAAAGTAGTGTTCGGCGTCCGTCACTCATCACATTGGTGCGTCTCGATTGGAGAAGACAAAAATTAAACGAATGCTTCAATGCTGATGTGTATATACTGGCTCGATAGACCATCAATGGACGAAACTCCATAGCCCGTCTCCGTCGTCATGCCGGCCCACATATACCGCGGCTGAAGGTCTCTGTGAGTCACCGGAGGCCGCTCGCGTCTCGGGACCGGCCTGAGCGGGTCTCTACCGCAGCGCTGCTACAGTGCGCTCAGCAGCCAGTTCGAGCAATAGCCACACCAAGACAAATACACATTTACAACTGTTTCAACATTTTGTGTTTGTTCTTTTTTTTTATTAAACTCTGAATACTACTTGATGAATCGTAACCGTGTCCGCAGCGCGCGCGGCACAGCACAGGTGTACTAATAAGATGATATTCATAAAAGTGTATGTTTATAACTATTAGTTACTTAGTAGCAGAGATATATCTGCAGGCCGGCATGATCACTGCGCCTATTGATTGATTTTTTTTACTGTCAATAGTTGTAATCATTTTTGGATTGCACCATGCTTACGATCGGTCGTGGTGTGGTCACTATGCCGAGACAGGATATAATAAAAAAGAAATGTTCCTGACGGTGCTTTTAGCATAAGAATGGTAACATGTTCATGTTCATGGTGTGATCTTGAAAATCAAATTATACTTCGTAATTCTACTTTCAACGCATCAAACGGAGAATCAGTTAAAAAGACATTCTCCATGATTGCACCATTTAATATTTGCCTTCTTCTCTCGAGATCTTATTTGTATCATGGACTAAGTCTACATTCTAGAATTGCGATAAAAGAGCTGCATTACTAAAAAAATCGTGAACAATAAAAAATGACGTTTGTATAAATGAGGTAGGTACAGATACACCACAAAAATGCTCCTCAACAATGGCCCGATATAATTTTCACCAATAAAAAAATATGTATTAATGTATCATCACGCTGTATCCCTTCCGGGGTAAGCAGAGATACAATAATAGCTACTATTGGTAAGCGTATATAGGATTCGGTCGAGACAACGCGTTTGGGACTCTACAGAAATTAATAAAACAATGTTACCTCGCGCTGTGTCCTCGTACCGCGGCGCAAACGGCGCGCCTGCACTCAATCTAACTTTATAAAAACAAATATCAATTTACATTTCAACCTTCTTACTCACAAAACAAATCATAGAATAGACTTTATACTGAATAAAGCTGTAACTCTAGTTACGTCATTCTAACAAAAGCCATTTTATTTTATATACATGGTGATTTTATAGACGTGGGAGACATTAGAGGGTACAATAACCTTCTTGCAATTAATAACAATGTAAATAACTATATTCCCTAACAAATCATAAAGAAATAATGATGGACCATAAGAGAATTAATTAATTGGTAAGCAGATAAAGTTCCCTTTAGGTAATTTTAGGTAATCGGATACTGACTCGCTGCACCTCCGCACTTCACCCTGGCTTAGGATGTGCACACCTACTTCATAATTATTTGTCAATCATTTATTCATGTGTGTAATTGTTCCTAAATATGTTGACTATAATTTACATTGCTCTAATGGGAATATTAAGACATTAGTATTTTTGCGGATTCGGGATTAGAATCGGATACTGGATATTCTCTCTGAATATCTCCCTCGTCTATCACAAATCACCCGGTATTACAAATTAAGCCATCGATCAACACATCAAACTCGTACTAAACACGAACTAGCTTGTGTAAAAGCTGATAACAATTGAAACACGAGTTAACCGACGCCGAACACACACTTCCTATATAGATATTTATTTCTGTTACACTTTTTTATACTTAATATATTTTTTAAAAGTAACGAATACATTTTGCAAATCACATTGAACATTAATTAATAAAATCGTTGGAATTCACCTAGAAATGGCATTTATTATTAATTCTACATTTACACGTTTAGGTACATGGATATATTATTCACTATGTTATTTTATATACAAGCTGTTTAAAATATATTGAGGGGAGATAGAACTCATAATAATTTATAAGTATCGGAAAAGGTAAAATGCTAACACGGCTTATTGTAGAGCTTTATTGTGATCGAAGGGTAGACTTGAGGGTGTCTGCTGTCCGGGTGAAGCCGGGGCGTTATTCACCGGGACGTTGAAGGAACAGGATCCCCAGGCCCGGGTAGCAGCTATTTAAGGAGCATCTCAGGGGGTTTTTACCCAGTTTACATCGTTCCTGATGCACCTATGCAGGATTTCCCCCGAGTTAACAAAAAAAAAAAGGAAAAAAATACCTAAGTATACTACATAAATGAATAATAACCTCATTTTAAAAATGTAAGTCACAGATGGTGAAAACTTTATCAGAACCTGTTTAGTTTTGGAGATACAAGCATAAAGACAAGGACGACAACATTAATCTGCAGCATGGAACAACGGCGTATGTGCATATAGGTTAAACAGCTTCTATACTCCTACAGCAGAATATAATATGGCATTCATAAAGGTACTGTGTTCTTGGGCACTTTGTGTCGGTTACGATATCTACCTACCTACTGACATCTCTACGAAGCCTCGGTTCTACTGACGTGCGGTAAATATTTTAAACAGAAGTTCTTACAAACATCTAGCTTTTAATCACCCGATCACCTGTTAATTATTTTTTTAAATCTCCGTAATAACTGACTGTCATTACATTCTCTTTTTTTTTCGGTCCCCATTGTTTCTAGAGAACGCTGCACTTATCATAAAGGGCAACCACTTTGCCGTGCCTCTACGTAAAAATGACATTTAGTATTTGAAGAGAGCTATCTGTTCCTAGACACGTACAATACACTACTCATGTCTTACAATCAAATAGCAATTATTGTATATTGCATTTATACTGGCTTGATAAAGTGACTACATCGCTCTTGATGAGAAGTGCAGTGTAGTCCAGGAACAGCAACGACCGCCAAGGGACGAACATCCGTTGGCAGTCGCCGTCGCCACGCCGGCCCGCACGTACCGCGACGGTACATGACCTGTAGTCTGTACTCATTTGTGAAGTCAATATTACAAAATATTGGCTTCACAAATGATAGCTGAAGGTCCGACCAGCTCCGATTTGTTTACACATACTCTACACTTCATTGGGTGAAGTCGGTATTGAAGTCATTAGTTCAATGAAGTATGTCATCAAAAATTTAAAACAAATGTTTATAGTAAAAGAATTTGATATTTCCGATTAAAGTATTAACAATAGTGTACTTTTGAGCTGTGGCTTTGATAAATAACAGAATATAAGCAAATATATTAAAGTATTTTTAAAAAGTCTAATAAAATATTTATACGAACCGAGGCTGTTTATATAATATTATATTTATAAAAAAACAACAAAACACGTAACTTGGTCAAAGGACAATAAATTCATACTCTAAAAGCTCTCATCTCAAGGTGTATAAAGTCGAAATTCGCTTGAAACGTTTATAAAACCACATACTGATGGGCATCGAGACTACGTGTGGCTCTAGAACGCGCACACTTATTGCGTCAAACACGATTCCAACACAGAATACCGCTAAAACGTTATTATCAATAAGATACTGCTTAAAACGATATAATTCATTATTTGACATCGACCCATTCCGATTTGCATACTAGACACAGACAGATCGCTACGGCGCGGCGCGGCGCGGCCCCGCGGAATAAAGACGTAACCGTAGTCAGAGCCATGAACGCGCAAACTGTAATCATTAACGATCACATGTTGCATCATTAATACTATTATTACATATTGCCCGCCTCTGGACGGAGACTGTTCACACGTTTTACCAGATGGGAAGTCCAGTGGAGTCCAACAAGGGGAACGGTATATCAACCACTGGATACACACAGACTGCTGTATTTTACATAATATCCTAGTTTCTAGCAGTTAACATAGTAGAAATTGCCTAATATTACTTTTAACCGAGACCAACACAAACAGCTACGCCTCTATGAAGAGAATAAAATCTATACATACGCAGATGATCCATATATTATTTTTGTTTAACACGTTCATCGGACAGCCCGAACCGTCGGTGTCTCGCGGCGCTCATATCCTGCATTTCTCGCAAATAATTTTTTTCTTTACCTCAAATGTGTTTAGAGTGCTATAACGAAATATATGCGACATACTATGTAAACATTTTTAGCACTTTAATGTTGTATTTACATGAAAATGCTTATTTCATTAAATTCCTTTTAAAAATTCATCTAGAAATCCTAGTAAATCAACAATAGCGTCTCCCAAATATGGGTGATTGACGACGAACGCATTAGGATATTAATTTTAATATACAATTTGAGTTTTATGATATTTCTGTCAAGAAGACGAGGAAAAAACACAATAAACGGTATTTTCACATTTTATTACAAAAAAAAAACATTTACGTCTTTATTCTTCGGAGCCGTCGAAAAGTCACTTCGATATCCCGGAAGCTAATCGGCACCCGCTACTTTATATTTCCATTAATAATTTAGATTTTTTTACATTATATTTTTATATATATATTTCTACCACGAAACAGAAAATATATATTGTCACAATATAATACTTCCAATAATCTAATACATTTTTTTTATAAATAAATAAATCGACATATGAGTTTTGATACGAGTTTTGAGATTTACTTTAGAAGTGAAACTTCTTTGCCTACGGAGGTGCGTTGTTGCTGTACGTTTCGCGTTACAAACACTACAATAGCTAAATTACGTTATAAGAAGTTCCACTTGTAACGGGATGAGAAATGCTAAACAGGTGTTTAACACCAGAGCAATTCAGTCACGTCACGACACGATGCGACACGACACGATACGACTTCAATATTTAACTTACATAACTTAGCGCGTGCTTATTTACAATTACAAAACATACACATAACTTATAAAAAATTAAGCAAGATTTTTTTTTTCGTTAATCTTATTTGGAAAAATCTGCTTTCGCTTAGGAAAATGGGAAAGCAGGACGAGTATCCGCAACATTTCCAGTGGATCGCGAAGGCTGCTCAGTGGCGGTGTGCACGTACGAATGGAATATTGCATTAGTTCAACACTAACAGGTTACACTGCTATACAACTAACAGACACTATAATAACGATAAAATAATAATAAAAACAAAATTATTACAAAATATACAGTTTCGTAATATATTCGATTTAAAATACGTACTATATATATCATTTAAATTATATACAACGTGAAAAAAAATCCAAAAATATAAAACTGTCGAACGTCTAATTCTATGACAGGATAATAAAATGCTCAAGCGTTTTTGATAAAACGATCGCGAATGTAGACGCGCACGGGGCGTGCTGCGTGCAGCGCGCTGCGACTGGGTAAGGACCTCAGGCTCTTCCACTAAATTATATTTCTTTATAATTAATCAAATATCAATGTATGCCTATACAGACTTCAATTTTTCGTAAAAGAGTTCGCAGCGCCTTCCTTTATTTTAAAGAGAACGCGCACTTAATTTATAGGGCGTATGGTACATTTTAGTTTGTCAAAAACAATGTAACAGTTTGAAAGTGTGTATTATTGAAATAGCTGAAATATATTTATCTAACAAATCTAAATAAACATGCCACAGGATGTTACTCAATTCCTTTACACGGTGTATTAAAATTTTGCCTTACAGATGTTAATTTTATTTATTTTACTTTACAATATTATTAAATCGCGTACGCCTCTTAGAATAAACGGGCCATGGTGACTGCCGCGGTGTCGGCGTGGTCACGACCTCCGTGCCGGACATTGCAATGGTCCGTGCTGGGGGCCGCGATTGGTAACATCACAGATGGTCAGGTGTTAGTATGTTCGTCATTGTTGATGTCATTTCGAAGGTTTATACTAAAATTATTTTATTATTTTCGTTGAGAGATCACCCTCCGCTGGTAGGCAGGTCCTAAAAAGAATATACAAAAAAAAATTAGCTGCTGAATTAATCATATTCTTTTAATAATTATAAAATACTCTGGCACACACACACGCACATACACACACCCATCCCGGCTAGGACTAAGAAGTACTCTAACTATTACTTCTGTCGAGTCGTCGAGCTGTGGAATGGTCATCCGGCGAGCGCGTTCCCACTGCCATATGACATGAGCTCCTCTAAACGGAGTGTGAGGAGGTACTCGTGCCGAGCGGCGCGCCGGTGCGCCCGTCTTAACTGTCGATTATACTCCTTGGCGATTTTATGACTACACTATGCTTACCGTCAGGCGCGGTGTACCGCTTCAGGGACGACTTTTTTGAAGTTATCGTTGTAATGTTTGAACAACACCATCAATAAAATAAATAGAAAATCAAAAGTACAACATATGCGTGTGTGTGTGCGTATGTGTACGCGCGCCAATGTGAAATGGGAACGTGACCGGATACAGACCTGCAGGGCGGCTCCGGGCGCGCCGGCGGGGCAGGCGGTCTCGTCTAGCGGCTGGTTCTCTGTTATTGCAATGAATACACACAGTTAGCATTTTATTCGGAAAGTTTAAAAATAACTAAGCTGCTACTCAAATATTAGGTCCTTACATATGAAATTGGCGTTTTTCGTACTGGCCACTTTAATCACAAATTTCTCCTCTTTGGTAAGGAATTCCAAATTCAAATTTGTACAGCTATAGACTCATGTATTTGTGCTTCGATGATCGTCATTCATTTGTTTTTTTCTGTTTGCGTCACTCATTTTACAAAATGGAAAACTTAAAATATCGCATTATTTACGAGTACGAGTTCCGCCGTGGCACTAGTGCTGCGGAAACAACTCGAAGGGTGAATGATGTGTATGGCGGTCGTGTTGCAAAAGAAAACACAGTTCGTTTTTGGTTCCAACGTTTTCGTTCTGGAAATTTCGACCTGCAGAACAAGCCCCGTGAACGGCCTGAGACTCAAGTTGATAATGAAGAGTTGAAGGCTATTGTGGAAGCGGATCCATCGCAAACCACGTCCGAGTTAGCTGCAGGCTGCGATGTTAGTGATAAAACTGTTTTAATTCACTTGAAGCAAATTGGGAAGATTAAAAAGCTTGAAAGGTGGGTACCTCACGAATTGACTGAAGCAAACCGGCAAACGCGCGTCGACTGCTGCGTTACATTACTAAACCGGCATAATAATGAAGGTATTTTAAACCGAATCATTACCTGTGATGAAAAATGGGTTCTTTACGATAATCGGAAGCGCTCAGTGCAATGGTTGGATCCTGGCCAGCCAGCCAAATCCTGCCCCAAGCAAAAATTAACCCCAAAAAAGTTACTTGTAAGCGTTTGGTGGACTAGTGCCGGTATTGTTCATTACAGTTTTCTCAAATCTGGCCAGACTATTACGGCTGATGTCTATTGTCAGCAATTGCAAACCATGATGGAAAAGCTAGCGGCTAAACAACCTAGGCTGGTCAATCGCTCCACGCCACTGCTGCTTCACGACAACGCTAGACCACACACTGCGCAACAGACGGCTACTAAATTAGAAGAGCTTCAATTGGAAAGTCTAAGACATCCTCCGTACTCCCCGGACCTTGCTCCAACAGATTACCATTTTTTTCGAAATTTGGATAACTTCTTGCAAGGGAAAAAATTCAACTCCGATGGGGCAGTCCAAATCGCCTTCAAAGATTTTATTGATTCCCGTCCGACTGGTTTTTTTAGTAAAGGGATCAATGAACTACCTATGAGATGGCAAAAGTGCATAGAAAATAATGGTTCATACTTTGATTAATTAAATATATTATATTAAAAAATATTCGACTTTTTGCTCCTCCCATACATAACGCCAATTTCATATGTAAGGACCTAATATTATAAATGATATTATTTAAATTATTCTTTACACACGCTCGGCATCGACTTATTCAAGAGATGGAGCCCAAAAGTGTACTCGCTGGCCAGGTCGCTGAAGGAATACGGATCCCTTAGCGCGGCTGGCAGCCACGTGAGGGCCACACCGAGGTCGCTGCCCTCACCGTCGCTCTGATACTCCTATGTAGGATTTTCCCCTGGGCTTACGATGTTTGTTAGTTTATACTTATAGTATTTTTTAATTTATGTTTGAGATGCGTAACACACGTTCACCCTACCGACATAATCTTTCCTATTCGGGTTCGAACACTTCGATCCGACCGTGAACACGCACCATTAGAATCTCTTCGGAAACGCTACATCGCTGTGGTGCGGCGCATTCCAGAAGCGATATGAACGCGTTGGGTTAGGTCAGGTCAGGTCAGGTCAGGTGAGGACAGAAAGTGTTAATGGAGGTGAGGCGCGGGCACTGACCGGGCGCGCGGCTCAGGAGCAGGCGCGCCCGCAGCGCGTCGTTGGCGTCCCGCAGCGCCGCCAGCTCGGCCCGCAGCGCGGCCTCGTCCCGCTGCGGCGCGGGCGGCACGGCGGCCAGCAGCGCCGACAGCGTGCGCTGCAGCCCGCAGGCCGGGCCCGCGAGGCGCGCGGCCAGCTCCGCGCCGGACATGCTCCACTCTGCAAGCGCACGCAGCGCACACACACATACATATACATACACACACACACACGTCGCAATGGACACTGATCATCGATTACTGAAAATTCTGACCATTGGACGGATGGAGAGCAACTAAACCTCGCACAGTTAACGGAGAATAAAACAATTTAAAGAATTTTGAAGCTTCAAATCTTTTAATTTTTGATCTTTTGAAATTGTAGAGTAACAATTTTTGCGTAACTTATAACAATAAACCAAAAATAAAAATTTCATTTTTTTTTGTCTACGGACCTATATATTGTTTTCTATTAAAGAAGTACATGAAACAGATAACGTGTTTATTCTGCTTTGTTGTGCTCTTTATTTCAGATATCTGCTACGCCCATTTGTCACGGAGATATCCAAAATTGAACAAAAAGAGACCTAAAACTCTTTAACTATTGATATCTCAGCTAACAACAATTACACGGAAAAGTTAAGGACAGCTTGTAATACTATATATAATAAATTTCCAGTATATCGCCTATTGTCAAATTGTAATTGTAAAATCGAAAAATTTTCTATCCACTCTCAATATTGACTTGAAAAAAGCTGAAAATGTATATTTTTCCTTTTTTGGTAAATCGACTGCATATTCGTAAATATTGATAGAAAGGCCATATTTTTGGGAATTTTTATATCGCAATGTACTCCCAATAGCCATGTGAAAATGCGGAGCTTTTCTTTCCCGATTGATCAAAAATTTGGGAAAATTAAAAGAGCAAAATTTTTAGTTTGCAACGATACATAATCTTCATAAAAAATATCTTTTTTCTTTCTTCTTTACTTAAATTTTGCGTTTCTATTACCGCTTTATTCGCTTAGAGTAGCGATAATGCTTATACCTGATTTTAATAGATCTTTGAGCATGGTAGCACAATGTACGTACCCAGGTCATCCTCCAGGCCGCCCTCGGCGGAGTCATCGTGGGCGTGGGCGTCAAGCTCCGAGAGCATGTCGAAGGATACGTCGCGCTCAAGGGCGGCGTCCGCCCGCCCTGCCTCGCACCCGCCACTCGGCCTCTCCAGCGGCTCCAGCTGCTCCAGCTCCAAGCGGTCTGTGCCGGAAACAATATGCTCACTAAACGTTTTTTTAGCAATTTCGTGTAAAAATGCACTAAATTGCTAACTAATTTATTACCTAGGCAGGCTTCAAGACAAAACACGCTACAGGCAGTGCATCTCGCCTGTACTGACGTGACACTCGCGGCACGACTAGCCCACAAATCCGAAGACGCTCGACGCGCAAAGCAAGGCGCTATTCTCGGTGTTCCACTGAAGGGTCGAATCCGAATCGAAGTGATGGATCACCTCGATTCGGATTCTTTGATGGTTCAGAGAACTAAAGTCTTCGGACATAGCTCCGCAAAATTAGCAGGCTGAAGTGGCAGTGGGTTGGTCATATATGCCGAAGAACTGACAACCGCTGGGGTAGACGTGCTCTTGAGGAGAGACCTCGCCTCGGCAAGCGCAGTGTAAGACGCCCTGTGGCTAGGTGGAGCAACGATTTGCGCACAGCGGCAGGAAAATATCGAATGAAAAGAATCAAGGATCGAGTTCAGTGGCGAACCTGGGGAGAGTCCTATGTCCAGCAATGGACGGTTACGGGCTGACGATGATGTGACTTAAGTAAGTTAAAAATCATTATCATGAAACCTCATCCCCCATATACATATTCAAAAATATAGTCAACAAGTTAACTTAAAAAATGTTGGTCCTTCGAGCCGGGTGTACTGACCCGCAAGGGTGGGCGCAGGGTCGATGGTGGAGCCGGCTACGGGCGTCGCGATACCCGCGGTCACGGCGCCAGCTGCCACGGCCGCGCCGGCGACGGTGACCGCAGGCTCGGCACGCGGGCGGCAGTGGTCGCAGCGGCCGCGGGAGGCGCGCGCGCTGACGGCCGCCGTCTCGCTGACGGATATCGCGCGGCTTATCCAGCGCGTCAGCTGGTTCGCTAGAACAACAAACACTCCATTATACATATTTCTTCAGTTCATTTCGAGGTGGTAGGGCGACTGTCCGAACTGACCACAGTACACAAGTGTAAAGACTATAATAGTGACTCGTATCTGTCTGTCGCGTTTCGGAATTAGATTGCGCATAGCCAGTTGTTCATATACCTTCCGTCGCGGTATACCAACGGATATTCATCCTTGGACGGTCGTTGCCGTACTTGAGCTACACTGCGCCTTTCACCTGGTGCCACGCAGTAACTTTGTCGAGCCAGTATAAAATCAAAATCCAATGCAGCCTTAAGTTCCTTTCGGCGTTTCATGTAAAGGTTATCGCTTTTGTTAAGCCGTGGTGGCTGCCGGCAGAATAGAATAGCACCCCCCTCTTCTTGCTGAGGTGTCGTAAAAGGCGACTAAGCTATCTCTTTAACACCGCAATTCAACCAGGTGTTCAGAGAAGGAAAACTCGACCAAACCTGCATCCTGCTCCCTCCCGATCGTACTGGTTCTCCTTTCCATCGGGCCTGAGGGAGCTCGGACGAGAGAGTGCTTTTCTGGCTGCGCGTCCAGTTATGCACTTAAATATCTCCTGCGCAATTGACTGTTTCCGAAAACTGGACCTCGAATTTCTTAACCGGTGTTGAAACAGTCGCCGTGGCCGAAACCGGCTAGGACATCATCATCGCTTTTGTAGTATTCCGCTACCGAGACCTTACGCATTCAACTAACACTACATGTGTCGATGAGCGCAAGCAGCTAATTTATACTCATGCATATACATACAGACAGAGATCATGCTGAAATGTTACGAAGCATATCCTATTATCCATATTACACCATGGTATAATGAATTACCTTGCGTCTGCGCAGCCAGGAGCAGATGGTGCAGGTCAGGCGTGCTCGGGACGGCCAGCGGTGGTGACTGTTCCTCTATGCTGTCGGAGCGAGTGAGGTGACCCCTGATCGACCGCATCTCCTGACTCACATCTGCAACGAGTTTTGTTTTCTTAGAAAATTAAATATATTTGGTCTGGGACAGATCGTTTACTAAACATAAAAGTGTTTTTTTCCTGCAACACATCTCTATTCGTATCATTTTATTCGAGCAGTTGTTGTTGCCTTATAATTGGATCAATCCGTTTTTAAATGAATGCTGTACTCGTACTGTACTGAGGACTAACGGCACGACATTGCATAGCTTGTGTTGTACTCACAGAGAGAAGCAATGGCGCAACTTTAGACAATATCTGCTCAGTTCGTAACAAGGAACACTAATAATAATAATATTTACTACCATTAATTACACACATTGACCTAGTCCCAAATTAAGCTTTCGCTTGTACTATGTGTACTAGACAAAGATATACATACGTAAATACATATATACAATCATGACTCGTGACAAACTCATCTGCTCATTACAGAAAAGTTTCCCACCACCGGGACTCGAACCCAGGACCTTAGCATCGTAAGTAGGGTCAGTACAAACTGCGCTATCAGGCCGTCAATAACAACAATAGTCTGTGTAGTGTCGTGTGCACTGACCGACTTGGCCCAGGGCCTCGGCGACGGCCATGTCGGCGACCTCGGCGTAGCAGTGCTCCGGCACGCCGAGCAGCTCGGCCACGACGCGGCTCTTGGCGGCCAGGCCGCTGCGCACCACGTCGTCCAGCCGCCTCAGGCGCTCTGCGCGACACGGCATCGTTATACATTAATTAGCAAGAGCGCCGCTTCACCCGCACTCAACCGGAGACTCGAGACCGCGACCGCGACCAGGCTGCGGCGCCCGCGAACTAAACATACGGGACTCGCCAATAGGCGGCGCCAACTCTTCCAGGGCACCATCACAAACAACCCGCTGTATGTCACAGAATGTACGTGTATGATGATATGATGTACTGCGATTGAGGATTTGCGATACCAAGAGTCGATTACTAAATTATTTCAACTGGTTATCACGAGAGGTATACGATTAGTTTGTAGAATTTTCGTAGGCGGCAACGGCAATAGTTGTCCCACTCCAGATGGCGCTGCAACTCGGGTGCATTCACACGGTTATTGTTTCAATGGCTCTGGGGTTGCGCCTTTTGGCGCGACTAATTAGAAAGCGGCTTAATTAGTGACAAGCATATGAAACTGAAGATATTGCCGTAATAGAGTGCTCGTAAACCCTTATTTTATATTAGAAAAGGTAAACATCACTATTGTGCCGTACATAACACGCTGTTATTTGTTTTTCGTTTTCATGTTCTACAAAATTATGAGTTAAAAAAGAATATTAAAAAAAACTATTTTTGTTTTAAGGTGTTAATAATTTGTCAATTTGTATCTATAATAAGCTCTTGGCAAGGGGACAAGGACGTTGGCGCGACATGTGGCTGAGACCTCTCGCTGCCGACGCTCATCCCTATTATGGTCGGCGGCGAGAGCGAATGGAGGGCCGTCCTTTACTTTTGTGAAGAGGTATCGACGTAAAAGGGAGCGCCAGCTGCACCTGCAGCAGCGGCGTCCTGCCAGCCCGCCCGCCGCGCCGCCCAGACGGGATGTCACGTCCGCACGCCTAGCCGAGTGCTGAGAATGAAACACTAGTCGCGTGGGTGGAGAGAGGAACACCCTGGGAAGTTTTAGTCGGTGAGAGTCCCATACACCGTGGAGCGGCTCCCACCGTCCTCTGACAGTCTATAATGGGTCTCCCCAGGTTAAAAAGAAATGTTGGTATAATATGAGGGAGGTCTATGCGTAGCTGTGGGCTGTACACAGCAGTGCGTGGCATTCGTACCCCGGTGCGTGTACGCCCGGAGCGCGGTGTGCGCGCGCGCGGCGGCCGGCTCGTGCACCAGCAGCGCGGCGCTGGGCTCCAGCACGGCCGCAGGCTCCGCGCCGTGCGTGCTGATGCGGCCCACCGTCGGTCTCCGCGGCCTGCCAGGCGGACGGACACATTACTTACTATTCGTTACATCTTACTACGTTGGGGCAGTTTGAAATGGGAATCGCGCTGAACTCGCGCGACCGTCATGATGAGATGCCAGAGGGGTGGGCTGCGGACGCCAGTGTCTTCCCTTCTTGCTTTCTTAGTCCATTCATTCAAAATCTAGTTTTTAGATCAAAGATAAATACTGAGTGCCGGTACATAAATACAGATGTAAAATGCATCTTTGACAAGAGGTACAAGCAAGTATTTCTATGTCGGTCTTTAAGCTTTACTACAGTCATGACACAGTGCCGGCGATCGCTATACCCATCTCCAAGCGAAACCTTGGACCCAACTAGTTCAATTTTTCATTTCAAAATATTTCTTCTAAATTACAAAAAAAGTCTTGAAGTGCGTGTTCAGTATAATAATGCTTTCAGAGTGGTGTCGGGGCTGCCCCGACTCTGCAGTGCGTCGGGTATGTTTGCCGAGGCAGGATTGCATGATGTCCATGCAGTCATGCGTCGGCGGTGTGCTTCGATGCTGCAGCGTTTGAGGGGCAGTACTGATGGCATTTTGGGTATTTTGGCTGAGAAAGCAGATGGGCCTTTTATTCAGTTTTGGGTGAAGAAGCCCATCCACTCGGATATTAGCGTAAGGAATTAATATTAAGTATAATATTTTATGTTTTTTGTGTTTTCTAATTTGGAGTAATCTGAAATAAAGTTATTATTATTATTGAAGAGAAGTAAACAATTAAACGTTCATTACATAAGCCTAACCCGTAATCTACTCACTTATGCTTCTCCTCTCTATCAGACACCTCGTCCTTCTCCATCGACCGTCTCTCTTCTCTCTCTACGCTCTTCTTTTCTTCTCTCGGTTCGGCGTCCGCTTTTTCCTCGTCCTGCGACTCCTTGTCGACTCTCTCTTCCCTACCTCTCTCGGTAGAGCTGCGCTCTAGCGAGGCTCTGTCTCTCTCCGCCTCCAGTTCCTCTGGTGGGGCGGTCGACGTGGATTTCTCAGATGCGTCCGATGGGTTACGCGATACGTTTATTCCTAGAACATTTTATAACATATTCCATTAACGATGTTTTCCTTCACCGGCGAGCATGCCGCGCCTAATTCCGTACGTAATATAGAAAAACTAAGAAGTACATGCCGGGATACAGACCTACAACCATTTGCATTGGCGCGTCTGAAAACCGGTTCTTTATTCACTAAGCTATCACAGCCATAAATATATACATATATGTGTCAAATATAGTTTTAGTAACGAAAAATATAAGCAGGTGCCGGCTAGTAGTTATTCGATATGTAGCCTTGTTGTATCCCCTGTGAGGGCAAGTGGATAGCAGTTACCGGAGTCGTCTGCCGACCGGCTGGGCTGGTGCGAGGGCGTGATGCTCGGCTTCAGCTCCGTCAGCTTGGCCAGCGGCGACTCTTGGATGTACTTTACCCACCTGGAAACACGCAGTCGTTCGTACACACTACTGTCCGACCGAATATCGACTGCCGGCCGGAGCCGGAACCGATCAATCGGTCGTCATAACCTTCGGTCGAAGCTGAATCCGAAAACAGGGTTTTAAAAATTCTACAAAATTCAGTTCAAGATTGACTAAAACAGAATAATATGATTATATTTATATAAAAGGTGGTCCATATTCAGATTTGTGAACGGGTAGTTTCGATTGTAGCTCCGACAACACCGTACGGGTTGTAAATTGAGTTCATCCACTCGATCGACAAGCCGGGTAACGACATGAAAATATCCTTTCCATTCAATAACATTCATTCCCAAGCAAAAATACAAGTGTGCCAAAGAAAGATCCTTGAAGACAGCAGTCGCCTGGAGGGCAGGCAGGGCAGGCTGGCGCACTCACGTGGCGTACTCGGGCGCCGTGTTGGCGGCCAGCTCGTGCATCTGGACGCCGTTGATGTTCATCAGGAAGAACGCGTTGCGCACGGCCGCGTTCGCGCGGAACAGCACCTTGTCCCTGCAACCACACGGCCCGCTGACGACACGGCCTCGGCTTGTGCACGTCCAGTGCCTCATACACCCAGAGACCTTTGTTCGGGTTATCTGCCGTGGAGGGCCGGCATGACGATGTAGACTCTCAAAGGAATTTCATCCTTTGAAAGTCGCTATCGTTCTTGGACTACGCAATACTTTTTATCAGGTGCATTGTACTCACTTCGTTGAGCCGGTATACAAAAAAATTGCTGATACCGGAACACGACCCAGGATTTGCAACACCGGAGATGGAAACTCCAAATGGAAGCGGAGATTACAAACTCCTCAGTAAGCGAAATTGTAAAAATACCAGAGTGAGATTAATTGCAAAATTCATATTGAGCAGTATGAAAAAAGTTTTTAGTGCGCAGAGCTAACATTAGCCCGTGACACAATGCGCGCGCGCGGCGGCGGTGCCCGTGGCGCCACTTCACTCGTCCTCGCCAGCCGGCCCACACATACCGCGGCGAAAGGTCTACTACGTGTACGAACTGAATATACACAAACTGGTCCCGACGCGAGGCACTGCGACGGTCTTTGCATTCGCGTACTGCAGCTATGGCCCAACGCGGACAATCGATCTACGTCCTCAAAAGTCATAAAAACATTGTTGAACATTGACCTTAAAAACAAGTGTTTTTAGAAATAGTCTACATATAAAATTTTACTAAATCAATTTGTATAATGTACTGATAATTAAAAAAAGGAACTATATATCTTGTAAAATTATTTTAAAAAAGTTAAACAGAAAACAAAATTACACTATAACTATTTATTGCCATGTCCAAATGAAAATTCCATAATTCCATATTTCCTGTGTAAATTATACACGAAGTAGATATAATTGTGCAGGCCAGCATGATCGCTGCGACTATCCATGATTTATTTCTTCACTGTTGATACTTGTCGATTTTTGAACTGCAGTATGCTTACCATTGGGCGTGGTGTGGCCACTATGCCGAGTCAGCATTAAAAAAACCAATAGAACTCAGACCGCTTTCCTGTTCCCCGAAAGGCATATACCGTGACGATATATTGGTATTATTGCATTTACACTGTGATTACCGAGTACTACTCACTAGGCCAGGCCAAGTTAGAATAAAAAAATCAAACAGTTCCATTTTCTGTAAACTGTTGAGGCTAAAGCGTAAGGTAATGGCCGCTAATGAGCAAGCTACCATTTAATAAGCGGCGACAGCTGCTGGTGCTGACTGCTGCTCGACTGCGAGATCGGCTTCAGCACGAACTTGTCCCCCTCACGGTGCACCAGCACGAGGCTGTCTTCCAGCATCAGGGCCTGCGTAAGTATAACCACGTTTTAGTTTAAAACATCTAAGTTCACCAGTACACATTTTTCCATTTCCCCAAACAGCCTTGTTACTTGAGAATATGTTTTTTTTTTGCCAAAACTGTCATGTGTTGTTACATGATGATGTGCTATTTGCAAAACGAGTCATGTGTATTTAATCGAGGATATGCTTTTTGCAAAACGGGTCATGTGCATTTATTGAGGATGTACTATTTGCAAAAAGTGTCTCGTGTGTTTACCTGAGATTATGCTATTTGTAAGATGTTGTGTTGTCACTTGAGAAAACGTTTTATGCGAAAAGCGTTATGCATAGTAATTCGCTAACTGTTATGAGTTACAGGCAAAGTCTACAACAGGACGGTACACTGACCAGAACGTTGATCTTCTTGGAGTCGTTCCTGATGCTGAGGTCTCCCTCCATCTTGAGCTGGTGCTGCGTGAGGTCCAGCCGGCGCAGCTCGTCCCAGTCCGCGCCGGAGGGCACGCGGATCTCCAGCTTGCTCTGGATCGTTCGTAATCTGGAACAACAACCCACAACTGTATAGATCAGAGAATGCATTTAAGGGTTTCTCCTGCTCCTGTTCTTTGGATTAACCCTGGATACTCCACTCGACGCTCCAGGGTGATGCTAAAAGGGCGGCCGTAGATTAGCAGCGGATCTGTATGTGACAACCCACGGGTATAAATTTAATATTATTGACGCGCTTCAGGCTATCGTGTTTAGAGATCAGCCCGTATTTATCTAATGTCACTAATGTCAATTAGATTTATTTAGTTACATTTCTGATAGAACAAGTTGATAAACTAACGCGTTCATAGAAAAGTACAATGTAATTAATGTAATTAAAGAATCGGGTGCGACTCTCTAGAGGCTATTATCTAATGACGGTAGCGATCATGCCAGCCTACACAAATATCTCATTACTTCATCATCGAAATAAAAAATACTAGACAACGTGTCCGATACCATCCGTATGTGGTACATGTTCCTTATATTAGCACGAAGAGATTCGCTTCTGCATTCATCATGCGAACAGCTAAGGAGTGGAGTATGCTTCCAGCGGCCATATTTCCACGTTCTTATGACTTGGCAGCCTTTAAGAGAAGAGTGAACAGGTATTTGTCGGGCGGACGCGGTTCATCGTCGGACTCATGTTTACCTACCACCAAGTGTGATTGAAGTCAAGCGTCCGCCTATAAATAATAATTAAAAAAAAAACAATATTATAGAAGTCTTTTCTTAAGTAGTCTGTGTCCAAGATCGTCAATGTGACCCCTGGCAGGAATGTTGTCGAGGAGTGAGAATAGGGGAGGCAGCTGGGGGGTGGGGGGGTGGTCATACCGGTGCTCGTTCTCGGCGGTGCGGATGGCGGTGTCGACGCGGTGCAGCACGTCCTTGGCGACGGCGAGCGCGCGCCGCAGACGCGCCACGTCCTCCTCGCTCTCGCAGTCGCTGTCGCACACCGTCTTCACGACGCCTTCCAGCAGCAGCTGGTACTTCGTCAACCTTCGCGCCAACACGCACACGCATTACTATAACCTGCCGCGGACCGCGCCGGTCACGTGGGGGCCAACGCTTGTGGGAGGCTTGTGAATCCAAGGCAGTCTTTGCTTGAATCCCATTTACGACTTATTTGGCACCGTTACATATAATGCGCGTGACCCAGATATCGCGCATTACTATAAATAACTTTACGTTCATTTCGTACATAAAAATGCCATTATCTTTACTCAGCATAACATACGACACAACATTGAACAACACGATTCTAAATCATACGTCGTATAATGCGGTATGATCATAATGACGACGGCTATTATCAGACTCTCATCCTTTGGCGGTCATCGTCATTCTTCGACTGTATTCTACTTAACATCTGACGCAGTGCGGTCTCATAATGCAGCTGGATTAGTCTGGTTCTGACGGGCCTGTCTGCTCAGCCGGTCGTAGGAACAGTCGGGCTTGCCAGGTCGGACTGGCAGCGAGTTGAAGCACTCCGGTGGATTTGATCTAGTAAGTCTGGCACACCGCGGGCACTGCCTTTCCAGCGTCCGTAACGGTTCATGAGGATTATCCACCGGGTTACCAAGAAAAAAGAAGATGTGTATGGACACAGTACCTCTGCCCGGTCGAATCCCAGCCAGTACCTCTGGATTTTTACCGATTAAGTACGTATTTAGGCACCACATGGTCACCGGTAAATGGCATGTGTACTAGTACCGTGACAGTGGCGTTCAGCTGCGCTACCGGTCGCCTCGAAGGGTCACAGCGGGCCCACATACAACATTATGCATCACCTCTGCCAGACGCAGGCGAGCAGGTCCCGGAGCTGCAGGCGGCCGCAGAGCGGCTGCTGCTCGCGGCTGGCGAGGAACTGGTGCAGCTCCTTGTTCTTGCGGCGGCGCTCGCGCAGCGCCTCCAGCGCCATGCGCTGCCCGCGGCAGAACTTGGAAAGGCAGGTCGCGTACCCGCCATCGCCCAGCTGCGGAACCAGCTGCCCTCAATTACTCTGCTCCGAAGCAGACTGCATTGTCTTATACCGGCTCGACAAAGTGACTATATTAGACTTGATGGAAAGTGCAGCGTAGATATACACAAAAGCTGATCCTGATATGCAACAGGCGGAAGCGAGTCACTTTAACGGTCTTTACACTTGTGTACTGTGGTCAGGATCCAGTTCGGGCAACCGCCCTACCACCATATGGAAAACAAAACGTATGAAACCACCATAGCGTAATCCCCAACGGCGTGCATTTTGCGTTCCTTTACTAGCATTACCTTAGCATTTACCATTGTCGGGTCACGGGATTGTGAAATGGTTTCCTAGTGAGCGTGTACCCTTCGGCCCTACAATATCGGGTTCTTTAAGCCACGCGTGAAGAGTTATTTGTTTGGATTACACTGTACTTTACATTTCACAACTTACAACAATGTGAGGGTAGACGTGGGATTATTATTTATATTTGAAATCGGTTCATTTTTTTAATATAAAAATATTCACACAATAAATCCTAAAACTCAGTGTACCCGCGACGGTGGCGAGCGGGGCAACTGATACATACGGTGTTCCCCTTCCCGCTTTGTGGCCTACATTTACAAAGACTTTTATCAGAACTCCACCATACTAACTTCGGGATATAACAAATAGTTTAAATTAATAATTATCCAAATCTAGTTGAGGTGACTGAGGCCATGATTTTCAAGAACTTGTATTCATACATATATGCGAGTGGCCAGAAAATTTGCACGTGCGTGATTCAGGTTAGTAAAAGTATATCGGAATCATTAATCAATATGCACATATGTGTATAGGTTTATGCCGCTAATGTTAGAAACGGCTAAACCGACTTAAATGCGCTTTACAATATAAAGCTGCCTTTAACATTTTGTTTTAATTTTATTTAAATCGGTTCATAAATGAAAAGTCATGTCAGTTTAAAAAAGCACGTCGATAAATTATTGAAAAAAAAAAACTGTTCTACTTATTTGAGTAAAATTTTAGTTAACCTAATTCTGTGATATAATGACGATTGAATGTTTGTATGTGCAAATATTAAGATGGACAGTTTCGGAGATTCGCGTTCTCCAACGTTAGTTGAGCTCACACGTATCTAATAGAGTGGGTTCTACTTGGGTTGTAGGTCAGAGCTACGTCTGTACGGAGCGTGATGCGGGTGCTAGAGCCACGAGCGCGGTACCGTGTTGAGCATGGCGTCCGCCAGCGGCCGTATCTGCACGACGTGGTCGGCGGCGGCGGCGGCGGCAGTGGGCGCGGCGGGCCGCAGAGCCCGCAGATCCGCGTAGAGGCGCGCGTGCCGCTCCCGCACGCTCGGCAGGTTCGGGAACAGCGCCCGCAGCTCCTCAGCCGGCAGCAGCGCTGGCTGCCGCTCCAGCGGCTGCAGGAACACTCCACCGAGCACCTTCAGCCACCGCACGTGCGACCCCTCCGACACTATCAGCTCTGTGAATCAACAAATTCTTTGAGAAAGCGAGAAAGGTTTGCGTTCCATTTTCTCCGCCTCCCCAATACCAATACGGAATCGCCGATATGGGAAACAGATAACTTAAACTTTGACATGTGCTGGAGTACGCCTACATATTAACCAGGAGCGACCTACGATTTAAATAACCATTAAATTGGAAAACTCTGGATTTATTATTATCTGTAAATACAGCGATTGGACCCCTTTGCTACTTACTATCGGTGATTATAGTCAGCAGCTCAAACTACGTTGGGTGGCTATAGTTAGCGACTTAAAAACGCCGCATGTACATCATGATGTACAGCCAACCATCATGATGGTACCCATGGGTGACCATATTTTATTATTTTTCTTGCGTAAACTAATGAAAATCTAGAGTCAAAAAACTTCGGTCCGTTCATTGTGCACGGCTGCCCTAGCGTTTGGTGTGCGCACTTCCAGCACAGAGCTACATTTCCTGCGAAACACTTCACTTTGCAGCGAGATCTGCCGTAGCGAAAGAGTTAAGGAACAATTTTTTTAAATTTATTTTCATAACTTTTCATTGATTCAGGTTTATACTAACTCTCTTTTGCGAAAGCACTGACCGTGTATGACCTCCTGGCGTTTCCGGAGCCTCGCGCTGAGCACCAACGAGTCGAGCAGATGCGGGGGCAGAGTGTCCGCCCACTGCGCCGCCAGCGGCTCGTCCTCCTCCGACCAATCCGACTGACCGGCTGTGAACGCACACACACACACCACATTACTTCTAATGGAAATTCAGGTGGTAGGAAGGTTATCCAGCGGAGTCATGACTAGCTGGCTTGGTTCCCACATAATAAAAGGTGGAAAAAAGATCTTATTGCACTGAAGAAAAAAAGGAAACATCAAGAACTTGGCGGTATTCAAAGACAGTAGTAACATGTCGTGCAATACTAACCCTGGTGTTCCGTAGCGACGGTGCCGCTCTCGTTGCTCCTGGAGGAAAGGCTCGAGCTGCTGGAACTGCCCGAGGGCGCGGTGGGTGCGCCCGGCTCCAGATCACTGTGGAGCGCACAATATCAACATTTTAATATTCAAACATCATAGACGCTTCGATATCAAACAAACCGTTCTGCTAATCCAACAAATCTACCATACCATAGCATGTTTCCAGCTGTCGTACATCGCATTCAAAGGTCACGGAACGCGCGTAGGAAACGCGAGTACAAGCATATCGGCGTTAAGTTATAACTGGACGTCTAAATACGGAACGCGATGCGGACTAGTGCTGTCTAAGGGACCGACCACACTCACCGACACGGAATCGGCTTGAGTCGATTACGTACCGCTTTTTGCGGGGCTCGATGTTGCTCGCACCCGTAGGTTTTACATTCGCTTTACAGGCGCTTAACGACGCTAAAAACGAGTAACGGTAGTGATTGGACGGACCTCTGGAAAAGTACCATTCGTTTATCAATAGTGCTAGAAGAAAAGTAAAATGTTTGTAATTCTCCTAGGCCATCAGTATCCATATCGACGGATAAAAATCAATTTTTTGTGTTTTTTTATTATAAACATTGCTGACATCAAATTCACTACAAAGCAAGCGAAGTGGTAGCCATAAAATGGCCATAAAAATATGAAATAATATTATGCAGTCAGTAGAAAATGTGTAGAATGAAACGCACCGAGTGAGCCTAAGATAGAAAAGTTAGAATGAGAGAGAGAGAGAAGTATGGCGTTTTACGAGATTATGATGGGGATACGATCTTAAAGGGAATAAGACGAAATAATTTTTGAAAAGTATTAAAGGTAATATTGAAGATTAACACAGGTTTTGATCAATTAAGAAATGGCAAATCATGCAAGAGAGCAAGAATCCTCAAAAAAATACATTGATATCAATTTATTCGTTATTTCAGGACTATTAAAACTCCACTCTTTCAGAGTACGTAACAATAACAGAAGACAATCGCTTCGTACGAGTATTAGGAATATCGACAAAATAAGGATGCGATTCCGGTAGGATCGGACCGTAACAATTACATGCCGACTAGTGTGGTCTCCCCCTTAATCAAGACTGGTATGCAAGACCGACGCACTAATAACAACAAGGCGTTCGTATTCGCAAGTAAAACATTCATAACCAGAGATTTGTTTTCTTGTAAATGCACACCGGCAAATTGCATATCTAATTTTTGGTTATTTTTCAAATAGCTGCATATTACACCCACAAACCGTTGATTATATTGAAGTTATTATTATGATTATTGCTAGCCAATCTCGTCCCACTGCAGAACAAACGCCTCCCTTCTCTTTTTCAGAGTATTTGTGAAATCCATGGGAACGGGTCGGGCCACGTGACCCAGCCCACAACGGCCAATGCTGGCCGGCGAGCGTGCACTATGCGCAGGGAAGGTGCTCTATACCTTTTAGTCGGCGCTTACGTCCTTACGACACGTCAGTATGATAAAGACGGAAGCACACTTCCAACACCACGGCTAAGTAGTTATATTTAAGTATATTTACGAAAATCCAAAGTAAAAAACACAGTACACAAGTACACAGGTCGTCACAGTGGCTCACTTCGGCTTATCGTGTTTCCGGATCAGCTTGGCGGGTACATCTATGTGTTCACATACTTAGAGACCTTCTGTCGTGGTAAACGTGGACCGATATCACAACGGTGCCTGCCAATGGATTCCCGGCTCTTGATAGTAGCTGCTGTTTTTCTACTACACTTGACTTTCCATCAGGTGCGATGTGGGCATTGTGTCGATTCGTTATAAAAAACCTTAACACTAGAACTACGAACCGGCCAAAATGGCCGGTTGCATCATTTATTTATACCATTTCCTCTTTAAGTATTATTTAATATTTTACGATAATGTCATGATTTTTATTAAATTTGTGTATAGAATAATATTATATGGTAGATTATTTTGTTCTTACGCTTTTAATTTTCAGATATAACTATAAAGATAATTATAAGAGCGATATTTTTTTTGTTCTGTTTCTTCGTAATTCTAGTGTTAAAGAACATAACATTTTTCTTAAGATTTAGATTCAGCTTTATACGGTTTTCCCTATATATTTCTCGCGGGGTCGTCTGTCATTTACGCGTTATCTTCCGGGGCCCTACAAATACGAACTTGTTACAGATAGGCTAATAGGCTTTTAATTATCTGTGTGCTAGACGCTCGCGCCGCCTCGCGCAAGCGGCCTCTGGCCACTTGCGATCAGCCGTGCCAGACGGAATGCGAGTGTCTCTGATTGCATGCCACCTTATGGCTTGATGACACCTTATCAAGTATTTAAGTAAAAACATTTAGAAGAGAAATTACAAATGGAGAGTGTCAAACCAAAATCCAGCATCATATGAAACAGGAATCTTTGAACATCGAGTGCATTGGCATCTGTTAGATAGTTGCGTTTCATTATCGACCTCACCGCTGACTCGGAAGGCGTACGTCGACGACCTTTGATACCTACACAACGTTAAAAAAAACTTTTAGCCACTCTGAAGGCCATAATGGTGATACCTCTCCGAGAGGGTCCTCCTGGAGAGCATGGCGACCGTCGGCGGCTGTCGACCTGCCGGCAGCGACACGTTGCGCGACACTCGCGGCGGGCCTTGAGACGACATCTTTTTCAGATCACTCATTTGCACTAGTCACTCAGTTGCACTAATCAACACTTACTGAACTAATTATTGCGTTGAACTGGTCACTTTATTGTTTTATTTATCGATTTCAGATCATTTTATTATTTAAACGGGGTGATGATATAATTTGGTAATCTTTATTAATAACAAAGATTAACGATTTAATTAACTTTAATCCTAGTACTAATTGAAGTCGGTATTTTTGTGTGCTCTACTCTACTCTACTCTATATATACGCTTCTAAGTTACGCAATGGATACTAATGTTTAACTAACATTCAAGAAATTTATTTCAGATAGCTTATGTGTGCAGTGTAATAATATTAAATTTTTACATAATAAAAAAATATCGAGAGTATCAGACGAGGACCGGTAATAAGTTTTAACTAGCGCTAACACAGCGCGCGATGTCCATCTAAACCATAAGAGATGGATCAAACTAATGTACTGCATAATTGAAAACCTCAAAATGGCCTACAAATAAATCCCAGAGAACCTTTATCTATATTTTAAAGTTGATCAAATTAACCTGTTCACTCTTCTCTTAAAGGCTCCCAAGTCATAAGAACTTGGAATTATGCTCGTTGGAAGCATATCCCACTCCTTAGCTGTTCGCATGATGAATGCAGAAGCGAATCTCTTCGTGCTAATATAAGAAACGTCCACCACATACGGATGGTATGATGAAACGGGGCTGGCGGAATCAGCGAATGCTTCTGCGCAGTTAAGGGCGGGCCCCCTAATCGGATCATACTTATAATGTTCTTTTTTGTTTGTCTAAGTCGTCTGAGCGTTATTAATTACCTAGGTATACCCATGTCAGTGTAATGCCTAAGTAAGGAGTCAGGACTAACATCAATGCTAATTTAGACCTAGCTGCACCTAGATGCCCTAGCCCTTGTGACGTCATAGTTATTTATTAACCATTGTGTTGTACTAGTGATTAATTACGACAAGGCAAACTTGAGACAATGTCGTTGTACAAATGCTAAAGCCTCATAGCGATTTTTTGAAGGGTAAGTAGAAAATAAAAAAAGACTACAGGTAAAACAACAGGTTATCGACGGAAACAAGACAATTCTATGAATATAGAAACGTTAATCATAAAACACAGCCCCGAGGTCTTACTACAAAGCACGGTATATCGATAGGCGCAGTAGAAAAAAAAATATTACAATAAATTCATAGTCGTCAAAAAAGAAATAAACTACATTTTGTGATAACAAAGCTCTGACGTAACAAATACTATTTCACAATAATATTTTTATAGTATACTAGCTGTCTCGGCAGTCCTTGTTCTGCCCTATTCCTCTAAAACAAAGTCTCATTGTTTTTTTAATGTTAATAGCTTCCCCGTCGGCTGTTTTTTGAAAATTGTTTGAAGGACCTGGCCTTAATGCTATATGTATAAAAATTGACAAATACTGACATTAATATTTATACGTCACTCAATTGTTTTGCCTTCCCGGAACCCGTCCACTAACATTTAAACTTTATGGTATGGTATTAAAGTTCAAAGTGACTTATAACGAATTTTTTGTATGAGAATACAGAAAAGTGTTATTTTTAAACAGTTGCAGGGAATTTTTAAATTTTTTCTCTCCGTAATAACCTTCCTCGGACTTCATCAAACACAACAAAAAAAAAAAAATCAGCCAAATCGGTTTAGCCGTTCTCGAGTTTCGTGCTTATCAAGACATTTTGAGATTCATTTTTATATTATAGATAAATGAGTTACGGGGTGAGCAAAGATACGTTAGTGGTCGCATGCACTTCACGCTTATATGTCGTGCCCAACGTGACCGGTGGCGCAGCTGATCACCGTGTTCACAGCACTAGTGGACATGACATTTCTGTCAAGCGGGTTTCCTCGCGATATTTTCCTTCACCGGCGCGCATGTGGCGCCCAAGTCCCCACGTAATCCGGAATCAAACCTACAACCATACGCGTCGCTGCGCATGGCAACCAATGCCTCATCCATTAGATTACTACAGCATTAATGCTTACACTGTGAGTGTCGTGTATGATGGCTGTTCAAATCATCAAGAACAAAAGAGGGCAGAGGAAGTCACTCCCCGGCCGCAGCGAGAACCACGCGGAGCGACAGTCTGCTCGTGACCTTGACCTGGGACGTAACTTAGTCGAAACGTTGAGCCGAGCCATATTTAATAGTCAATTAATTCGCGCATAAGACCTTTAAAGTACTAATAACACATAATTAATACCACAAAAATATAATAACAATACTTATATGTGTTACGTATATGTATTTTTATTTATATACATAATTGGATACATTCATTTTGCTCCTTGTATTATTTAATCATGATATAAAGTAGGGTTGTAAGCAACATATTACTTCGGATACTCAATACGAATAATTACGGCTGTGGCATCCGATTTTTACGGAATTTACTTCGTAGATTACATTATTTAGTTTCAAATTATATGCAGTTACGGCGCAAGCGATACTCTGAAACTTTAGCGAGCGATACGCTGAGCAAAATGTGTAACACTTGGAGACATATGAAAGTGAAGATACTGGAGGAAAAAACCGCGCAAAAGAATCCAAGTGAAAATAGCACGCGGCGGCCACTCGGCCTGCGCCGTTGCGGGTGTGTCCGCTGTAGCGACACTGCGGGCTCCGTCGCATCGTTTGGGAAATGATAAGCCCACATGCATCGCTACAATTTAAAATACAGGCTAATTCAAAATTAATTATATTGAAAACCCACACTTTAGCCTCAGGATGCATATTTTTATGAAGTACTCAGATAATTTTAGATACTTGAGCCAACAAAATATAAAAACAATAGAAGAGTTTTCATTTAATTATACAGTATTCTGTTTGATACAAAAGCTTGTAGCGAGAAACCCTACCTGTAACCAGTTGTATTAGATGCCGTGTGGGTTTGCAAGTGAGCCAGACACATATCGGGATTCGAACCATTCGCGTTGCCGCGTACGGATGCCGGTCCCTTGTTCACTAGGCTACCGCAACAACAAATCTAAATGATTATATAATTTATATCTAGATACGAAAATGAAACATGAAACCATTCTATCGGGTACCCGATAGTTTAGTATACAAATGCGGATGTCGCTGCGACCCTAACACAAACAATGGCTCGCGCGGTATTCGTGTGTATCCGATCCGGTGCTGGGTCAATAATTGATACCATTATCACTTATCTTTGGAATTAGAACAATGACTAAAACGTTATGTATGAAAAAAATCGTATACTTTCATTTTATTTTACACTACAATCCGTATAGTAGAAAATCACACACACACACACACACACACATATTGTTTTTCAGATCTCTGTTAAGTATCTCTCGAATGGTTAAAGTTGCGTTTCCCTCCTCTGTAGTAATGATTGCTCAAAAATGTTACTTGAATTTCCTATGTCACATATAAAAACAGCCAAATTTCCATTCACAATTATAAAACGTAGAGTAATTAAATATAAAGATACCGCATAAAAACTATAAAACTGTGGCTACAGAGTTTTCTTAAATAGAACAAGATGAGATTTATAGATCTGTAACGGGTTGACACGACGCTATCTCCTAATTATAATCGCATTTCGGGATCCGTTCGTGTACTTTGAGTAGTCCATATACCCTAGAGACGTTCAGTCGTGGTAGAAGAGGGCTGGCTCTCGGTGGTCGCTGCCGAAGTTCTGGTGGCGCGCCGTAGTCACTATGTCGAGCCAATATAATAAAAGACACGAGTGAGAATAAGAAAGCAATTTACTATTGAAACGAAACATTTCACAATCAAAAAAAAAAATATTGTACCAATGTTGTCTACACAGCACTGGATACACAAAACGCGTAAAAACAGTCGCGTATGCCAGGCAGGGCCTTTGGGGCACAAGAGACGGCGGCGCAGCGTCCGGACGGCGAGTCCGCCGAGAGAGCACTACCCACTCGGATTAGTGGGTTTCTAGACCCAATTTCGCATTTTCCCTACATTCAGATAATGTTGCCAAAAATATTATGGTTTCTAATTTTCAAACGGAAGTAAAATTGTAGGTTAAACATTTTAGAAATCTTCAATTAAATTAGTTAAATAGACATTATGAATTACATTTTGTAATATATTATTACTAGGGATAAATTTGATAAAGTCTCGGTACGGTTAAGCTTTTCTATCACGAGCAGGACAGTTTATCGCGAGTCATGTGTATGTTGTTCGTAAGTGCGTTTATCTTTGTCTAGTACCCATAGTACAAGATCAAACTTAGTTTGGAGCTCGGTCAATGTATGTAATGGTCCCTAAATTTTATATCATTCAGGCAAGTCCGGTCAGTTTTTTTTCTTTTTTTGTAGCTTTGAATATCTCCGTGAATATTAACAACGCGGCGCGACGCCGTCAGTGGAACAACCGTGATGTACCAGACTAGCTAGAAACCACCGGGGCGTCATCTCACCATCGCTAGCCGGCCCTAGGATTCAGGTAAGTTTATTATTATTATAAGTCAGTTTCATCCCACTTCAGGGCAAAAGCCCCCCTTCCCACAACATTTCTGAACTCCCTGGAAAGAAGTTTGTATATTTAACCTCCCACACATGGCCAATGCGGGTTGGTGGGTGTGCACTATGTAGGGAGAAGGTGCATGCATCAGTTTAGATGCTAGCAATCTGCGTGTCATTCGGCATGCTGTATGCCTTAGGGGGCTCTTACGCTCTTACGACGCATCAGTATGATGAAGAGGGAGGCACTAGTCTATTCCGCCGGCAAACTCCCCACAGGTAAGTTTACAACAAGTTTATATCACTCAAACATTTCCCCAAACATTCCCTAAAATTACGGAAAACTCCTTGAATCTAGCAATACTGTGGAGCGGCTTATCGCTCGGCTACCGTAATAACCGGCAGTCATGACGCTCGCTGACCATTGCACAGTAATTTGTATGTACGGCCGACACACCGTTGCGGCGTAACACTCAGCCGCCATCGCCGGCGGGTAGTACGTACCACCTGTTTGTTGTGATGGAGGTTTAACGCTTACTTGCAGAAACGCACTTTACGCACAAATATCGTGCCCAACGTGACCACTAATACAGCTGATCGCTATTCTCCGGGCACTAGCACATGACATTCATATTAAATGGCACACTGATCTCCTCACGATGTCTTCCTTCGACAGTGTTTTTGTGGTGCCTAAATCCACACTCAATCTAGAAAAACTTAATAGCTATGCCCGAAAGGACGAGGCATGCCGAGACTTGCCTATGAAGACCAAGTAAAGAGTGTTCTGATGGGGGGTAAGGATAAGAGTACGCGCGGAACGGGCCGGAGTGCGTGAACAGAATAATTAATGTTAAACAAGTCTAAGAAGTTTACCAGGATATGGCTATCCATTCCCTCTGCCTACCCTAATAGGAAATCTCATTCCTTAATGCTGAGGGTCAATACTCCTGCCAGGATATCTTCCGTCGTACGATGGCACGTCACTCCTCTCTGTTCTTGGCATCGTGAAGGTCATCGTTTAATTGTTTGTTCAGAGTGTCACGGATATAATCAGTCCATCTTAATGGGCTTTCACTCCTTGAACCTTTTTTTTTTTACTTGGGTAAATTACCGCCGCCTTTTCTAGCGACATGGCCAAAAAGACTCTTAATACTCGGCGTGGGCAAATAGTACAGACAAAATATTTAGTGAAGCCCGTATGAGGAGCAGGTAAACGTAAACAATTAAAAGAGGCGCGCCGGTGACGTCAAGGGGCGCGTTCGACACACAACCCCATAAGAAAACATTGAGCCGCTTACACTCGTTATTCTTCATTTGACCCGCAAACTAACGACTCGACCTACATTCACAACGAACACCTCACTAAACACGATTTTTTTTAGACCGCCTTGTTTGAGATATTTAATGAGAATGATCCTGTCGTCACTAAGTATCTTGAACCGCTCCAGTTGCGCACATATATTGTGTCGCTAAGCGTTGTCTATCGTCTGTATCGTATCACGGCGCGTGTTCCGAAAAGTAATTCAGCTTTGTTTCACTCGCTCCCTTTCATAATAGAACCACGCTCGTGGGTTTACGGAATCACAGCTATACGGTCATTCATATCCCATCTACGGTGTAGTAGCTTTTTTTTTTATGGTGCGTGCGAGTTGTCGAGGAAAAAGAAGGAAATACGGGAACGAACTTACTTGGGTATCCCTACCTGTATCTTGGGCGTCAGAATTATTAACGTCACACAACACGTCACAAGCAGTTTATATCCGCCGTGTAGCTCTCACCTCCATTTTATTAATATATAGGCTATAGTTAACAACAGACATCAAAAGCCATCACTGTTCCAATTATTCATCAGACATAAAAATATCTACAATACAACAAGCACAATATAAACAATCCCAGACGAGGCGACACAAACACAAATGAATTGTACATTCGTCATGTAGTTTGGCTGCAATTGTTACCGCACCGGCTCCTCAGCTGGTGCTGAGCATGCCAGATGCAGCATCGTCCTCCCCACCCTCGGCTGCACCTGCTTACGTTCGTAATTAAGCAGACTCAAAAGATAGTACAAAGTATGGGAGGTTGAACTTATTTTTGTTACAGAGTAGGTACAAAGTGACTCAAAATCCAGGAAATGTAGGTTTCGAGCGCGCTCTAAATAACCCGCACATTAGCCGATAGATCCCCGTATCAATATTTTCAATTTATAAACGGATACACTTTGTGTGTCTTGGTGCTATGCCAGGCCGGCTTCGGGAATACATCTCTGAAATTCCGACATCACATTGGAAAAAATATTTAATACCGATTTAACACATAATAATATATCGTCACGGCTCATCCCCTTCGGGGTGAACAGAGATACACTCGCTTATATGTCGTGCTCAACATGACTAGTGGCGCAGCTCACTACACACCGTACAGCACTAGTGATATTTCTATCAGATGCCACGTGAGTTTCCTCGCGATGTTTTCCTCCACCGGTGAGCAATACGAGTATGCGGGGCCCAAATCCGTACTCAAATCTCACCAAAAAGAGTTCTGATTGAGGGTAGTGTGATAAATACGCGGAATCGGCCAGATTGCATGAAGGGACTAATAAATGTTAAAGAAGCGAAAGAGGTTTGCTAGAATACAGAAAAGTGGCGTTCCATTCTCTCTACCTACTCCGATAGGGATTCGGCGTGATGATAAAACACAAAGATGAAGAAGAAGAAATCATATCAAAAATATTATCCTGTAAATGTTTAGAAAATCTTGATCCCTTCCCTCATAGTGATACCTAAAACAATATGTAAAGAATTCTGTATGTTGATCAATAATTATTAAGTTTACCCTGGTACCGAGCAGGCCCTACTCAACTGGAGAATCACACATAGCGGCCAGTAGAGGAACAAGAGTCACCGCCGTGGCCCAGCGGATTAGAAAGTGGAAGCGCCTGTGGCCGGGACGGGAGGTTTCGTCGCGGGCGGGAAGCCGCTTCCTCTGCCCTCTTTTGTTCCTGACAATTGGAATAGTCAGGGCACACAGCGCGCACAGTATCGGCGTGATTCAAAAAGTCTTATTTATTTTTCTCTGGAAAAGTCATAACAGACAAGTGTCTGGTGACTATAAAACGGGTCACGTTTCATATTTTTTAAATATTTATAAGAAATATTCATGTATTATAGCACTGTAAAATTTATGGAGTGCGATATTTTATGAGGAGCGCGCAGATTCACGATCCAAACAAACATAAAACGAATTCTGCTCAAGGTTTATTTATCGCGTCTTTTTATTCCACGATCGTGCTAGCTTCGGATTTCGTCAACGACATGATATTGCTTTTGGAGATAAAAACCATTGGTACTCATTCCTCCAGGGTTTATTATAGCCACATGGTACTCTATCCACACACTCTATCACTCACCTAGAAAACCTTCATCTCTTGTTACTATTTTTTCTTGGACAATGAGTAAGCCACGGGTGTTTAATTGGTTTCAAAAATATTAATTATATATTATCCGCGCGAGCTAATTCTACATCATTTCCCTGATTTGAATATTATTTCAAAAGCAATGATTACGATATTTCCTGGCCATCAAATTAGGAAATGTAAAGAAATCGCACGCTTGCGCCACAAGCATATTCTCCTGATTTTAATAACATTATGCCGTTTCTGTGTTATTGCCAATCTCGTATCAAGAAACGGTAAAGAGTTAAAGAAATAACACGACACGGATAATACGTCGCCTCATGTCAGTGCACACGTGTTGTACTAGATTCTCGTACCGTTTAGACTGCGATCGCATAGTGGATAAGAGGCCGGTATCAATGTGCGGTATCGCGGACGGTCGTAGATGCAAATCCCGGCACGCAGCGTACCATCAGGTTATCCCACATGAAGTACACATTTATGCGGCACTTTTTTATCCCTACTCGGCATAGCCACTGGAGCTGTTCCAGATGCTTAGTAACCTCTGGATCATTCACAATAGGGACAGCCCTCCGCTGCAACTTATCCACAGCGTCGAGTAAGTGCTGAGCAGATCCATCCCAGAGATGCGAAGCTAATTAATACCACCTGGGTAACGCCGGACCATCACGGACAGTGAATGCATATTTCTGATATTGTTTACAGCAAGTGCCGCCGCAACATATCATTCTGTTTGCAGTTTCCGGCGCCACACGCTCATAAATCTCGTCTCTGTCTCTCGGCCTCCTTTTTCGCAGCCGACCCTCGTAGCTTCGCGCCGGCGCTCAATATCAGAGCGTTCATATGTCACGTGGGACTGACAGGGATCGACGCAATATTGTCCACCGAGTACTATATTCATATTGTTTATATTGAAAATCCTCGTCCTTTAGATAGCAGCGCATATCGTCACGCAATATTCCTTTCGAAACGAGCAGAGATACATTAGTGGCTATATCCACTTGGCGCTTGTATGTCGTGCCCAACGCGACCAGTAGCGCAGCAGCAGTAGCCTAGCGGATTGTCGTTCTTACGAGACATTTCTATTACATATCGCAGGTTTTTTTTTACACTTGCTCGACAATGTGACTACAGTGCACCCGATGGTAAGTACAGTGTAATGACTACACTATAGTCCAAAAACGAAAGCAACTTTAAAGGATGAAAATTCACTGATGGTCTTCGTCCACATATACAACGACTGAAGGTCTCTGAGTATACGAGTCACTAGATATACACAAGCTAATTCTTAAACGCGGCAGGCCAAAACGAGTCACTATGATGGTCTTAACACTTGTGTTCTGTTGTCATGATCCAGTTCGGGCAATCGCCCTACCACAGTTCTCATTATTATGGTTTATATGCGAAAAATCAACACGAATTACAAAAATAGATCCAAATCAAACAAGGCTAAACCGAAAAAGCTTCAACGAGAGTGTTTATCTCCGGCGGGATAGCAGTATCTAGGGCCGCTAAAACGTTCGCACTTATCCCGCGCCGATAGCGACAGATACCGGCTCCGATTGACTGACAGCGCTGGCTCGTGTCACCTCCAACCTTCACACATCAACGAAATGCCAATCGCAATACCAAGTAGACGTTAATTTAATTTTTGGTTCATTTTAAACTTTAATGTTTTGTACTCATTATAAATATTTATACGGGTCTTATGCGCAAATTAATTTACTAAATGCGTTAAGTCATCATCGGCGTAGAACCATGTCCTAGAGAATTAGAACCTTGTTTTATGTCATCTTTGAACATGCTGATACTGTTATCATTGTGCCGTGAGTAGTCAAATTATCAAGAACAAAAGCAGGTAGGGGAAGTAACTCCCCGCGCCCGACGAAAGCTCCGCGGCGCTTCTGCTCGTGACCATAGCCTGTGTAAAGTTGGTTAAATTAATCAAAGCGCCGTAACTACAGTGTACAACGTCGTGAAACGGACTGCAGGGCTCAAATGCCGATGAGGGCACTCCTATCTAGGTGTACTCATGCTCGCATTTCGATTTTTCAAGGCGTGGAAAATAAATTTTCTGCCGAAAGCCAACCCTTAACCTTTGTTTCTTAATTATATATATTACTCCTATAATAAATATTTACAGCACAATTTGTCCAAGGGCTTTACGAAAATGTAAATATAATTTATTGTATAACAAGGGCAATATTCACGAAAAACGATTTTTGCATAACTTAAGACGGGGGTGTCGATATCTTATGAATCTTTAGAATTCACTTTAAAGACGTCAAAACCTTCAGCCGTTTTTTCTTTTTTCTGATATATTACTTCAGTGGGTACGCTGTTATTCCATGCGTGATTGAGGTCCAGGCTTTGCCGAAAAATCATATCAAAATATCATTTAACAAAATAAAGGGTTCCTGAATAAATTTGAAACGTGTCTATAGCTGGCTCAATGCACACCGGATGGAATAATAGAATTTGATTTTAAACTTCGCTTCGTTATATAAATACTTGGAGAGTGTCTATGAGACTAATTATAATAACAAGTGGCGGGCTTGTTGTCAGCGTTGCCCGTTTCGTACGCGCAGTATTGTCATAAAGCTGTCCCGGTCTGGGGCCAAATGATTTTCATTTATCACTGTTAAATCATCCGAACGTTATCAGAATAAATCGTATAAATAACCCTTGAAAAACCGCATTAAGGAGGTAAATGATTTCATTTGCCAAAGCTAAAGGGAAACCGCATCAAATCCACTTAATATATATTTAATGCGCAGTCGTAAAATATCGTTTTACACTCATCGAGGACGTTATGTTTGAATAAAATTCACAACCGCCGACTAAGTTATAAGAGACACGGAGCGTTTTTAACTGTGATTGTTTTTCAATATGAAAATCTTAAATGAAACAAAACCGATACGAAACGCAATAAAAATAGCTCTAGTCAAATCAGGGAAAGGTCAGTCTGACTTTTTAAAAGAGATATTCTCAAGTGTACATTCGTTGGAAGCTAAGCTAAAACTAACTTATAGACCAAAAGCTGAAGCGTCTCGGGAGTGATCCTGTCCCGGCGGTCGCGCCTTGTCTAGTGCAAAGTAAGCATCCTGTTTACGGCGTTGGAACAGAAACACTACGCCATCACTTGAAGACAGCAAGCTGGAAGGTGGAACTCTCTCGACAAATTCTAAATAGCCGTCGCCGATCTCTATTAGACAAATATACCAAATAAGCCAAGTTTGAGTCCAGCTTGCACACCGTCGGTGCTGTACAAATTCGTTAGTATGTTTTAGAAGTGAAAAATCTTATGCCCACCCGCCTGTCAGCGATTAAATGTCAATGTCGCCAAAAAAGTGGCTGAAAGCAAACAGCCTTTCACCTGTCATTGCAAGCGTCCCTTTTTCCTTCCGAGGTACAGAACGCTGTAATTCCCGTTAACGCTTATGGCTCGTCCCAAACGTAACGGTGATGTCGTCAGCCATTTTGGCGCATCGCCAACCGCATTACAGGAATCAGCCCGTCAAGGGATGCTGCTCAATCGATTCTGGTGCAACGGATGGCCGATTTGGAATACGTACTCTCTTGTCGTACTTTTTAAATGCCATAAAGATATTTACGTAAAACGTTTAAACATCTATTTTGGTCTGCTTTAAAAGCTTTTGTATATGTTTATAAAAACCTGCACAATCGCGTCAATGTTAACATGAAATATATATTATTCAGTCTTCAAGGAATGAGTGAATCGGTATTTGCTAGACGAGCGCGTTTTATCAACGAGCTCATCATTCATTTCCATCTGTTGTGATTGAGGTCAAGCATAAAATCGTTGGTAATAAACATTCATAAAGATTAGATTCTGAATGGTATTTTGTACAATCGAAGGAGAAGTTAAAGCAATAGTCCGAGTTTATGAAACTGGATTTAAAATCACTATAATACGTCAACAAACAATTGCAGGAATGCTCTTTATATTTAAAAAAGATTTAAAACAAGTATAAGCGACAATGTAATGTTTCATTATATTTTTATTTAAAGTTTACCATCCGTCTTGTAGATTGTTAACATGAAAATGTCCTTTTAAAATTAATAAGTTATCAATAACTGTATATAAAACACATTTAATCAGCGCCATCTCTTTTTGTTTAGACAAACCAGTCACATAACGTCTGCGTATTTAATTAATACTAACGTAACGTTACACCATATCTTTGTTGTGTGAGCTGAGATACCTTAGCGGTCGTCTCCACTACGCGCATATATACCCTCGTCTAACGTGCCCGGTGGTGCAGCTGATCGCCTTTCCCACAGCACTAGTACACGTGACATCTTTTCATTACTTATCTAACTACTCAACTAAGACTCAAATTTTTAACATTCATAAAAAAGAAGTTCCCGTGAACGTAATATGTTATTATGGCAGTAGGATACAGTTAAAATTTTAAACTTTTCTGTTTGCCCTTTAAAGCGGTAACCGGGCGTATATAATCAGCAACGACTGTACCGCGAATCGGTTGCAATGCGACCCGTCCGGCGTCTGTTTTCACACTGAAAACGCTAAAATGTCTACCATCGCGTCTGTGTAAGCCCATCAACCGCTGACCGCTACACCTCCGCACACACGCACACACGCACGCATACACGGATGTAACTGTTACTTATGTTTCACGATAACGTCGTGAAATCACAATTTTTTTCACTGTTATATAACAAGTGACAAATTGAAATCAAGTGTTTTAACACAATAAGTTAAATGCAAATTTTCCTGAAATGGACCGTGAGCACAGTGCACAAGTATAAAGAGCGTCATAGTGACTTGCATCGGCCTGTCACGTTTCGGTAACAGCTATTGTATATCCAGTCTTTCATATACCTAGAAACATTCTAGTCTTGGTGTATGTGGTCCAATATTACGATGGCGACCGGCAAGGGATTACCATTTGCGTTGTCGTTCCTAGACTAAGCTGTTCTTTCTAACAGACTAAATATTTAATATCCATTGAGAGTCTCGTCGCCCCAGTCGTGGGCTGTTAACACGACGAAGTCTTACAAACAAAATAAAGTTAAAAGTATTGAAATTGAAATTAAATTTCCCTCAACCATATTCTTTTTCTAGCCGAGAGCATATCGACGGGTGAAAGGCTATTTCGTAAACTTATTATTACGTAAATTTGAATCAGCGTTTTTTACCGATTCCAAAAATATATATTACTATATCACCAAAAATGTCGCTTAAACCAAATACTCTTTCACTCGACGATATAATATTTGTTTTATCTCTTTCACACGTGTAGTTTTGTTATATCTCATTGCGCGTGGCTTTCAACAGGAGTTGTGTTCGCTTACTGCTGAGGTACGTGATTTATTTTGTCACTGTTAAACAACCAGTGATTCGTGAAATGTTCGATGCTCATATAAATACAGACGACAGGTCAAGCGACACTGGTTGTACGTCTTTATATTCTCGTCAACGTCCAGTGTGATTGACATCTAGTGTAAACGAATGTTTATACAAAACGGAGGTCTATTTAAACCGGTAAATAATGTGATTTATTATATTAACTAGTGTCAGGGCTGACACTTCGCCAAGTGTACGGTCCACAGGAATGAGAGGTTAAGTTACACCAGTTGTTTGCTAGCGCAATATCAATCTATAGCGATACTGAGTTTCGTTAGCGACTATATTTAAATCAATTCATAACATAGTTTTTAATAATTCTAGTCATCAAATTACATAGAATTAGGAAATATTATAAAGTAATCGCACAGGTGCGACAATACTAAAGTAAAATATATATTCTTAAATAGAATAGGAAATTTGAACGTTCTATCTATGTCACGACGGGGGTTCTGAAGAGTTATCTAACCGCGTTCCAAGTTCCCCCTTCTATAATATGTGTTAGAACCCCTCGCTTGGGTTTGCGGCTATATCCCGGCTAGGACGGAGTAGTGCTTTAAATGAGTTTTATTTTTTTGTGGATACTTACTTTGTTTTATTAGCTCGTTTCATTTTTGTTTATTTTTTATTGTTTATATATTGCTGTATGTTTTCCTTTAAAAATAAAGAAATAAACTCATATGTTTGGCTGGTCGTTGGGCTGTGGAATGGTCTTCCGGCGAGCTCAGTCCCACCGCAGTATAATACAGCGTCCTTTAAACAAAACGTGAAGGGATATTTGCGCAGGCCGGCATGACCGCAGCGACTACCGATAAATTCCTCTGTACTGTTGATGATCGTTGTCGTTGTTTTGGACCGCACCGCGCTCACCATCGGCCGTGGTGTGCTCACTGTGCTGAGTCAGGGTGAAGGGGGAGGGAGAGAGAGAGTGAGAGAGAGAGTTGTCGCGTCGCGGGTCGCGGTCTCCTGATTGTAATGACACTGTGCCGTTTCTGACTCGCACTAGTGTCAGAAATACTGCACACTCACAGGAACACACGCTACAACGAAGATTTCCTTACGAAAACATAACAAACAATAATATATCTCCACGCTATATCACTTTCGGAGTGAGCAGAAACACGTCAGTGGCTGTCTTCACTTTGCGCTTATATGTATTGCCCAACGTGACCAGATGCGCAGCCAACGAGTCAATTTCAAACTCCCCTAAGTTATCACAATAATCAAATTTGGACGAACAACTGAGTATGTGAGATGTCTGACGAACCGTTTTTATTTATCCCTTTATATATTTCTTAATTTCACACCTAGTTAGTATAATTTCTATCGTAAATATATCATAAACAGTTTTACCTAAACGCAGTAAACGCTGCATGTAAAAAAAAACTCACAAACTTCTCCATAGCATCTCTCTTTCATTAATAAAGAATAAACGGCAATGTGCGGTAAAACGGCTTTAATGAGATGTAAATATACTGACAGCTACCGCCGTCATACTGGCTTACAGGTACCTCGGAGGAATTACTTTAGACGTGAATTTAGACGTGAACTACAAACCTATCTTTGAATATATAAAAAAAAAACGCACAATAACAGAAAATAAAAAAAGGTTTTATAAACAGGGGAGATATTCAGGGAGGATTTTCAGCATTCGACATTAGCCCCTAATTTGCAAAAATCTGATATCTCAATATTTCAACATATTCAGGAACAATTATACACATGGATGAACGAATAACAATTACTTATTAAGAAGTATTTGTGCCTGTCCTAAGCCAGGATAAAGTGCGAAGGGAGAACAAGCCCATACTTGTTTACCTAAAACAACGTAAAGGAACTTTATCCACTTGCCAATCAACCGTGCGCCACACGCGCTGCGGTGTCCGCACTAGTTACGGATCAATTCTTATTTGTTCATCAATAATAATTTATGATTTCTTAGTGAATATAGTTATTTAGATTTTAATTAGCTGCAAAGAGGAACAAATTATTGTATACAGAAATATGTACCTCCATAATAAAATCACTCCGTATGTATTATAAATGTGCATTCGCAATGTTTCACGTTTAGAACAGAATTAGGAGCGAATTCCTGAAGCGACGCGACATCGTCGTGAGTGGATCCCTCATATCTGAAATCGTTGACTTGGGGGTTTTAGTCTGGACATCTCAGCATGCTGTGCAGTCCTAAAGCTCCAATGCGGATGTTCCGCGAGTGAATAGGTACAGCGTTGTATGTACTCACTGGTTGTTGTGCGCCGTCAGCCGGTTGGGGTCGCTGGCGTTGCGGTGCTTGCCGCGGCGGGGCGCGTCGCGCTCGCGGCAGCTCTCCGCGCGGTTCACGCCTCGGCCGCCAGGTGCCGCTATGCGCCAACTGCACACGATATCATTGGCTTATCATATATTCCTTTCATAGTGGGCGATGATAATTTAATATATGCTGTGGTGCATAGTGGATAAGAGGTAGGTACCTATACGCGGTGACACTAGTGATCCGGTTTATATCCCGGCACGTGCCTCTGGGTTTTTCCAGATCAAGACCCCACGTGCTCATCGGTGAAGCAAAACATCGTGAAGAAACTCGCATGGCGTCTAATAGAAATGTCGTGTGTATTGTATTAGAGCCATGAGAACGGTGATCAGCTGTGCTACTGGTCACGTTGAGCACGACAAATAAGCGCAAAGTGGGGACAACCACTAATGTATCACTGCTCATCCCAAAATGGATATAGCGTTACGATATGTTAATATGAGAATTAATTTAAAAGGCCAGTGTTAGTGTCTTTCTAGAATGTAATAACGATGGTTGGTTGTAATACAGTGCGCAATGTAAAGTTAATTAAATCGATAAACAATTGTTTCGCCTTGTTTAATATTTCTATCCTACATTAATACGAGTATCCAAGTGTGGAAATTAATTTTAATGAGTATTTAAGAGCAAAAACCGCCACAGTGACTCGCTTTAGTCCGTCACGATTCGAGATCAGCTCATGTGTGTAAAGTACCTACATTTATCTTTCCTTCTTCAAGGAGGGCAGCGACAAAAAAAAATACGGTATAGGATTTTTTACAGTCTCTATCGTTCATAAAAGGTACTAAATGTAAATATAAAAGATTTGAAATTATTTATTGGAACTAGTATGTTTATGCAAAAAAACAGACATAATTCTTAACATTTGAATAAACTAGTAAAAATTTGTACGTATTAATACTACCCTTAGAAAAATTACTAAAAAGCGCCATCTGACGTGTAGTAGTAGTACCTTAGCTTTGTGATCGAAAAGTAGATGGCTCTGACGCAGGAAAATATTTTTATTTCATGTATTTCGCCATTTGTATGCGTTCATATTTAAAATCAAATTTAAACAGAGACTATGTTTCTGGGTGTTAAAATGTTAACGGACAGCATTGCACTGAACGTTCGATAAAGTTCAAATTATGATCATAGAGGACCGTATGAACAGTTCAGTTACACCTTTATAATATTATAGAATTGAAAACGTAAAGAAATCACATACAGCGCACCAAAAATTAAGCCAATAATATGTTATTAAATAAAACAACATGAAATTTCAACAATTTGATTCGAGTTAACGCATCGTGATATTCTGATATTCATTAAACTATGCCATTTCTATGCCGTAATTGTATCAAGAAGTGTTACTTACTGAGTTAAAGAAAAGGGCCATTAATGAGTTTACGAAAACAGAAAATACATTATTTTTCTTTTAGCCGTGTGTTTTGTACACTAAATGCAGAACATCCGGCATCGATTTCATCCCATTTCATCATAAAACTCCTAGGCGCCGTGGTATCCAATACCATCCGTATGTGGTGGACGTTCCTAATGTCCGCACGAGTAGATTCGCTTCTATATTACGGTCAGCATGGGAACAGCTGAGGAGTGGAATACACTTCCGGCGAGCATATCTCCACATTGTTATTACTTGGAAGCCTTTAACAGAAGAGTGAACAGGCATTCGTTAGGCGGACGCGGTCCATCTTTCTTCCACCAGTTGTGATCGAGGTACAGTTTGCCTGTAAATGTTTTAAGAAAAATATGGAAACAATTCTTCTTAGTGTTTCTTAATTTCATGGTGGTACTCAGCATACTCACTTTGTGTCCCTGCTGTCTGTTTCCCTCGGGTTGGCATCGCTGGTGTCTACGTCGGCGTCGGGCGCCGTCGGCTCATCTGTGGAGCCCTCTCGTCGCGATTCACCTGGACAATAACACCAAAGATTATAATATACTTTATGCTAATGCTGCTTCGTGGAAGAAGCCCTCGTGATAGAGTTCTTAGGGTAGTAGGGCTGAAGGTTGTAACGATAGCCGAAAAATCGGGTTTGGCTCGAGTCCAACACGAACAAGTGCTGGGATTTATAGATTTAGATTAAAACCATTATCATATCTTCATTATATTTATTGGAAATGTATTACACAATTTTTATACATATTTCTAAAATTATTTCATAACATGCTTGTTTACTTTCCGTTCCTATAATCTATCTAGATTAGTTTTCCATTTTGATCCCTGATTTTTCTAATCTCTCTTCTATGTCACTCCTACAAAAATATTTTTATTCGTAACGGCCGTCACTCGTTCGCATGCAAGGTAAGCTAAACATATTTGACAGCCTCCTTTCGTACATACCTATTACTATAATATACATACAATACTTACTTTAATATACTTTAATAAATTTTAATTTTGCTTATACTTTGCTTAAAACCAAATTCGAATATGGCTAAAAAAAAGAATATATAATACAAACTTGAGTATAGCCCAAGTATTCGCAAGTTCAAGTCTCCAAGTTGGGGAAATCGGTGATGGCAACTCGTGTATAAATACTCTGATATTAATAAAAAAAATGCAATTCGTAATGTTTACAATAAACTCTGAGCAAATTCAAAGTAGTATATAAATATCTCAGACTAACGTCTTTTCCGTAGGAGAGGGCACAGCGCGTCCTAGACGAGTGCCCGCCCTGAGCATCTGAAGAACTGGATGCAGAAATCTGGTGTGACCCAAAGTGTTGTCGCCAGCGAGAGAGAAAGAGCACGGCAGTCACGCAGAAGAAAGAAACTGCAAAACGCGATAGGCAGAGGTCTAACTCGCCGCCGGACAGCCAGCATTCTAAAGCAAGATGCAGAAGGAGGAAGGTATTCATGTGACCTCCGTGACAGCGTTCAGGCAGTAGGATGGACGGTGTCTGTTGTCCGGAAGACGTGGAGGCGGTGTGTGGTGACAAGAGATATGGCATTTATAAGACATTCACAGACCCGGCTAGCAGCGATGAGGAGACGATACTCCGGGGGTTTATGTCAGTAGGAGTCTGGCAGACCGGGTTTGACGGCTTCACTGCAATCCTGTGGGCCGGGAAAGCCCTGCAACAACTGCACCGAGCGAGGTGAGCGAACACTCAAAGTGCTCAACCTGCAGGTTATGAGTTGAGCGGCAACGCAAGGGCACTCCTCGACTTGGGCGGCCAGCGAGCAAAAGAAGCGAACGGTGAACGAAACGCTACGTCCAAGTGTCCTCCGGGCTTAGAGGAAAAACACACTAAAGATTGTAGAACATGTGAAATTAATGTTTCAAATACACCTGAGACACCGGAGTGCAGTATGACAGACAGCACAGATAATGACAGCGGCATCCGAACGAGCTAAGCTGGCCGAGCGTCGGGCGCAGCGAGCGCGCTCTCAGCCGGGGACGGAACGGGCGGTGATCTCACGCGGGGTGTCGTCATCATCGGTCAGCGTATTATCTCCACTCAGAATGACGATACACTATTCGAATCATTTTAATAACATAATACTGTAGCTGAGCCGATTAATAAATATTACTTTATAATTTCAAAGTTTTTATAATTGTTATGTATAATGACAATTAATAGACATTATTCCAACTTTCCTTACACTGTACTTGAACATTATACATTATATAATAATAATATAATATATCGTCACGCTATATCACTTACGGGGCGAGCAGAGGGGGGAGATACGCGGGATATAGGTTGTATCGACTTTGTTGGTCGGCGCAGTTGATCACCGTTGTCACAGCACTAGTACATATAACATTTCTATTAGATGCCATGCGGGTTTTCTCATTAGTGAAAACCCAGAGGAACGTGCCGGGATTCGATCCTACGGGCATTCACGTCACCGCGCATGAAAACCGGTCCGTTATCCAGTAGGCCACAGGCACATTAACATAGACATACGGTAGTTAAATGATTTAAGTTATACTCAAATGATGATAATAATAGTAATATTTAGGGACAATTGCACACATGACTTAGTCTCAAACTAAGCTTCCACTTGTACTATGTTCCTATTACATATTCAGTTTTATGTCAAAGAGTAACGCATTATTTAAATAATACGTTATAATTTGCTCAGGCTAAGTATAAACAAAGCCAAATGACCAACTGAAATCCAAGCCTATATCTCAAATCAGCCAGAATTATTTTTAAAAAAAGGAGGAGAAATAAGTTTGTAAATCTGCATACATTTCTTTTCGTGGATTCTTGACTTATTCATGTATTTTTTTATACTTCAATCAATATGTTGTGCAGAACTACTACCAGAGTTTATTGTCCGCTCTTTTCGGTAGATTTTGCTCTCCGAACATGTGGTGGGTACGTTTCCCGTTTTTTTATGATTTAATAGTATTACGTGATAATACTTAACTAAAATTAAAATTAATTCAATTTACAATCAACATTCTTTAAAGTTAGTATTAATTGACATTTCTTTAGTTGCAGTTGATCGTAGCCGACACTTGGCAGCAGCTAGTATTACTATCAGGGGATATTTCAGCCTGTTCGCCATCCTTTTACATGAAAACGACACACTATCGAACATCAGCCTCGCTTGTTATCAATTTCCGCAGCAGTCGCGCCACAAGCGCGCCGACCGCGCCGTCGACTTGACGAAGCGTGTTTTCAATTAAAACCAATCTGCGAGCTTTATCGCCGTTTCGAATCCATTTAACTAATATACTAAAATTACAATGGTCACGTTTAACTTCGCTGATGATTTGAATTATGGCCTTTTTACTGTCGGAATTTCCAAAATATTATTAAACACAATGCGCCCGTGGAATACCGGCCGGAGCAGCTCGGCAGTGGGTACCAGGTCGCGAAGAGCCGATCTGTAGGCATGATAATTGCATAGAGAGCAGACAGCGGCCGAGTCGCCGCAGCCAGGCTCAAACATGCGCCTTAAAGCCAATTCTGTAGAACTATGTCGAGAGGAGGGAACAGATTTGTCAAGGAACTTGTCAGGGATTTGTCAGGCAACAGATGATGATTTATAATGCTGATATTAAGATCTTGCTATAGGACCGCTGGAGGCAGGCATAGTGTTAGCAGCCCGTGCAAAGGTCAACAGATTTGGTAAGCCCCAGTTCCTTAGCAAGGTTCGCCTTCTTACTGAGGTCATAGCAGATGTTATCTGAATCAACAAATACTTAGCCAAAGCAAAAAAAAAAATTACTAAAAATGCCAAATAAACAAAAGAAACTTGAATCAAAAAACTTTCATAACAATAATAAAAAATACATTGTCACGCTATATCCCTTTCAGGGTGAGTTGGGATACATCAATGTATGTGTCCAATTCGCGGCCATATGTACCAACGTTGATATATGTACCAATGTGGTGCCTAAATCCGTACGTAATCTGGAAAAACCCAGATGTAAGAGTTGGGATTCGAACCTGTGAGCATTCGCGCCGTCGCGCATGTATGCCGGACCCTCACCCGCTACTAGGCCATCACTTACACTTTCGTCTTTAAAAGATTCGTTTATCTAAGTAATCAATCTGAATCAGGATTAGCATCAGCACATATTTAAAAAGCCTGCATCTTCATCCCTCGTTTAGACGCATAAGGATACATTAGATCGATGATATCAACATTAATATACCATAGAAGTTGCACTATTTATGTACATGTTTACATATCGCGGAAGCCTGTGCGCTTATAGACGAAGCAACGCAAGTTCTTTGTGAAAATAGTGCAACACTGCATAAGGCTCACGAAGACATCGAAGCGTAAGAGAATCGAGCGTCTGGGGAAACACGAAGGTGAAAAACCTAAGATGACGCTACGCGTTAACAACGTCAGCAGCAATTCTTAGATGCGACCGAGAGGCAAATGGAATATTTAAGTAAATACCTAATTAAGATTCAGCGTATAATTTTATAAAGTTGTTACAAATGAGCATTAAATTATTTAATGCAAACTCAAATGCTAAAGAATCACAGTTTTTGTCAAGTGCTAAACAGGAAATCACCAAAAGCCGTTCTAGCTGGAATCCACATATATAAAGTGCTAATAAATTGAAGCATTTACCTGAATAAAAATTAACATCGTTTTTTTTTCTTGTTATGTACAGGAAAACACTTGACCTCGATCTCACTTGGTGGAAGATGCAGATGTGGCCAGCCAGTAGACTTGAGGGAGTCTGCTGCCCGGATGAGATAGAGGTGGCGCGCCGCCTGATAGAGATCCTGAGAGGCGGGCTCTCCACACTCACCTCTCCCAGGAGAGAAGCCAAAACTGGTTGTTCGCACCCCGGGCTACTAGCAGAATTAGGATTCCCAGAGTGATTTCAAGGACACTCCGGGCATTTTTATTCAGTAGGAGTTCTGACACATCGAGGTCGCTGCCCTCACGGCGGCTCTGATGATCTTAAGTAAGATTTTCGCCCAGGTTACCATAACAAATAGGTGCAAATGAAGGTGATCATGGAACGAGTCTACTCGTAGTAAACAAATAAATATTCTCTTAAAGTATCTCAAATCACAAAAACGTGGAACTACGGATGCCGGGAGCATATTCCACTCCTTTGCTGTGCTTTGCTTTGAATTCTCGAAGAAGTAGTGGTTACTTTCTACACCTACGCTAAGAGATTCCAATATTCCTTCATAAAGCGTAAATAGTAAAGGAGTGATTTACTCTCCCCGCGCTTGTTTTTCCAAGTTTTCATTAATTGAAAACCTTTAAAAGTATACCACAGTGAATTGGCATTTGTTGAGCAAACGTGGTCAATCATTAGAATCAACTTTACATTACATTAGGTTTGATTGACATCACGCCCTTAACTATATGATATAAAAAAATCTCTTCAGACAATTTTGTTTTTGTGACTTCTCAATAATTTAATAATAAACTCTAATAATAGAGTTTATTGATTATAAAACAGAGACAGTAGAAGAAGAATATAATTCCTTAGCACTTGTTTTTGCTTATAAACAAGATCCTACGGCACCACAGACAGAAGAGGAAAACCTTAAACCGCTAACGATGAAAATTAGAAAGACTGGAATTGTATTATGCAAATCGATAGAATCAATGGCAGCGTTAACGCATCATGTAACACTGTTCAATATTTATATTATTATACAAATAACTGATGGGGAATGCGGTAATGACGACCGGCCGCCATATTACGACCGCTGACGCCGACGGCCGTGCGCTCGACAAAGAGATTTAAACAATTACAGTTTTACATATGGACCTCGTTGACGAGATTATGAATGCTTTACAAACCCCGACATTAAATGTTGCAGTCCAGCACGGAGAATACTCACATCACTCGATATAAGTGATAGTTTATGCGATTACTGACTAAATATCAAGAAGCTTCGTATATATTCCGAACAATTTAGATTTTAAGATATTCAAATTATTCAAAGTAACCGTTCTGAATTAAAATGTTAAATTGCGCCTCAAAATCTTTAACCGATTGCATTCTATAGACTTTTCTCATATGCTTTATTTTCTAGTTCCACCGGCCCCATTTTAACACAGATAAAAAACCATACATCGTGTCAGATGGTATGCAACAAGATAGAGATTCACTCATGGCGATTTCTATTGTATACCATACCTTCATAATGTATACCTCTATCATCTAATATGTGTTAATAAACAAATAATTAAACCGGAATCTTACAAACTGAAATAACTGGAGAATCAGCAAGCATTCACATATTATATTGTTATGCATAACGCCGTCTTTTGCTGTAAAATAATAAACATCTTTGGCAAAAATAAAAAGGTTAAACGGTTAAATAAAATAAGTAATGACATCGCATTGTTTATTTTACAACGCAGTTATTATAAAGGCTGATTATCATTCAGATTATTCTCAGAATAGAACAAAGCTGAGCATAGAGACGTAGTTAAGCGTAAAAAATGAGCATGAACGCGCACACTTACACAAGATTGATTGGAATCGACATTCTGACCTTCATTGACACAGAATGTGGAAATAACATAAGCAACGTGTATATACGTGTGTGTATATATATATATATAATTAACATTATTCATCGAAATCTGGGGAGGTTCGGGACTAGCGTCAAATCGGGACACTAACCTATATATTCCATTATTGTAAAAGCTACTCCAAACAGGGCGTTAAGTCACAATCCATGTCGCGTTTACTCTCGTTCCGGCCAAACATTGCTACCTTCACTTACGATGATTTGATTAAGGCTTTCGCAAGGGCTATAGAGGAAGTTTGATACTAGTTGAGAGTCACTATTAGAATTGATTGGTCATCAACACGGTAGAGGAATATTATTCGCATAAAGCATGGATTAGAAATGGAACTTAAAATGTTATTAACAAAGGTCACATGAATATGCTTTGAGGATAATCGAAAAAACTGCATTGGGGAAAAATATTAACAAAATCTTTTGCCCCTTTTCTTACAGTAATTTGGGAAATTATTATAAAATGTTTACGTTAAATGAGCTCTATAAAAAATATGAAATGAACTACGTGCAAATTGCTTTAATTAGAACAATAATTTAGTTAGCTTTGTTGGGCCTAGTGGATAAAGGCCCGGCATCCATGCACGGCGTCGCGAGCGGTCGTAGCTTCGTATCCCGGCACGTACCACTGGGTTTATTCAGGTTAAGTACGTACACCACACGCTCAGCGGTGAAGGAAAGCGTCGTGAGAAAATCAATACGTATTAATAGAAATGTCATACTAGTGCTGTGAGAGCGGCGTTCAGCTTAGGTACTGGTTACGACATGACTAGATAATTTACTTATATATACTAATAATTTATATATAGACAGGAACTAGATAATTTTTCTTCGACTGCATATACAACTTGTGCACTCCCATTTTTTCACGCCAACGTAGACCGCTGTCGAGACTTCCGTGGACCCTAGGCACTTTCGGAATCACTGGTAAAACGAAGAATTTTCATTTTTATTTTATCAAAAAAATATATACTATAATAACATGTACTGCAAAATCTTTGGAACTAATCTCCTCATATCACTGTAATACCACCACACGGAATCAATAATTCCACGGCTAAAGTAAGCGTTTCTATTTATAGAAGCAATATGCACGTCGATAAAAATAACTAAGCCAAATCAAAAACAGAGAAAGGCGGCACGCATCGTCCGTCTAAGCGTCATATCGTCCTGAAATAGCATCGCGACCTGCACCCAAACGGCGACAATGGCGACCTAGGGATGCTAGACTGAAAGTTTTACCCCTATAAGGGGACTTTCAATATGAAAATGGGAATTTTGGTAGGTTTTAGGGAAAAATTTGCTAATAAATTCTAACTCAGATGAAAAATTTAGAGAAATTGGTGATTTCATCATCATCATCAGCTCAAATTAGTCCACTGCTAGACTTTGATCTCTCCTAACGAGCGTCAATCGGTCTTCGACTCTTCTCATCCAGTCCCTTCTGACCGCATTCCACAGGTCGTCGCCCCAACCTGCCAGGGGATGTCGCAGTGCCCTATGCATACCGATTTGTGGTCTTCACCCGCCTGCTCCAACAAGCATCGGTTTTTCGGCACACGTGACCAGCCCTCTGGCACTTCATCTTCCTAATACGCAGAGCTATGTCGACAACGTTGGTTCTCTGTTTATACCTAATGATAACCTCATTTCGGACTCATCCTTGAGAGAGATGCCCACACATTGCATTGTCCACTCCATCGCACGATGAGTGGCCTTAAAAAAGTCGATTAGCCCAATCGTTAGTGTCCAGGTCTTGGCTGCGTACGATAACTAATAGGACGCAAGGTTCAAAGCTTTAGATGATTTATATGATTACACATGCCAAATTATATTACTGCTAATGAGTGGCGAGGATGTAATGACGACTTAAAAACTATTTAAAAAATCTGTTTACATGCAATTTGATTACAATATATTTCATGAATATTTTCTTAACAAAATCCTTTTCTTTTATAGGCGTTTAATTATTTTATTATACATGTAAGGATTCATATAGCATAAAACTAACAAACACATGCAGTCGTGTGGGTTATCTACTATTTAGAGTCATCAACTGACCAGACGTATAAATAGCAGGTGAAATGAAATGTGTGACGTTCTGCTACGAAATGGCTGGATGATAAGAGCAAGGTTGCGAGACGTAATCGGGTGAACTTGGCAAGGATCGAAGACGACAATACAATATGGTTAAGGCCTGCACAGCGAGCTGAATAAAGCTGCAAATGATAATAATCCACTTATAAGTTTTTCAGGGTCTTAAAAGAGCAATATGTTTAATTAAAGGGGAAATATCGCTAACATCTGGCAACACAGTGGTGACCGTATTAGTGCCGTGAGTCAGGCGGGAGGATACTCCGCGTCAAAGTATGTACGGTCGCTCTTCCGGCCGAGGCGCGGTGTGCCCGCGAGCATTACAATTGATCGCTTAAGTGGAAAGGGACGGGTCAATTGCATGTTTAATACGGGTTACCACAACTTCCTTACACATACACTATTTACTTCCACCCTTCGAAAAGATTAGGCCGCTATAGACGATTCGCACGAGGGGCTGAGGAATATGGAACCCCAGGTCCGGCTGGCAGCGAGTAGAGATCGACACCTCAGAGCTTATAATAATCAGTAGAAGTTTGACACTGGGGCCGCCACCCTCACTGCGGCACTGAAAATCTTATGCAGTATTTTCCCCTGAAATACGGGTTAATGGAGCAGTCCTTTTATACTGGTGATTTATGAGGAGGCAGATATTTAAGGACACAATCATTTGTACCTTGTTGCAACTAATAAATATATTAATAGCTATATGCCCTGACAAATCATAAAGAAACATTATTGAACCAATGAGAATTGATCCGTAACCAGTGCCGACACCGCAGCGCGAGTGATTGGCGAGTAAAGTTCTTTTTACGTAATTTTAGGTAAACAGGTATTGGGTCGTTTTCCCTTAGGACAGGCAAAAAACATTTTTCATAATTAATTGTTATTCATACATTAATTTATGAAATAGTCCCTAAATATGTTGACTACAAGTAGCTTTGTATTGACGGAAATATTAAGATATCACTATTATTACATGTTTGGAATTAGAATCCAAGGGCGGATATAAATCCCTGTATGTCTCCCTCGTCGATAAAATCACTTGTGTGTAGTTAACACAGATTCACAGGCATGCACACAATGCATCCGCCACGTTCGACTGTATCGCGGTGACACTTGACGCCCGTCGTGCTGACTCGCACAGGCCTCTCGCGCGCCGGGATCAGTTCGAGTACTGCCGCCTCTTCAAGGTCTACAGCATTACGCGTTTGATAAAGGATTACGGCCAATCTGATGGTAAGCACAGTGTAGTTCACACGGTAACGATTACTGCGGGACGAGATTCCATTGACATCCGCAGTGCTCGCCTGCCGCCCCTGGGATTTGCCGTGGGTGCCGGCTTGTCCAAAGATCCAGGCCAGTGCTCACTCCATCGAGCCACTGTATAAAAAATAGTACTCATTTTTTCACAAAAGGCCTTGAAGCACTCGTATGCATCGCAGCTGTTCCGATATGAGTCACTGCGATTTAGAAAGGTGAAAACAAACATTTAATTTAATATAATCATACAAATTAGTAATATATTTATACTAAATCATTCTCGAATCTCGATGTGCGGTCGCTGCCGCGCGGAATAATTTGTCAGCCTCGTAACGTAACGGTACTTGCTAAATATTACATATACTCGAATATTAATTTATTTTAATTAGAAGCAACAGCGATCTCGATTGCTTGCCGCCATAGAATTAGAACCTGTAAAGAATCACATATACGCGCGCTAAACATGCAGCCAATGGGATGTTCTTAACTAGAGCAACAAACAACGATCTGTAGCGATATTACGCGCTATAATCTTTGGTTTTTAATTACATTATACCGTTTCTGTGCCGCACTCGTAACGATAAATGCAGCAGAGTAAAAAAAAACAAGATGGGCGAGAAAGAAAACCATTTATTTGGCACATAGTGGAAACACAAGGTGGAAACAGCAATGGGAATACACTTTGCTGTGATGATGCGTCAAATGGAAGTCAGCTCAGCAAACGCCAGGTGACTAGTTGAGTCAGCTAGAGTGGATTCTCAGCTGAATGAAGAATGAGCTTACGTAAACATAAGAAATATATTGCTACACTTTTAACCGCGCGTTTTCCACTAAATTGACTTTCCATGTAATTTTAATTTTAATGGTTGCGGTACTTTCGCAGATCACATAGTAAAATATGAATACTGGCTCGTAACTATTAAATGGTTTTACAAAGCGAAGGGTAATTGAAAATATGAAACTTAGCCCCTAAAGACGACGCTATAGCTATTTAAAAATCTATCGTATTCACCGCTGAGAAACGAATGTTACGTCTCCTTATTATCATTATCGGTAGATCGTTTTTTCATTAATTAATAATGAATCAAAATGAAACTTTTTTTGTTCCCGTCTCGGTACAGCGAGCACGCCACGTCTGATATAAGCATGGTGCAGTTCCAAACACAGCTACATCTATAAATAGTAAAGAAAACAAGCGACAGTCGCAGTGATCATGCCGCCCTGAACAATTATCTCTTCACGCTAAGACCTAATATTATAGCGCGGTGGAAACACATTCGCCGGAAGACCATTCCACAGCTCAGCGACGTGGCTGCAGTAGAAGTTAGAAAACTTCTTTGTCCTAGCCGGGATATGAGTTGCCGTCCGATGCAGCTGTCCGCAAACTCGCGCGCAAGGTTGTGTTATGGAAAAGAGAGGGTGGAACAAAACTAAATAACTCTTTCGAACACTCGCTGTGATACAGGCGATAGAAAACGTTTAGTGAGGCAATATTTCTGAGTAATGAGAGTTTACAGATGCAAAAAAATGTGATGTGTGCGTTAAGTCTAAGAAAAGCCAGAGACGCAGCCTTAGGGGCAATCTTTGAAACAGTAGATAGGTAAGTAACAGTAACCAAGCATATGATAATTCAAAGCGATGTCGGCCCATTGACCGAGAGAGGAATGCGGCCGCCGACCGCCAGGGCTGCCGCGACCCGGTAATACGGATCAACGAGCGCTTACCCGACAACCATAAAATAAGAGAACAAACATTTTTTTATAGTAAACCGACTTACACTGAGCCTCAATCAACCGTGATAGAAATATTACAATAAACCAGGGCATCGGCCCGCGTCGTCATTTAAAGTCGTTCGCATTATAAGCCGCACATAATAACGCCGTAAATTTTCTACTGCAGATTATCAACTTACAGGCTTAAATACATTTTGTTGTACTAGTTCGACAAAGTGACTACAACAAACCTGATAGAATGTAAAGTTCAATCCAAGAATGGCGGACACCACCAAGGGACGTGAACCCTTTGACACTCGTTAAAGCACTCATACCGCGACAGATGGCTTAGAAGATGTATGTAAAATACTGGAAGTACACAAGATTAACCCATTAGCGCGCAACTTTTAAAAATTAAGAAAAACAATTATTTTTTTATAAAAACTTTTCAATTGTAGTTAAGATATACAATAATAAAAAAAATGCTTTTGTAAGGAATTATAAAAATATTGTCTGTTCTATAAACTGTTCTATAAGGACACTGGTAATTAAGCATATCACCTCTATAAAAGGTATATAAAAGCTCAAAATGACCTTTTTTATGTAATGTCCTATAAATAGGATGCTGGGGTACAATGGGTTAAGCACCCGCTTGAGTGACCACACTACGATGGTCTCGGAATTTATGTGCTGTAGTCACGACTCAGTTTGCGAACTTCATTGTAGATTTATATTTGTAATTATCTTTCGATTATCATAAGTCACTACTAAGATCGCTATTAAATCGGTTCGCCGTAGGTAAGATAATATTACCGGGCAGTGGACTTAAGGGAGTCTGCTGCCCGGATGAGACGGAGGCGGAGCACCCTCTGATCGAGAGGTCCGGAGAAGTGTGCTCTTTGGATCTACCTCTCCCAGAAGAGGAGCCTAAATAGGGTATTCTTCCCCAGGCTACTGGAACAATTAGGTTGCCCAGGGCCGGGTAGAATGATTAGAGGGAGAGCCCGGGTTTTTAGTCAGTAGGACGGTTAGTCTGACGCAACGGGGTCGCTGCCCTCATAGCGCCCTGATGGTCATATGTAGATTTTTCCTGGATTATCACAAAAAGTATTAAGATATCAAAACGATATTGCAGTCTAGTGTTCCCACTTTAGTTCCTTAATATGATAACTCTGAAGGATCAAGCACATCCTTTTTAAAAAACGTAAAGATACCACCCAGATAGATGAATATTAGTAAAGGCGAGTACCAGCCCTGCGGATTATCTATACCGGACTGCCGTACTGTACCTTTAGTACATAATTAATGATTATACGGATCGGTATGCGTCGACAAACGAGGCAAAGCCGCTCCGAGAGCACCAGTTTATCATGTCAATAGAAGGCTTTATACTTCTATATTTAAAATATTAATATGTCTGATATTTAATGCGTAGTGGCGTGCAGCAAAAGTCCAAAAAAGAAGCACCTACACTCAAACATAGTCCACGATCGTTAAGTTGATATTTTTGGCCGACAATTTAAAACTAGAGAACAGATAGATAGAGGACCACTACAAATCTAACCTTCCGAAGAGATCTTTTCAACATTACAATTAAAAATGAAATCATATTTCATTTACAAACGCAATTTACATGTTTGACTGTACGTAGCCACTGAAAAATTGGTCTCACCAAAACATCGAAGAAATTTTAAGAAATCACAGCTTTGTTCCTGTCAGTGATTAAATAAACATACCTCAGTATCAATATTTATCATCGTATATCTCAACAACATAAGGTATAAATCATTTCGACGCGAAATATATATCAGTAGGGTAGAAAAACAAAGTTAGTAAAACAACAGCGGTTTCAGTAGCGTACAGCCCGCTGCGGCATAGAAACAAATTCTACCTTGTCATGAACGAGTTATTTTATTGAAGCAAAATAGGCTATTTATAATAATAATATATCGTCACGAAATATCCTAATCAGGGAGAGCCAGTATACATTAGAAACTGTCTCCATACTGTGCGTGTACTAAAAACCATCCAGAGATAGAATATATCAGAATCTCTTATTTTAATTACAAAACGGTAAATATCATAATCGTTATAATTTACAGGCGAACCCTTGACTTCTATCACAGCCGGTGGAAGGTGAAGATGAGGCCGACATTGTAATGCGTCCGCCCAACAAATGCCTATTCACTATTCTGTTGAAGGCTCCCAAGTCATAAGAACGTGGCGACATGCTCGCTGGATGCATATTCCACCGCTTAGTTGTTCGGTGTATACGTTATTTTTGAATTTTTGGAATATAAAAAAATGTTTAAGAAAAAATTTTTGATAATCTGTGCGTGCTAAGTCCGGGGCATTTGAACGAAGTGTGTGTAGTTATTGTTTTGTTAGAAGTTAACAGGTTAAAAAAACCAATAACCATACAATGAAAAATAAAAAAAAAACACTAGAAATATACCTATTACCAAACAGGTGTAACATTATGACAGACAGAGTTTTCATAAAAGCAACATACATACGTGACTAGCACGTGAAAATGTATAAATCTATTTAAAACCAGACGTAAGTCGTAAAGCCGTAAAATTATCGTAAAAAACTGTTTCAAACATGAAAACAGAATAAAAATCGCGTTCAATTTATAAAGCAACAACTACAGACTTTTTTTACATGAATGTAATATTTTATCGGAAGAATTCTTTGTTTGGGGTTTCGTACCTCAAAACATACCATTATACAATCATTTAATCATCCATCCTTTTGTCTGTCGAGCCCAGGAACGCGTCGACGTATCAAGGTGCAATTATTATCAAATGCTCACGTCGCAATAATCATGCCAGCCTGCACGAATATCTCTTCACGCCTCGTTTAAAGGAGCCAATATCATAGTACGGTGGGAACACGCTCGCCGGAAGACCATTCCACAGCTCAACGACTCGGCTGCAGCAGGAGCTAGAGAACTTGTTAGCGCCAGCCAGCGGACATGAGTTACCGTTACAGTTAGATTTCTAAATCAACGCAATTTAATGATAGGGACATTTACGCCGCATATTTTGATATTCGCTATGGAATCAAAACCTATAGAGTACTTCCTGTTAGTCAAAAGGCACGGAGTTCCATAAGGAACAATGTTCTGTATTTACACTGGTAATACAGGCGGGCAAAATGTAATCAAATTAATGAAAAACGATTACGGTTACGTTTTGCGTTTTTCATCATTAATATGACCCTATTTTGCTCATCTATGTTTTAAATACTACGGAATCCTCAATTGCATACAAATTTATGACTCCCTACTGTATTGAAGGGAATTAATCATGATTACAGAGCAACAAAATTAAAATTACGGCTACATTTAGTAATCGCTAATCATTAACCAGATTACATTTTGCCTATCTCTGACTGGTGACGAAGTAAATATTATAATCGATTTGTTTATAGTGCCGTTCTTATACACAGTGCACTTTCCATCAGGTGCAATGTAGTCACAATATCGAACCGGTATAAACAATTCTATAGTCAGCGCACAGACTACGTTATTTTTGGAACCATTGCCCAGGTACGCAATATATCCCGCGGCACTCACTTCGAACATGACAACGACCGATTGGTACATTCAGGATTATTGTTTACTTTGATTTTAATAATGAATTGCATAAGCCTGTCTTGTTTCGACATTAGACCGTGTATGTACGGCTCCTTTCCCTCTCCTTCAATCGATTGATTTCATTTGAATTTTAAAATCACGATCGCCTTGACCATTGAACCAGTCACCTTGGCCCGGGAACGGGCGCGCGGCTCATTCGATTGAGCATATCTCTGAGCATCAGACAATAGGCAATGGTTTTCGCCTGACCCCAAATCAAAGAGATCAGCCTCATTGCGCACGGAGTCACAATGATCACATGATTTGCTTGTACTGCTCTTGAATACTGAGGGTTTTTTTTTTTTTTTTTTTCGGCGTGTCCTACGTTGGTGGCCTGGGAAAGACCTTCACAACAAAACCGGGCTTGGTGGGCGAACGCAGAGGGCGCTCAGCCAGCGAAATTTATGGGTTGGGCGGTTACGCAAGGGCACCCCTGTGGGTACGGGCACCCCTGTGGGTACGTACTGAGGGTACATGATTTAATATAACAATGTTTTTATTTTAATATGAAAACTGATCGCCGTTCTCGGGGCACGCAATATTACGCAATGCATTTTTATTAAATGCTATGCGGGTTTCCTCAGAATTTTCGTTCACCGGTGAGTTTGTCTTACGCTGGCTGGATAATGTGACTACAGTGCACCTTATGGTAAGCACAGTGTGGTACAAAAACGAAAGCGACCATCACAAAAAGAAAATCCATTAACAGCTTCCAACGTCATGTCGGCCCACATATTCGAGTAATTTGACGTACTTGAGATGATCCCGAAACGCGACAGGCCAAAGCGAGTTCTTATGATTATGATCTTTACATTGTAGTGTAGCCATGATCCAGTTAGAGCAATCGCCGCACCACGACAAAACCCAGAGGTACTCGCTGGGAATCGAACCTATGACCATTCACTCTGCCGCACATAGATCCCAGTGAGGCAACCTCAACTATACTCGCATAAATAAAACATAATTATAAAGAACAAAACACATGTGCGATAAAAATCATTACGTAACGTAATATTTTTACATTATAAATATTATTTATGAGTGGCTCGAACTAATTAACAATTTGTTATACATTTCACGCTTGATTATTTCATTGAAAACGTGTTATATGGAATAATATTGTTATCGTTAATAGCCCGTTTGTTGCTCACCCGGGGCAAAACCCTGCGTAGGTTGGCCAGACGGGCCGTAAGGGCGGTCGCCTCGGTGTGGCAGAGTCCCCCGGAGTGCCTCTCTACTCGCTGCCGGCCGGCCCTGGGGGATACATATCCCTCCAACAACGCAGTTATCGAATGGCTCTAGCCTCCATCGCTGGGAGTTTTTTTTTATAATGTACCGGGGGGCGTTGGAACCTCAATCAAACCTTATGGAAAATAGAGTCCAACGATGTACCACGTCTAACCACAGATACCTATTCACTCTTCTCTTAAAGTCTCCCAAGTCATAAGGTGGTACTATGGTCGCTGGAAGCTTAGTCCACTCCTTAGCTGTTCGCAGCACGATGAATGCAGAAGCGAACGTTTTCGTGCGGATATAAAAAACGTCCATCACATACGGATGGTATCGGACACGATTTTTAGTGGTTTTATGATGAAATAGGGCTGATGGAATCAAAGAATGTAACTCTTGAGAAGACTCTCCACTGTGCAACCGGTTAAAGGCGGTGCGAGTGTACAGAGCCCACTCTTTAGCGTCTCTCTGGCAGACGGCGCGCGGGACACACACACACAAACGCACCGGCCCAGCCTCAGCGTCTGCCTCTTCCGGTCGACAATGAGCCATATTCAACTGCTTTGTCGGCTGCGAACATTTACGTGTACATATACAGGAACTCTCCATTAGAAACTTATTTTTAAATAGACGATGAAAGTTTACAGCATCACCGATAATATAATTAATTCTAAAAATATACCGAAATAGATAATTACCACTGAAATTAAATGTGCAAATATGTACGTAAATGGGCAAATCTATTATTGATAATATGCATCACGTTGCATCATTTTCGGAGTGAGCAGAGTTACTTGAGCAGTTGTACTCGTATCTACTTTCCCCTCCCAGAGATGAAGCCAACACAGGCTGGTCGCTCACCGACCTTCTGGATAAATATGGATTCCCAGGCCCGAGTGGAGTATTTGGAAGGACGCCCCGGGGGTTTTTGGTCAGTAGGAGTCTGACACACTAGGGTCGTCGCCCTCACAGTGGCCCTGACAGCCCTATGCAGGATTTGACTCAGGATTACCGAAAACATTTTTTTTTATCTACATGGCGCTAATCTGTCGTGGCCAACGCGACCAGTAAAACAGCTGATCGCCGTTCTAAGACTGCAACACTGGTCCACATGTCCTTGTTGTCAGATGCTACGCGTGTTTCCTCGCGATGTTTCCCTCGCCGGTGAGCTTGCGATGCTAAGTACGCCACTTAGCACATAGTAACTATTATATACGACAACACATTTCAAATGAAACACAATAAGATACAGCAGTCAGTTTTATTTTATGATTTATAGGCAGACGCTTGACCTTTATCGCACTTGGTGGGAAGTGAAGATAAGGCCAACGATGGCCCGTGTCCGGCCAACAAGCGCCTAATCATTCTTCTTTTAAAGGACTCAAATCGCAAGAACGTGAAGAAATAGACGCGGGGAGTGCTTTCGACTTCTTCGCTGTTCGCATTATGAATATAGAAAGGATTTTTTTAATGCGGATGTAGGGAATATCCATCATATAAAGGTGGTATCGAACACGGCGTCTAATGGTTTTTTAGTAAAATGGAGAAGGTGGTTTTACCTTTGATACTTTATACATAGGTAAACTCCCAGGTGGTGCTAAACGGGCAGTAATAAGGTGGTAGGGTACCGGTGCTTGACTGGACGCTACGGGCAGTCGCGTTTCCGGCTCAGTTCTGGTATGTCCAGTTGATCGCCACGTACACGTCAGTTTGAACATAGTTCTAAATGCCTACGACGTTCCATGAACAGAGCTTGGCTCCGCAGAGAGTACAGAGGCCGCGACTTATCGCGCGCGGGAACTTGTCCGATAAAAAATTGCTATAACTTGTTTAATTTATGTCTTGTTATTGAAAACAATGTAAATACACAATGTATCAATACTACTTTGACAGCAATACTAGGAAAATCGACTGTTATAATAAAAGTAATAATAAATGTATTTCTTCAAAATTCTGTGAAACGTAATAACACTCGGAAACTTGGAAAACGCAGGTAATGACCACCAAAAATTCAACGATTAAAGCTTTACGTACTAGGAACATGTCAGGCAAAATGCCCACTAGACCGAACGGTACAAGCTGAGTGGTATAATCTGGTGCGTGTAGAAACGCACCTAAACATCGCCCACCTTTCAAAATGACTAAACTGCATGTTAACCGGTAAGAGACAAAGAACCTATCAAGAGCCTAGGTCGCGTGGCCGTTCGGCATATATGACTGAAGTTAATGTTTAGTTAGGTAACTATGAGACATACACTTTTATAGTTCATCTGAAATTTAAAAGACGTCACTAACGATGGAAATGATACGGTACTTTCTAAGATGCCAAAATGAAGCAGATGAGATAGACAAATATTTTAGAAAATATTAAAAATAACTCACCTTTAGAACCACTGAACAGCCAAGAGTTCTGCTTCAGAGAGTCAGAATTCTTCTTCAATAATATTGGAGTCTGCTCGACGATGCTGGCCTGCCTGCTCCTGCTACCGGGCTGCGCTTTCGCGCCCTTCTTCTTTCCTTTCTTTAAAGTTCCGCTGTGAGACTTCCTCAGCGTGTTCACTTTGAGAGACTGACTCTTCCCCCTTACTTTACTTTTACTTCGCGATGTCTGCCGGCTCAATCTTCTTCTGTGCTCTGCTATCTGCTTCGGAGTGGGCGATTCGTCATCCGAATCGCTTTCCGCCGGGGGTCGACTCTTTTCACATTCCGAAGAGTGCCGTTTCTCAAAATCTAGAAACAGTTTTGTGTAATTTAGTATCTCCTCTATGGTCAGAACTTTACCACCGTCTTCAGCGACTGCCTCTATTGGAGTTGTCGTGGTCGAAGTCTTCTTCCTCCTCAAAAAACTTAAAGCACCGACTGAGGATCTCTTGCTAGACTTTCTCGCTTTCGGCGGTTCTGTGGTACTTATCTTTCTGTTGTTCTGACTCTTATCCTTTTTGCTATCTTTTCTTAGCTGGTCCAGTTTCATCGAGGACCCATGCATAGAGTCCCGGTCTTCCTCGCTCCAGAGGCTCTCTCTGGACTTTTTCTTGTCGAAGTTTCTGTCATGGCGATTCGCATCAAACCATTCATCACCTAAATTCTTGACTATTTCTAAAGGGTTTGAAAGGGATAGCGCCTTTCGGTGGCCCTTCTTCCTAGTCTCGACTTCTTCATCGGTGACGGCCAATTTGAGGGACTCCTTGCTAATGGCTGGCGTCTTGAGGCGCGACAGAGCGTCATCGCTGGCGGATATCGCGTCGCTGTGCCCGTCGGCCGACTCGTACAGTGACTCGTCGCTTTCATCTCTCCGCTCTGTTCGGACGTGGTATATTTCAATGCGGGCGCGGTCAGCGGTCAGCCGGATGTGAAATAATTTCTTTGCCATTTTAAGTAATATCGTAAAACGTTTATACTGAGCCGAATGTTTCATTACGGATCATAAGCACCTGAATACATTTAAAATGGAAAGTGTTTCATAAGAAAATGTTAATTAGAATTTCAATTCAATGTTTGTTTACGGGCTCTGTGCGGGTTCATGAACGTATAATGTCAATTCCGACTTGAGAATGTTTCTAATTTCTCTTGCGATATATTTCATATTGCAAGAGAACTGTATTATTATCGTAACGATTACAAAACACCTGTATTATACGAGCAAGCTGAAACACTTAAGACAATATTCAAGTTATGTTTCACTAGCAATAACTTACACTTTCTATAGAAAATTATAACATTTTATCGCTCTAACGTTATTCATATACAGTGATACTCGCGTGCTTATGCATGGGAAATGAAAACAGAGGAAGGTGAGCGCTCGTGCCGCCGTTATGCCCTCCACTTAATAGTATCATCTATTACTACATTTTATATATTTTTAACAATTATTTTACAAAACCGAGATGATAAAAAATGACATTTTGATTGTGTATTTTATTGCTTATAGATATTTCTAATAAGATGTATCACGACCGGGGTATCGCTTCACGAAAGTCAGCGCTGCAGACTTCCTCTGTGCCTTTAAGATGATGGAGGGCCCATTTTCGCCAAGTTTATATGTTTTTGTATTTTCTTTTATTTCTGTATGTTGTTTGTACTACTGCAGTTAAATTTCCGGTTTTTGTTAGTTTGTGGCACATTTACACTTAATGACATATATAAAATGTATTCGTATAGACCAGGGATCGGCAACCCAAGGCTTGCGAGCCACATTCGGCTCTTAGGATTTGAAGCTGCGGCTCTCTTGTTCCAGACGCAAATATTATATTACAAAAAAAAAAACATCTAAATATCGTTCTGAATCGACAAATGAATAGATGATTCGTTTTGTATCAAAAAACTATATTTATGCAAGTACTGTTTTTTTTACATAATTGTGTAGACAATAGTGCGCATCATATAGAAATGCAGACAGAGCACACGGAGTCATATCAAAGCCTCGTGAGAATAATTGCATGCATTAAGACACACACGCATTCACATCAGTGAAACAGGCACCGATGGAATAATGTCCCTTTAACATGGATGTCATTTCAATTGTTTTTGTTTTTTATTTCAATCGCGTTCATCCTAAACCGTATTTAGCAATGCCATTGCGTACGCGGATACAGAGCCCCACATAAACGATTAATTATACCTTTAATTCTACAATTATTCTTCAACTATCCTTACTTGATTACCAATCAATACTTTTAAAATATAAGTTCAATGCACCAATACAATTTATGCATTGTCAAGGTTGTTAGATCGAAATACTTTTGTGTTTCTCTATCTCATATTTTTCTCGCGTCGTTGAGCTGTTGAATGCTTTTATGGCGAGCGTGTTCCCACCGTGCTGTGGTATTGCATCCTTTAAACGAAGTGTGAAGTGATATTCGTGCAGGCCGGCATGATCGCTGCGACTGTCGATATGTTTGACTATTGATAGTCGTAGTCGTTTTTTGGACCGCACCGTGCTTACCGTCAGGCGAGGGGACACTATGCCGAGTATCCATACTACTGTTCTGCTATTAACATATATTTAATATTCAATTTTCATCTGAAGGACAGTCGATTATAATGAAGCCAAAAATAAAACGGCATCCTAAGATACGAGTTCTTGGAACGAATAAAACTAATCGAGGACATAATTCAATGTTATCTCGATACAATGAACCGCTGTGTAGAGGGAACACTCAGTGATCGATTGGCATTTAGAGATCATCAGTCATCACCACGTAAAAACAGTTTTGGATATTACCATAGAATTAAAGAAATACGTGGAAGACTCTAGTACGAAACGCACGGAGAAACAAACATATTTTCTACAGTATGTTATAAGAGCCCTGCCCGACCTGTGAAGGCGTTGCTCAATATCGATATTAGATTTTATTTAAGTTATCCTTTTTAGTTAAAGGACAATAAACGAACCCGAATAAAATAATAATAAAACCTAATTAAATTGAAAAGAACCATATAGCATCACAAAGAGCATGAGTAGCTCGTGAATAAAGGATAAAAGAAAAAGCAAAAGATGCAAGTAGGTCATGACATCCAAAGAGTCATGACTCCAGTTGATCGCAAGCACTGTTTATCAATTAAATCGTTTCATTGGTCTTTAAACTGATTTTAGCAAGATTTTGATTTTGATTTTTTGATTTTTAAATAATTTTATAGGACGACAACATTTTAATATTCATGAACAATATCATGTTTTGATGTATTTCGGTACTGTCAACGTAACACCGATATGCCTCTTTCGCGTCGGACAGGGTTTTCAAAACACAGTGTATATTTTCGCAAGCACATCTTGTTCTGTCATGTTTTCTTTTTCTTTAACCATATCGCATTTTTTATTTGTAGTACGACACAGAAAGGACATAATGTACTTAAAAGCAATAATTAATCACGAAGCGTCTATTCGCGACAGATTATTGAAATTCATATTGTTTTTTTAAATATTTATTTGTAGGGGCTTTTGTTATCGAAACACTAAAAAGCCATATTGTACATACATATTTTTAGCGTCGCTTGTGGCCCATGTGTGCGGTTTCTACATATTTCCTAATACTATGTAACAACGCTAATACGACGACAGGCGAGCTGAAGGCACCTAATTAGTTGTCAGGTCCTGCCTAGCGTTTTTATTTGGTTTTACTAATGGGCAAATACGAAGGTAAGGAATAATAATATGACAAAAAATAAATATGTATGCCTTCTTTACGGCGAGGCGAGTGCTCGACTGTTAATGTACTATATGTATATGATGATGATGTCCTAGCCGGGTTCGGCCACGGCGACTGTTTCAACGCCGATTAAGAAAATCAAGGCCCAGTTTTCGGAAACAGTCAATTGCGCAGGAGATATTTAAGTGCATAACTGGACGCGCAGCCAGAAAAGCACTCTCTCGTCCGAGCTCCCTCAGGCCCGATGGAATGGAGAACCAGTACGATCGGGAGGGAGCGGGATGCAGGTTTGGGCGAGTTTTCCCTTCTCCAAACACCTGGTTGAATTGCGGTGTTAAAGAGATACCTTAGTCGCCTTTTACGACACCTCAGCAAGAAGAGGGGGGTGCTTTTCTATTCTGCCGGCAGCCACCACAGCTAATATATGATATGTATATATCTCATTATCTACAGACAAACGCTTGAAGTCAACCAAAGCTGGTGGAAGCTGAAGATAAGGTTGACGATGGAACGCGCTTCTTCAACAAATACTTATTAACTCTTAATGGCTTTTAAATCATAAGGACGTGGTTCATGGAAGCATATTGCGCACGCACCTTTGCTGTTCGCGTGACGAATGTATCAATAGTCGCGGCGATCATGCCGGCCTGCGCAGATATCTCTACACTTCTTTCAAAGGCGCCAATACCACTGGACGGCGGTAACGCGCGCCGGCAGAACATTCTACAGTTCAACGACTCGGCAAAAAGAATTACAGAACTTTTTTAATGAGAAGAGAGAAAGAGAGAGAACTTGTTTAGAGTTCTTCTTTTCTTTGGTCTCGGTGCGAGCGCATTCCCACCGTCCTATGACATGGGGCGTTTCAAACGAAGCGTGTAGACTATCGAGAGGGATTTCTTTACTGTTTGTAGTCGTCGCCGGGTTTTGGACTGCATTATGCTTATTATCAGGCGTGCTTTGGTCAGGATAAATAAAAGTAAGTCGAGGTTTGCTTGTAGACAAAAACATCGTCGGATATGCCGCGTCACGTAATCCTGTTAGCGCATAGATAAGACCTTTATCAATGAGCTTGCTTAACGGAGATAAGCAGATTTATCCCAAGCGTTGTAATAATTGTTTACCCCGGCACATGGTACACAGGGAGAATATAAGTCAGTTAAGGTACACCTCGGATGCGGGCAGTTGCGACGCGGCAGCGGCTACCAGATCGGGGTATACCCATATATGTATATGCATTTATGCATAAGCGACCGCAGCGGGCCGCACTCCGCAGCACGGTCGCGGTTTGTCGGGTCGCCTGACAACGCTGCACAGTCGGTACACATGTGACGGCGCGCTATCCTCAACACCCGCCAACGGGCAAGCGCCCATCATTGAAACTCTACTATATAAATGTCTCACTCACTACTCTAAGAAGCTGGCTGAGCGCCTTCTATGACATTAGTCCATCAGAAAGAAAAAAAACTCTAAGATATCACCTAGTCGGCAACGGTTGATCGGTGCACGTGTTGCAAAGTAATCGTTTGCAGTGTTCATTTTGTGACACTCATACTAAATTACAATAGCTAATGGGCTAACAATGGAATTCGATAGTTAATCAAATTGTTAAGGAAACGTGAAGGTGGATCAAGTGGATTGTGAAGACTTCGTTATTCTAATGGATGCGCCTATAATATAATCACACATTGGACGGAACATCGCGACTCGCGAGTCGGGGATAGGTACCTTTATACTTGATTTCTCACGACTTAAGTATAGTATAGACGGTGAGAAAGGGAAACATAAATGGCGTAACTCATGAGACTGTTTTTTTTTTGTAACAATAATAATAATTTATTTTCTTCACAAAGTACAAATGTTCTAACTGAACTAGCGCCCACTGTAAGTATGGCATTACGGCTGCGGTACAGGTCAGCAGTGGCACCTCGCACGCGCTCACTCAGAGCCGTTACTAAAATAACATCACTGCCCATTTACGTGTGTATATGAATGTTTACGCGCGTGTCCATGTATATATTCGCGTAAATTGCAAATTATGTGTTTGTAAAATTATTAACTTGAAACGTATTTAATTTAAAACTTTCTTACGTTACATGGGATAGCAATTAAATGAATATTTATAAATGTGATCAACTTATACGGTGCTTCGTAGAATTCTGTGACACTGACCATTTGATGCGAAAGATAAATAAGTTTGCAGTAATTATTTTATTTAGTGCTTAGGTAAATTTATCATACATTAGACTAATTATCATTAAGCCGTACCTATTATATGAGGGTAAACAGTAAGGATGGAGCGCAGTATATCTGAATATCTATCAAAATATTATTTTTATTTTCTGTGGTAACTGTTGTAACTGTATTTACGAATACAAAAAATTGAGTGTTTATTATTAATACCATCGCGCTTTAAGCCTTCTAGAGTAAGCAGAAAGATGTATGCGCATGTTGTGGACGCCTTAATAGGAACTGTACATTGTTGATTGTAATTGTGTGTGTGTTGTGTTGTGTGAGTGGAGTATCGTACCGGCCCGCCGGCGCTGGCGAGCCTATATACAATAAATAAATAAATGTATCGAAGTATTAAATAATGAAGTGTTATCATTAACTTACAAGTAACTCTAAATGATTCTCGGGCGCTTCCGTCCTCCGTTCCTCCGCACTTTCAAGAACAACTACCAGAGTTTCTTGCAAACTTTTTCGATATATTTTGTCTTCCGAACCGGTGGTAGGTTCATTTTTCTCTCTTTTTTTATTATTCAAAGAGTTCTTAGAGTGAATTTTACAAAACAATAAACTAATACATTTTTAATTTTCGCATTTTGTATTCAATATAAATAATTCATAATTGCTTTATGCAGCCTTTAACGGACAGAGCAAGTAACTCCCCTCCCCGACGAAAACCTCGCGGAGCTTCAGTCTGCTCGTGACGATGACCCGTGTAACCAGGTCGAACGTCTATAGCTAAGATTAATTATTTATATTTTTCTTTTAAAAAAAATTTTTGGTCTAAACACCTTGGCACGCTTCAACTGCACAAAGGCATTATTTCCTCACTTAGCATTTTTTATCCTTCGTATCACGGCTCGTGTTCTGAAGAGTTGTATAGAATCATTCCACCCTTACCCGTCTATAACAGAGCCACGTGCGCGCGGGGCTGCGCGCCACACATTTACGATAACTTCTATTTCAGCTGGAACTAAGAAATTCTCTAACTCTTACTTTCGTCAGATCATTGGTCTTCACGTTTGAGCGTTTGGATTGCGCCGTATTTCCATCAAACACAAACAAATTATACAGATATAATTTCCGATCACAATAATTACTAATACAGTACACTGAAACACGGAAATGTTAAACTACACTAAATTGGATCAAATTAATGTAAAAGCCGACCGAGTTTTGCCCGAGCCACGCCCCGGCACAGTTTCAAATACAAAACGCTACGATATCCGACCGCAATAAATTCATAGCAACACGTGGGACTCGAGCACGCGAACTGGCTGCGACCCGCGTGACCCACATCACTGCCGCGGATGTCGGAGGGGGGCCCGGGAAACGACATCGGCCCTCGCCCTCTTCCTAATTTACAGGGTTATTGCCGAATTCTAAATGAACATCAGCTTTTTTGCGCCCACTTCTGAGTATAAGGCTTGTTTTATACTGGCTCGACAAAGCGGCTACAGCGCACCTGATGGACAGTGCAGTGCAGCCCAAGAATCACTGCAATCGCCAAGAGACGAGAGTCCGCTAACAGTCAGTCTGTTGGCTGCCGTTGCTTTCCATCAAGACCAATTTCTCTTTGACGAGCCAGTATAAAAAGGTCGCCGTAATGAAAGTCTCTAGGTATACAACTGAAGTCAAACCTAGCTGCACACATTAATCCCGAAGCGCACCAGGCTGAAGCGGGTGTAACGTTTTATAACGCTGATTGCATTTGTGTACTGTGGTCAGGACCCAGTTCGGGCATTTCTCTATCACCTCCGTGTCATGCCACAAGAATGTTCTCCGTGCCGCTTGTGCCCAAGTTCCACCCATGACATCATAAATATCCCCGGCTTACCTCTACGGGCCGGCACACCCTCCACTATCACCCCGTGGGGGCCTTGCTCTAACGACCATCAATACCGCGAGCCAGGTGTCCTGCTCATCGCAATCTGAATGACTTAATTCGTTTAGCGACTTCTTGGACCTCAGTGCTTATTTCGACAACAGTTTAGATTATAAACCTCTAAATATAAATATGAAATTTGATCATCAAATATATGAGTAAAATTTCTTGATTCTTCATTTACAATATCGAATTATTTTTTTCGCTCAATTCGGAGTTTTTTTTTGTTAGTAACGACATTTGTATTTTCTTCTATTAATAGTTGAAATCCAGTGTCGGTGTCCATGTAGTTGTGTATGGGTATGTGTGTGTGTGTGTGTGAAAGTACAGTATAGTCGCTATAATGAATTATAAACAATATTTCCTTAGTCATGTAGAACACTTGTCCCCAAAGGGTTGGGTTCTAATTCGGGGAACACAAGGCTTCATTTTACGCATCGAAACTACCCTACTATTATTTGAATTTATGATTATTAAACGGGGTCGTAGTTACTTGGAATAACCTTTAAACTTACAACAGGCGGCGCCGTGCGGTTTACAATGCTAGTATAGATGCTTACATATTTACAGCAAGTTATTTCTCAGCTATTTAACTTCATATTATTACTAAAATTGTAAATTTATTCAGGAAAAAAATTATAACAGTCAGTATTATAGTTATTTAATTTAAAAATTTTTCAAGTGCTTATAACACGTAAATATATCACACCTGTTTCAGAGGCAAATTAAGTACTTTAACGTTGAAAGGCAGTGAAAACACGATACGCCCATCACGGATTCGTTCATTGCACAAAAACTTATATAAAATAGGTAAATAATATAGCGAGTAGTGATGAAAATGCCCGGGAATTTTCCCAAAGTGCCCAAAACTTCCGAGAACATTTCGTTAATTCCCGGGAATATTCCCAAGAAAGTTTTGGGCACTTTGGGAAAATTCCTCGTCATTTTCATCACTAATAGCCAGGTAGTGTTTACAAGACGCGGTCGATCACGACATTGCGCCGCGCCGGTACGCAAGCGACCGCAACGCAGCATTACAGCGTTTGCGGGAGTGAGTTAGCAAAGTGTACACTCCTCAATACTACTTAAAATAACTATGAAACTAATAACTTCTCCAGTTATTACAATAATCACTAGGCTATTTTAACTCTATCTATAGCATTATATTTCGCATTCCTATCACCGACCTAACATTACCATGGCAAAGAAATCATTTCCTCGGCTCCGTTGTTCCAAGACATTCAGGAAACATCAATGCCAATACAAACCTTGTGATACGGTAATATCAAGTATGTCAGAGTACCGTCTCCTCTCCTTGTCGCTCTCTGTCGACGTCTCTCTCTCGCTGGACTCCCTCGTCGGCTGAAGCAGAGCCGGCTTCTTCTTTCTAAGTTTACCCACTACTCCATTCTCCACTGATTTCTCACTGACCGGTTTCGGTTCTCGTTTAAACCACATCATATTGTCGCTATAACATAACCGTTTTTAATAACATCACTGATAACTCCAATAACTTAGCTTACTAACACTTATTTAGCTATTTGTAAAATGAATCTGTTTTAGGCTGTTTCCCGCAAACTGGAACAACGAGTAGCCTGTGAGACGTCGTTGGCAAGCCGTGTTGGGTTATTTTGATATAATCGTTGCACATTATCTACGTAAAAGCATTGTCGCCCTGCGGTTTATTTCGTTGAAATATTGGACACAATTTCATTATGCGTTTAGAGTCGTCATAAAGTTAAATTAGTCTTTCACAAGTTTTAATTATATTTTCGATCGACAAAAAACAAATACCTAAAAAGTTCTTAGAAAAATAAATCTATCTGTGGAATTCTAGAAACTATACGAAGAAACAACTTTTTGCTAGATAATATTTTGTTAAAAAGTTACACAATATAATATATATAACCATAACAATCTACAAAATTATATAGAAACTAGTTTTTCTTCAACATAAACTAAGTATCATCGCGAGCAAAACGATAACGCGCTCACAATATAGTATAACAGTGGGCTATAGTAGCACTATAAACAATGGAAGAAATAAGAAGTATGTTCAAATCACTACAAGAAGAAGTTCTTGGAACCAAAAACTCTTTAAAAGAAATGGAGAACAATATAACAACAAACATAAATAAAATTTTAAACGAAAAATTTGAGCATATGCAAATAAAAATACAAAATATTGAATTAAAACAAGATTCACAAGAAAAAAGATTGGATATTATAGAAAAGATTCAAAGACAAAGAAATGTAGTTATATTTGGAGTTGAAGAAAATGAATATAGCTACCATGAGCTAACTCAAAAAATACTGTTAATTTTGAATGATATAGTTAGTGTAGACTGCAAAACGGAAGAAATACAAAATTTAAGAAGAATTGGAAAAACTTCCGATAAGACTAGGCCAGTAGTATTAACTTTGACTACATTGGGAAAAAAGATAGAAATAATGAAGAATAAAAATAAACTGCGAAACACTAATTATTTTATCCAAGAAGATTATCCCCCTAAGATTCTGGAAATAAGAAAAAAATTACAAGAACAAGCAAAGAAAGAAAGAAAGAATGGGAATAGAGTGATAATAAAATATGATAAATTAATAATACTGCCTTTTACATCTAATTTTTCGAACAATCAACCAGGTCAAAACAACAAAAGAATGCTATCAATATCCCCACCTCAATTAAGCGAGGATAAAATGACGAGAGAAACTAAAACGCAGACCCAAAAAAAGAATAAAATTTCTTCATACTGGTCTAATTCACGCAATAAAGATAATTCTACTTTGGAAACTCCTAAGAAAGGTATATCCAATCCAAAATAGCAAATTAGACACAGCGACCCCTCTCCCTCCTCCAACTCGGATGGTCACCGCGGAGGAGTATGACCAAAACCCTCTAATTCATAAAAAAAAAACATTAACAAATCGACCAATCTGGAACCAATGACCAATGCTTTTTCATCAAGTAAAAAAAAAATGACTAAACAAACATTAAAAAATTTGTACCTACAGTGTAAGATCCCTAGCAACAATTGAACGATTAATCGAACTATAGTATGCACTTAAGAGGATTAACTGGGACATAATAGGGCTTGCAGAAATAAGGAGGACATGGCAAAAAATTGAAGAATACTACAATTTTATTTTATGTTACATTGGACCGACAGTAGAAAAATACGGAGTTGGCTTTCTAATAAATAAAAAATTAAAACAACACAGTAGATTTCATTGGGATTTCGGAAAGAATAGCATTACTTACTTCAACGCAAAGATAGACCGAGATAAATGGTATGGATTAGAGGAGGCTCTTACCCGAAAGGGATCCATTAAACGAAAGTGTGAAAAAAAAAAAATGTATATTTTTTTTATGTATTATTTTTAATGGAATAAAGAGCTATTATTATTATTATTATTATTAACCATAACAATAACGAAATGGCAAATCGAAAACAGAGTATAAACCAGTTTCTGATGATTTAGGAAAAAATCACGCATAAAAACATATGTTGTCAATAGTCTTATATTTTATAGAAGAAACTTAGTTTTTACATCAATTTTTTGTATGTTACATTATTGACTTGTAATAAATTCTTTACAATAATAACAAGCGTGTTCCGGAAGAACACCGTAAGCGACAAAACCTCGAGAACAACGTTCTAACGGACGATCCAAACATACAAACGATGACCTAATGCATTGAATTTGTTTAAGATTATAACAGAGGGTAATGTATACATGAATATTTACGCGGAAACGTAAATGAAATCGGTCATTTGATTCAAGTCGCGTTGAGCCGGTCGCGGCCGGAAGCGGCGCGCAAGGATGCGGCCTCCGCACTTCCGGTACGCGTTCGCCCCGGCCCTATCTAAGAGCTTTAACCCTCTGATGCATCTATCGGGTACTTATTGTCTCCATGAATAGTAGAGATGTGATTAGTCAGTTGTAAAGGGCTGACTAGTCAGCCAAGGCGGTCACGGTCACGGGAATATTCTGCAACACTCCGATTCCAACCGATTCGCTCGCAGTTTTAAAAATAACAAACGCAATATACGGTGTTCCTCTGAAGGATCGTATCAAAAATGAAATTATTCGCCAGAGAACTAAACTCATCGACTTAGCTCAGAGGATTAGCAGGCTGAAGCGGCAGTGGACTGCTCATATTTGCCGAAGAATTGACCACCGCTGAGGTAGACGTGCTCTTGAGTGGAGACCACGTCTCGGTAAGCTTAGTCTAGGACTCCCTGTTCCTAGGTGGAGCGACGATTTGCGCAAAGTGGCAGGCAATTGATGGATGAGTAGCCGAGGATCGGGCCCTGACAGGAACCTTGGGAGAGAGCTGTGTCCAGCAGTGGACGGGTACAGGTTGATGATGGTGATGATGACACAATATGCACATCCAATCTCGCTACAAACTAATCTGCCCATAGCAGTGCGGTCTGCCGGCACCGGGACTCGAACCCACGCGAGCAGAGTCACTGCCAACTAATCTACCGGACCGTCATTATTCAATCAAACTGTACCAAACGGCCGCTCGTTATTAACAACATTCCGTGTTGCGCGGAACTATTTGTAGTTTATAAACAAAATTTCATTCACAAACACCGCTCCAACGTAGCGGATATTTTATAAAATGAGAATCGCGTTTGACGCGACGCGCCACGCCGTCGCTGTAACTGACAGATAGGTGGCAATATGTCAATGAGGACATGTCACAGATTTTTGCCAAGACCCCGGCGAAGTTCGGCCGCGCGTGCCAACAACCGGCATCAATGCTTATCAAGAAATAATAATAATATCATCACGCTACATTCCTATCGGGGTACACAGACATAAATTAGCAGCTGCATACACTTTTTTAAATTTTTGATTAAAGTGTAAAAATCGCACATACTTTTGCGTTTTGCGAGCGTCTTCTTTTGTGTAAATTCTGCTGGCTTATATATCTTTTCTATGTGTGTTTTATTGTTTACATATTCATGTACGATTCCCTGAAAATTTAAAATATAAAATCAAAATAAATACTAGTTATAAAAAAAAAATCGATAATTTGAAATATCTTGTATACTATTGAATGATCCCACCTCCATAAAGATAACTTAAATTGTTGCATTTTACGTCCTATATCATATGCTACAAATACCATAATACGGCGAGTTATATATCTTTTTCATTACAAAAAAAAAAATCCTAAATCAATTTATTTCAAGCAGGTCCGAGGTGTTTTCACGGTAGATCGCGAGGGCGTTACGAGTCGATCTTGGCCGATTGTCCGATATCGGTCGATTCACAATTTTATCATCTTTTCTAGTTTCCCATAGCTAAGCGAGCTGTGTGTGTCCGTAATTAGTTTCTCTACTGTTTGCCTGCTTTTATAACACTTAGTATATGTATAGTTGTATCCTTCTGTATGATTTGCGGTGGTTGGCGCTGAGACCCGCGACAGTCAAGCGACTACTGCAGACGTCAAAACTCGCAAAAACTCCCAAATTCCTTATTGATTTTTTTCTTCAAGATTACCGAGAAAACATGACTTCACCGTTGAAGATCGACAGTTTTTAAGCATCGCAAAAATATAAATCGAATGCAAAACATAAAAATATATAAGGAAGACTGCTTAAGTAAAATGTCAAATCACCTAAACCAAATAACAATTTTATAGTGAAAAACCATCCATTGAGTGACGATCCATTGGAATATTAGTCGACGCATGCTTCAGTTTCCTTGGAAGTGTATAATCGTTGTATATTTAAGACCCTTGGTAATTGAAGGAGTCTACTTAATAACAAAATAGCATCGACACTTAGGCTGAGATTTCTAGAAAAAAAGAAGAAACATTTATTTGGCACACAACACCATAAAGATAAGTTAATCAAGATGGAGAACAATAAAAGCAAATACCATGTACCGAGATGATGCGCCAAAGGGAAGGGAGCTGAATTATTTATTTATAGGGCAGTCAGTGGCTGATACATTATATTAAAACAAACCATTTATAGCTTATACCAGCAAATGTCTAAATGCATCAACCGGTGAAGACTACCATAGTATGCACCAAAAGTAAACAAATAATGTAACATATAAAAAGACGAACACAAATTTGCACATTAAAAACCAAAGCTTGAAAATTATTGAAAAGAAGAAGAAAGGAATACAATATGCTCATACCATAACTAGAACTAGGGGGATAACACTAAACCAGTTAATTGTCAGATGACACCTATATGTTGCGTCTACGCGCAGAAAACAGCGAGGAATGGGAATAATAGTGTATAGACACACACACACACAGCGCTAGACAATTATATGTATGTTTAAACCTTTGATCTTAATATTTGTCCAATAAATAATCGCAAGTTACCCGATAATAAATGCCGTACAATGTTACACTGTAAAACTGAGAATGTTTATATCTTAGTTCAGTTTTTACGATCTGTACTCCATAATTTCAAATGGAATCGGAGGCGAAAGTCACAAAATCATGAAACTAGATTAATTAGTCGGAATTTACTTTATTTTTACGTACAGTGGCTAATAACAACCTCGATGCATCAGCTGGTCCAGAAAGTCAGAGCGTGAGTTATTTATTACAAGGTTTACTTTTCGAATTAATCTCTGATTAAAGTGACAAATGTTTTGGTGTTTTACATAATCAGCGCCTGTACCGTATCGTTTGCCATGCACTCGTATAAGCAAGCGAACAGGTAAGAAACCTATTTGAAGGTAAGCAGTTAATGTCACCTGTAAACAATTGCAACACAAGAAACACCATTGCGGTGTCGACCTAGAAGAGCGCTTTGCACTCCTTTTTTAAGAGCTCTATATAATTTTTGTTATCGTGACTCGGAACTTATACCACATCGCGTGTGACAGTAATCATGGTGCAGTTTAAAAATCGACTATTAAGTAAAAAACAGTTTAACAGTAGAAGAAAACCAATAGTCGCAATAATCATGTCAGCCTGCACGAATATCTCTTCACGCCTCGTTTAAAGGAGTCAATATCATAGCACGGTGGGAACACGCTCGCCGGAAGACCATTCCCCAGCTTAACGACTCGGCCGCAGCAGGAGCTAGAGAACTTGTTAGCGCCAGCCGGGACATGAGTTACCGTATAACTACGACCCCGCAGACCCGCGCGCGTGGTTCTGTTGTGGCAGGAGAGGGCAGAACAAGGCTAGACAGCTCTTCAAAAAACTAGCCGTGATACAGCCGGTAGAAATCGCTCACTGGGGCAATATATATCACTAATGGGGTATAATGAGTTAATACTGCGCCTATCTTACGAGTATGATCTTCAATGTAAATTCACTCTACCACCATTTACTGTGTGTTTTAAGTTTAATCTAAACGTTTTCAAATTATTACCTCAGCCGTGTTATTAGGCTACGCAATAATATTCCAGCCAATCAATATATTCCCTTCCTTCTATGACATTGGGTCCATTGAAGAGCGTTTTAAGAGACGTATTAAGTCGGCCAGTATAATCCGGACGACTATTTACATAGTAGCCTATTTCCTAATAGTTACGGTCCGCTCTTGGACTACGCTGTGCGTCATTTTGACCAAGTGTAGGGTAGGCAGTGCTTTTTTGTTAGTGTAGAATGCACGCTATAGATACAAAGAATATGAATTATCAATGTTATCATCGCACCTCCGAACCCTACATCCGTCAACCCTGTGCACAAAATTAACTCCGGAAGCGCATGCCGATCCATTTAAAGTTGTATCCCCATCGGTTGCTATTTTGGGCCTGTGACGTGTCCCCGCCGAGGCGACAAATTCACATCAATCTTCGGAATAATAAACACTCACGATTTTGGGTGAGCATGACGTTTCTCGAACACCGAAGGATTATCGATAACAGATGCCTCAAACTAACTTAAATAGGTTAACAAAACCAAATAACTTTCGCCTATCTTACGATTGATCTGTTATCCCTAAGCAAGGGACAATGTTTTTCCTCTAGAGTTCTAACCCAAATTAAGAATCATTCTCAAGTGGATCAAAACCTGGTTCGCCAAGTACGAATTATTGTAAGAAATAAAGATAAATAATATAATAATAAAATACAGAAGAAAATAGTATCGCGAGGACTCCTCAATGAAATCATTAGCTATTAGATATTCTCTTAAAAGACATTTCTTCTATAGAACGGAATTGGGACATTAAATGACCGATCAAAACTACAGTCGATCCCAATGCTACTAGAAACATTGTCATCAGTGCACGTTCAGTATTCTTTATGCTCTGATTTACTCATACACATAAGAAACCTTACCAACTGCAAAATGTCTCCACCTAACTCTCTTCTTTTAAAAGTTAACATCATTATAGAGCCAGAGAAAATAACTATTTAATATGGTCAATGCAGTATGCTGCTATATTATTTTCCGGGTGACTACAAAATATGACAAATAGCGCAACTAACACATTTTATATTTTCGTGTTTTGTACTAAAAACCAGCAAGTACATAGGTCAGCTATAGTGGAACACCTGTTCAAGGAAGGACCCGATCAATGGATTCAGCTGAAATATACAAAAAATGGACTCCAGAGATCGTTTCTATTGACCAAGACTGGTTCGAGGAGCGATCAAGAATAAGAAGTAAAAAACGTTAAGTCGGGATGATGAGTTTAATTTACCATCGACGTGGAGCCCGGTGATTAGAAAATAATACCCCGTTTTAAACGTGCTGATACTGTGACTGTTGTGTTTCGTGACAATTCATAAATATCATCAAGAACAAAAGAGGGCGGAGGGAATAACTTCTTGACCCCGTCGATAAATTCCGCGGCGCGTCAATCTGCGAGTACCCATGACCTGTGTAATTAATCAGGTCTTTCGACCTAAGTTTTTAAGTTAATTTGCGCATAAGACCCGTTTAATTATTTATAATAAATAGCGTAACTGACTGTCATTCTTAATTAAGTATAGACCTTTTAATATTTCTTAAGATGGTTTGCCCTGTAGAGCGAGTAATTAAGGGTAAAAATCTCAGGGATACTGATGACATTTAAACTTTTAAATGCAGAGCTGGCTCCCATCCAACAGAACAACCGTAGCTCAAATATTAATTTAAATACGACCAATCGTAGCTCCCAATGTAATATATGTACGGAAGACTGTTATTATAGTTTAATTAGAAACGCATTTCGCCCCAGATGGCACAACATCTGGGCGATGCGGGTAAAAATATATCTAGTTCCTATGCTACCTCTTCATTATCTCAATAGATATCCTTCCCTGCGATCGTAAACAACGCTGTGTAAGCAGAGTTAATAAGTATACGACTGTGTCAAAAGTCCATAGGTAAACCCGTCACAATTCGGTGTTATTTACCCACGTACTAGATTCTCTCGTGATAGAGGTATATTACGCGGGATGACATGACGATGGTAGCTTTATAACTTTATAGCTTTATAAATTCTATTATTTCGAACAATAGCCTATCAGGTGCACTGAAATGATTCCGCTAAATCCAAACAATTTCTTCAAATCAAGCGAAAATAATAACATGCAAACAGATCAATACGGCAAAATATTTATTACTACGAGTATCAATGACAACGAAGAAACACAACAAACAAACGCAGCAGCTCGAAGGACAAGGTGTATGTTGACGTCACAAAGTCACACAGACATACGGTTGCCTCTGTTTTACATCAGACAACTGAAAGACGGATCAGTTGATCGCCCGATCCCTTTGAACTGAATGTAAATGGATGAAGCAGGGATTCCGCTACGAAAACATTACCAAACAACTGCACTGTGTTACAGAGATACGGTTTGCCTATACCTCTGCGATGCTCACATACTCCAGTGCAGTTCAGGGCGGAACGTATCGCGCTTGCAAGAGGCCTTATATATGGGCACGGTATGACCGACAGGTTTCGCAACATCGGCGATCTAACCGAGCACAAGTTCGCGCGATAATCAGCCGGGATCAATTCGATAAACTTGACTTACATCTCTTTCAGGGTGACCTGATACACATTAGTGGCTGTATCCACTTTGTGCTTATATGTCGTGCCCGATGTGATCAGTAGCGTGGCTGACCGCTGTTCGCACATCGCTAGTGCACATGATATTTCTATTAGAAGCCATGCTGGCTTCCTGGCGAGCATGTGATGCTTAACTCCGTACCCAATATGAAAAAAAAATCCAGAGTTACGTGCCAAGATCCCAAACTACGACCACTAGTCCATGTTTCTGATGGATATAAAATCACACTGCAAATACATGTCCGGTATACAAGGACTTTGGTAGCAATTGTAAGTAATTATTGTTATGTGCTCTTGAGGATATTTTACCGAAAATCTGTATATATCCCTGCCATGTACCTAGGATAAAAAGCCTAAAAAAAGAAGCAAAAATCAGACAGTCCCCTGAACCCGGAGACATTGACAATCAAAACCAGAAACCGCATCGTCCGCCGCATCTCATACAGAGCCGTATGTATGTGTGACGTGTCTAAACAAAAATACTGCGAACGCGGTCAAACGTTCAGAGATAAATTGGAGCGGTCCGTACTGTAGCTTCCCGGTGGTCGGCTTCCAGCGAAGCGGCGCAAGCTTACCCATAGACGGGCACATGTGTCTAAATTAGCACATGACTGTTTTTTAGCGTACACTCAGCTGGGATAATGACTACGTGAGACCACAGGCTGAAGCAAGGCACTGTGACAGACATTGCATTTATTCATTGTGGTTTATATCCTTTTCGAGTATTCGATTTACTACCCTATTTTTTTTTAAACTTATCCTCCTTTATTTTCCTGAACCGTTTATTCCACATAAACTACCATCAAATTCAGGAAAATAAAAAATCCTACTACAAGTGAAAATTACAAATATTTCTTTCACGTGAGATAGCATCCACAACCTCTAGCACAAAAAGCACCCGACAATAGCGTCGTCAATTCTACAAACCTGTAAAATAATATAAAAATAAACAAGTGAATAATTATGCACAAGTGTGACTATACTCGCGAAGCCCTACCGTAGTTTGCAATGCGCGTCATAATTAGTACAAATCAGTACTAACTAATAAATAATAACAAACTTATCATCCTGAGTGTACGCCGCAGAGTGTGACCTCATCCATCCCGGAGTGACACATAGTCGCGCAGAATTAGATTATTGTAAACATAACACAGCTATTGTTAAACGGGAATTTATATCATCATGCCATGTTCCTCCCGGGGCAAGCCGAGGTACCTAAGGAAATTATACGAGACGTGTCCATTTCGCGCTATATCTAGTGTTAAAATATTATTCTGTTTCAGGGTAATCCGCGAATCTAATAAATAAAATGTCCAGCTAACATCGGAGCCTGATTGTTGGCGTACCAAGTCTGATGAATAATAATGAAAACAACTAAAATTAGGCTTGTGACTATGGTAGCCTAATAGTTTAAAAATCGGTAATTGTGTGCGGAAACGCGAATGGTCTAGGTTTAAATCCCAGCACGTAAATTTAGGTTTTTCTAGATTAAGTACAGATTTAGGCGCCACATGTTCACCGGTGAAGGAAACCATCGTGAGGCAATTTCTAACAGTGATGTGTGACATGAGCACGACACACACAGGCGCAAAGTCGATGCAGCCACTAATGTGCCTCTGCCACACCGAAAGGGATATATTACTGTAAGCCTATGTGCTATTCCAGACTATAACTGATCCCTGTGCCAAATTCCATCCAGATCTGTTCAACCGTTCCGGCATTATTGAGTAACGAACCGGTCCAAGCTTTCGCATCTATAATAGAAGTGAGATCGGTTCGGTCATGGACAATTACAGCGTTTGTTTGATTGGAAGCAGAGCGACCGCGACGCGCCGATAGAGTTCAGAGTAACCGGCCGGCATGAGGCATGACCTCACATTTATTTCTGTGTCGCCGTAAACTTGAGCCGAGGAACGCCTGTGAAAGGCCGACGTCGCGTTTCATTCAATTTTTATATTTATTTTACTTTAAACCTTCACTAGAGGGTCTGAGGACATAGACAGAGTAACATTCGATCATCTATAACGCTACTAGTAAAGTGCAAAATGTATGGAATTGACATAAAGTTTCGACGTGATATTTCGATAACTTAAATAAATCTCATATGTTTTATAGTTCTACTAGCGTAATTGCTAATCGAATACTAGTTCATCTACACCATAGGTCCTCAAACTTTATCGTCTCGTAGACCTCTGGCACTGTTTTTTGGTTTTGAGTAGACTCCCTGCTAAACTAATATTGTATTATGTAAATTCATCATCTTCAAATGTGTTTTTGATTGACTTGTCGCTGTACTCAAGCGTAGAGTAGAAAAACAATAAAAAATACACGTTAAGATTTATAAATTTATTAAGGAAATTCAATTTAATAAAATAAAATTAAAATGTATTATGTATCTATTGTTTAATTGCCTGTTAGTGGGAGGTATGAACCTGATGCTCAGATAATACATTTTTACTATTTGGCATCAATTAAGCTAGGTTTTATCTCAAATCTTCTCGGTTAGTGACTTGCTGACACCATTTTGTTAGATTTGACTAATTCAATCAGTCTTTTCGTTATGGTTAGAGTAGAAACTAAACAATGATCCTCTATGTGAGAATATTATTCCATTCATGATAAGCCACAATAAGTCATGACCTACTTCAGTGAGATCCACTATAGTGGACCCCCGTTTGCATGTCATCGACCGCCAAACTTTTTTTTTTTAAATGTGGAACCCTTGCTTGACTTTGTCGTCCCTGAGGGTTAATACGGACCACTTTGGAATCCAATAGCCTAGACCTTCGGACCCGATCCGATTCTGCTACAGAAAAAAATGTAACGCGGTCGTCTTTAAAATTATCATTACAAAACAATTGTTTGTTCCGATATTGAAATCACCTTCGATCTTAAATCGGTAGATGTGGGGCGCGCCACAGCACTAAATCTCTATTTGTGTAGGCGTTAACGCATCGTGATCATCGTTCGTAGAGACAATCCATCAAAGTGACTCGCTTGGACAAATTGTTGTCTTGATTTTCTGTTAAATTGAAATCAATTTTCAACATTTTTTTTTTACTGTCTTTTTAAAAGTTACGTCCGAAATATGTAAGTTTATTAATTTTTTGATGCATTTGTTGTCTTATATATAATTAGTTTTTTCTGTTTTGTGTCCCTTAGTTTTTTTTGTCTTGTATTTTTTTATTATTGAAAGTTTGCCAGTTGTGTACCTTTTTAGGGTATTTTTTATTACTTATATATTGCTGCATGTTTCCCTAAAAATATATTTTTAGTAAGAATTAAATAGATAGATAAATAGATCTTCGATAGAATAGAACATTTGAACATCGATGTGGCCTCGGGGGTCCGCTCTTCAAAAGGTTGAAAAAGGCTGTTTTATATTAATTGTTAATTATTTTGTTTTTTATTTATTTTATTTAATTAATTGCATTTTAATAATTGTACATGTTTTGTACAACAAACAATGTGGGATTGAAATAAAGATAAGTATTAGATTATATTTAAATGTCGATATCGAGTCAGTATTGAACAGTGAAACGTGACCGTTTTAATATAGTAATGATCGAATTGAAATGACACAAATGTGGCGTGAGGACAGCGCACTGCTCTTGCGGTGAGCAAACACCATGGCATCGTGACGCGGCCGTGTTGTTTGGTGCGGTTTACCCAGAATACAATGATGCTACATTCAAAGAAAACTATACTTGACTCTAAAAAGTTATAAAATGAAGCTATTTAAAATTACAAACAGGCTAACAATATATAGTCACGATGTATCCCTTTTGGGGTCAGCAGAGGTACACATCAGTGGCTGTATCCACTTTGCGCTTATAGGTATATCGTACGCAATGTGACCCACAGCCCAGCTGATCGCCGTGCTCGGGGTACTCGCGCATGCCGTTCTTATCAGATGCTATGCGGCTCATAAATATTACACTTATTATGAGTACAGTTTAAATTGTAAACACAAATCGTTCAGGAAATTTTATGCAACTGACGATTCATTACAGATTAAAGGCGATTTTAAATTAAAGAATGATTTCTGGCACTGGCCGTTAATCTTGTAAGCTCGAAAGTAATATATACTCACTGGGTTCGGAGTATGAATATTTTTTTTGTATTTTTTTTCATCCTGGCACGACATAGTGACCACATCACTCCTGATGGCAAGCTTAATGCAGTCCAAAAAACGACTATAGTTATCAACAGTAAAGAAAACGAATCGATAGTCGCAGTGGTCATGCGCCGTCCTGCAGGAATATCCCTCCACAGTACGTTTAACGGAGCCCATAGTGTAGAACGGTGCGCAAACGCCCAAGACCATTCCAAAGCTCGCTCCAGGACTCGGCAGAAGTAAGAGTAGCAACGAACTTATCGTTTAACACAGCCACGTCTCAGATTAATATATGATATAAAGAAAACTGAGGAGCATTGGAAAAGTGAAAAGCTATCGAGATCCTTGCGTATGCACGGAAATACCAACCTATGAATACCAATGTAGCGAAAGTTAACTCCAAGGGATTGTCAACTTCCCCTCATTCTGCGTGTCAATTGTCAAGGGATTCGATAAGAAAAAGCAAATAAGAATAATTGAAATGTCACTACAACAAGGATTGCGGGCGGCCGTTACATTGCCGGACTTTCTTTATCCTGACTCGGCACAATTGCCACGCCACGCCTGGTGCAGGTCAGCACGGTGCACTCTCGACAACGACTATCAAAAGTTAAGAAAAACTCATAGGCAGTTGCAGCGATCATGCCGACCTGCACAAATATCTCTTCACGCCACGCTTAAGGACCCCATATTATACAAAATACACACATCAATATGGAATGACAAATGTATGATTCCATTTAAAACAACTAGAACATGCTCCGAATTTGCTTGATTAAGCTATAAATTAAAGAAATTGAGAAATATGAATAAACAGCTCACCGGTGAAGGAAAATATCATGAAGCCCGCATGATTTCTAATAGAAATGTCACGTGTGCTAGAGCTGTGAGAGCGGCGATCAGCTGCGCTACTGGTCACGTTGGGCACGACATATAAGCGTGAAGTGGATACAGCCACTAATGTATCTCTGTTCACCCCGAAAAAGATATAGCGTATAGCGTGAGGATTATTATTATTATTATAAATAATCAGAAAATATATAAAAAGAGCTTTAAAGACATTTTGGATTGGCGGAAATGCCAACAGAAGGATATGTTTTTCGCTTTGAAAAGGTGCAAGCTCCTGCCCTGCAGCTACCTCGGCCGCGGAGCGCTGGCGTATTGTTATAATATTATTCTATTTAAGGAAACTCCATCTGACTTCATGTTTGACCTTCAGGTCACGGAAAACTCGTCTCATAAAACATTATTCGCGTGTTTGTTTCCATCCCGTTACCCGTTTATAGCATCTCATGGCTTTTATAATAATAATATACCATCGCGCTATATCTCTTTCGGAGTAAGCAGAAATATAGCTGTGTGACAGTTACAGAGGAAACGTCAGACGTGATATTGAAATGCGACTATAAAGCCCGGTAGGCACTGCGAGTTTTCACCGCGCGATATATTACCGTAAATTCTGTAACACTATGGATGGTATGAAAGCACACGCAGTGGCGAAAAAATCCGATTAAAAAATACGCAACAAATGACTTAATCCGCTCGTCGCGGGGACGTTTGACGGCACCGAGACCCAACACAACAAGCAGAGAGGTATCATCGGAGGATCAGCTGCGCTACTGGTCACTTTGCGCACCACATATTACCGCAAGTGAATACAACCGCCAATGTATCTTTGCTCACCCCGGAAGGGATATAGCGTGACGATATGTTATAAAGTCAATGTCGCTGAAAGAGTCGCCTAAAGTAAATAAGCCTTTCACCCCTTGATATGTTGTATGTTGTCATGTTGTTATTTATTTTAATAAGTTTCACTTCACTCGCAGACTGTCAAAGCTATCTCACATTGTCTACACGTTTTTTTTTTCTCAATATTAAACCGGTCCGATGCGTGTCACATTTATATCTGTGATACACGGTTATCCAAGTGAGGGGCCATGAGGAATAGATTATTTTCTGAACTGTTTACAAAAATAAACTCTGTTAAACAATCACATTGGCAATATGGAACAGTATTGCTTGCCTATACCAAATTTCTCGAAAGAATTTTTGTCGATAAACACATTCTCATAAGTTACACTCTAGTGCATATAAGGGAAAAATAATTATGCTAATATTATGCTCAATGATAAAGAAAAACGGCGTGAGGAAACCCGCATTGCATCTAATGTAAATGTCTTGTGTACTGACCAGTGCCGACAGTGCGCCGATCAGCTGCACTATCGGTCGCGTTGCGCACGACAAATAAGCGCGAACCTGGTTACACCTTCTAATGTATATCTGCTCACCCCGTAAAGAATATAGCGTCACGATTTATTATTTTCATTAGTAACATTTATACTTTTTTCTTTCCATACTACGCATTATAACTTTAAAAAGAGCCAAAATATACTGTACAAATGCATAAATGATTAATTTTTAGATGTACTTCGGTATTTTCTAACATAATTAACGCGCTCAAATTTTATTTAAACGATTAGATGAAACGGTCACAGATGATATAGCGACAAATCATACTTCATAGTTGCAATGCTGGCAACCTACAAGCTATTTACGCCTCGTACTGTTTTTAAAATAATCAATCAGGGCGACAATCTTAAAATAACAATTGCAACGAAACGAGTAAAAAATCCAGGCGTACCAAAACCAGCCAAGGGACGGAACGTGCCCGAACAAAAGGATATCCAAAACACAATTTGCCAATAACGCAACCTCACGTAAGGCACTTTACGATCACCACAACACTAGAGACACAATGTCACTTTAGAAAAACAACTAAAACACAAACACTTCGGGCCACTTTCTATTAAATCAAAATATCGATCAAATTTAGAAAATACGTCAATAACGCTCCGCACACGCGGGGAGACTGACCTGCCGCCGTACGGCATAAACAATACGACGGAACGAGATGGAGATATATTGCACCTGTGCACTTAAAGTTGAATGATTGTTCAAGCGAAACAGAAATAAAACATTCCTTTAATTAGACAGGGATGGAATCAGTGGCGAACCTCTCCACGGCGGGATCCGGAACGTAATATATAGGTTTCATTTTAAAATAATTTAAACTTAATTTATAATAATTTTAAGGTTTCTTTTGGTAGGTAAGAGAAAAATCTTTAAGGCTACGGTCAATGCATGAGTCATGTGTACAGTCAGGGTCAACATATGGCGAAAATCGGCGACGTCTGTACGCCAAATTCCAAGGTGCTGGTGTTCGGTGCCAATGTGCAATTTAATTTTTCGATTGTTTCCTTCTAACCGATGCTTGTTCAGCTGCATTTCGGGTAAACATTCGAGTTTCCACAGCGACCTCGCTCGTCGGTCACATAGACTATATCGCAATGTCGGCAACTAGGAGTGCACAGTGTGTTAAAAGGACATTTTTCTGGCAATTAAAAAATCTTTTTAAATCTATACTATGCTCGTTTTACGAAGTCTTTTATGACAGTTCTTCGAACGTAAATTAGCACGTTTCATATTAATTGCGAAACTAAGTATTTAAAATTTATAGAAACCACTCGCACGGGTTTACGTAGTCACGACTATACGGTAACTCACATCCCGGCTAGGAGTGAGAGGTTCTCTAACTCTTACTGCAGCCGAGTGGTGTAGCTGCGGAATGGTCTTGCAGCGAGCGCGTTCCCTGCGTTCTATAATATTGTCCCTTTTAAATTGCAAAACACTTAATAAATTAATAAAATCAAAACAAAACAGATTTGTTTTTGCTGTAATTTTTTTTAAACTGTGTCACTTTATCAAGTCAGTGTAAAACAAAACTTCAATTAAACCAGGAATGAAACTCAACGTATTACTTTTTAATGTAAGTGTTGTCCTTTTTTATACAAAATTAATTTTATTCAACAAGAATAATTTCCACAAAGTATGCTGGTGGCACTTTTTAGTGTGGTCAAAGTGTACAAGTCCCGAGAGGAAATACATCAATAACTTTACCAAAACATGTCAGTCCAATAGATTTATAGTATTCGCATTAAGATGATTGTTTACAATTTGCACGTAGGAATGTTTCATTGATATTACTCGAATAAATAAAAAATAAGGTAAAAGTACTAGGAGTACAATGGACTGTGAAATCTTTTAAAATAAAACATTTTAGCCTACATTTCAATGAGTTTAAAAGAAAAATCTAGAGTTTTACTTTGAAAGTATCCCCAGCCCAGCACTTTAAAACTAAAAATAAAATAAAACAAACATTAGAATAATTTCCATTTAAATATACTTTTCATCAGAGATGAGCAATGTAATCTGATTAATGATTAATAAATGTAGCCGTAATTTTAATTTTACTGCTCCGTAATCATGATTAATTCCCTTCAAAACATTAAGGAGTCATAAATGTGTATGCAATTGAGGATTCCGTAGTATTTAAAACATAGATGAGCGAAATGCAGACATATTAATGATGAAAAACGCAAAATGTAATCGCAATCGTTTTTCGTTAATCTGATTACATTTTGCCCCCCTATGCTTTCCAGCAGGTTCAATGAAGTCACTTCGTCGAACCAAAATAAAGAAAAAACTATTTCTGGCCGAAGCAGAAGGTTTAACACCAAGAAATTCAGTTCAAACTAATAGTAAATAATCTATGTATGGAAAGACTTGCCCTAAAGCTTCAACTAGTGTAGATAGATGACATTTCTACGTTCAGTTCTTTTTATGGCGTACACGCCCACTAAGGGCGGATCTTTTCACATGCCGCCATCAAGTACCTATGATACTTTGAAATTAGTCTCCAGCTGTGTCTATACACTAATAATCTCTACCTCCCCGTTTTCTGCGCGCTAACACAATAAATGGGGTCAGCTGAAAAACAGCGCTGGGTGGCTCAGCTGGTCACTTAGCATTGGCTGAGCTGACTTCCCTTTGGCGCATAACAATACAAGCTATTTACTTCAGTTGTTTTCTATCTTGATTAACCATTCCTTCTGTTATGTTATGTTGAATGCCAAACAACTGCTTTTTCTTTCCAAGAGAAGGTAATATAAGGGGCTAAAGTTTGTTTATAAATCCGCTAGCTTTGAATCAAACACACCCGGGCGCAAACAGCTAGTAATTCATATATGTACACCTTACGTTATTTGAAAAAGATATTTAATGCAATTATCTTATACACAGACGTCCGACATATCCTCAAATTAATACCAGTCCCAGATAAAACAAATAACGTGTACAATAACTTGCAATAGAACTCATAAGCGGCTTCCAATCAGATGAAACAAAACTAGAGAGAGCCGACCGAATGTTTCCAGGGAACTGTTTCAGAGTAGAATCGAATCCGGTGCTACGGGGAATCAAGATCGCGGCGGAAGTGGAACACTCGGTTCATACTAGGGGTGTCCGCGGTGTGCGATTTCGGATATATACATATTCAAACCAGGGTTGGCACGCGCCTTCATAACGAAGCGGATGCGGAGTTTTCGCACTTCACTTTTTTACTAGTATACTCATATAGTCTGTCTTATGTAATTGTAGAATCCCAACACGTACCTCTGGTTTTTTAGTTGAAGTACGGGTTATGTGGTGCCCAATATTTTCACCAGTGAAGTAAAACATCATGAGGAAACCCGCATGGAATCTAATAGACATGTCATGAGTAAGTGCTCTGAGAACATCGTTCAGATGTGCTATTGGTCACGGTGGGCAAGACATATAAGCCGCAAAGTGAACACAGCCACTAATACATGTCTGCGCGTTCCGAAAGGGATATAGCGTGACGATATTACTTAACACACATCGAATAAAGTGACGAAATGGATCACTTCCGACGGCCGATAGTGACGGACACGTGTATCGGATATCAGCACACACATCCCTAGCGGCTAGCGCAGTCACGTAGCGGCGGCGGGACCGGGTTTGCTGAATTTACTGTTTACATAAAACAATATCAACACTCCAATATTGATGTACGGTTTCTGTAAAAATCTTCTATTTTTAATTTCATTGAGGAAATGTTTTAATAAATTACGTAATATCTTTACAACATACAACACAGTGTAGTAAACAACGGCCAATCGGGAAACAGAATTGATGTGGACAGTCAAGAGACGAATTGTTTTTTCTGACACGCGCAGAAAGGTCAAACTATGAATTTCCTCGAACGATCCTAGACGACAAGATTCCAGGGAAAAGACATCTAGGTCAGCAGTGACAGTAGCAGCCGGGCTGCTCGACACCAAAAAGTGGACCGAATTATTCGAACCCAGGAAATCAACATCGTAAGTAGGGTGGGTCACTACAAACTACGCGACCGGGCCTTCAACAGATTTTTTTTATGTGGTTGTGTGTTGTTTTTTGTTATGTTGGGTTGTGTTTGGTAATATATGGTACGGGCAGAGACATTAAAGAGTCTGCTGCGCGGATGAGAGGGAGGCAGTGCGTAGTATCAAGTGTACCGCCTTAGAGAAAATTTTATGAGGGGTGGGCTCTTTACAATCACCCCTCCTAGAGAGGTAGCCTCAACAAGGCTTTTCGCTCTCCGGGCGTTTGGATGAATTTGGTTTCCTAGGCCTTGGTGGGGCTATTAGAGGGACGCCCCGGGGGTTTTTTTAGTCAGTAGGAGTGTGACACACCGGGGTCGTTACCCTAACAGCGGCCCCAATAGTCCCATGCAGGATTTTGACTCGAGTTACAAAAAAAGGTTGTGTATAACTAACTATATCGTATTACTGCGTTGTGCTTATGTTGTTCGTCTCTAAACGAGTGGCATCCCACTCAGCAGACACCCTTTCTCAAACCATCAAAAGTGTATCTAAGGTAGCAGTAACCTTTCTGGGGCATTACGACGACAACCGTCACAAAGCTCTGCTCCGTTCTTGACCCGCACAGCACTATATTAAACCGTGTTCACAAACGAGTTCGCGACATTCAATCGAAAAACATTACGCTATTGTACAAATAACTCGTACGACTTCAACAAACACACCGGCATTTCTGCCTTGTCATAGGAAACGTTCCAACGTCTATCCTTTTGCATCATGATTTACAACCAACAGATACTTCTTAACACGTTCATCGCCCAGCGTGAGTCGTCTGTGTTTCTCGCGGTGTACAAAACCACGTTAACAAGCGATATTCAGGAATAGAAACGATTTAACTCGAGTACTATGATAATGGCACATTTTGTTGTTATTCCATTTATCGCAGAGAATTCTGCTCCTCACCTCGAATGTGTTTAATGTTACGAAAAACATGTGACATATTATAATGCAATATGTTAGCCTACATAAATTAATAAAAGGTATTGTATGTGATAATTAATACACACACATATATATATATATATATATATATATATATATATATATATAAAACTAGCGGACCCGGCGAACTTCTTACTGTCATAAATGTTGTGTTAACTTTTAGCTAACCCTCCTCCCTCTCTTCCTCTACAGCCCCTATCGCGAATAGACAGACGGATATAATATATCTATGTAGGTATATTTATATTTTGTAATATGTAAAATATAAAAATGGTTTCTGTGGGTTATCCTTTATGTCGCGTTTCGATGCACACACTTCTTTCGATTATTCAAAACTAGATATGGTAATAACGGCTGTTTTTCAATAATTAACAATCCTGTTATGTTGTTCTTAAATAACAGTTTCTATAAGCTCTTATTCATTCTTATGAACTTTATTGCTTAACCCATTTGCATCATAAGCCTATATATGCGCGCATTTTTCCTGGCCACTATCACAAGAGCGATTTTATTTTGGTGATAATAACGAATTTTCCACTTTTTGTGTGATGCAAATAGGTTAAACCAAAAAGCATAAAATTGTAAATGATAGTTTAAAAACCGTGAACACTGGCGCCATCCCTTATAAAATTTTCACGACTGACAACGATTAAGTAATTGCGCTGACAACATACATTCGTAAAGAACGGACAGTCTGACATATAATGTATTCCTATAGAGGTGTCCTTGTGACAGAATCATTGGCCGCTTCCTTTTTTAAAAACAGTATCACCCGTTGAGTTTAAGCAACGCATTAAATTGTCTGTTACTGTCATATTGGACAATACCAATAATAGCCGCCAAAACCGCAGTCGAGCCGTTAGCGCTACACAATACAAGGAAAATCGACTCAATACCACTACCACCCACCTGGTATCAGCACACACTACGCGCGCTACTCAGAAATAAAGAAATTAAACTTATACAATGGTTTCCAGGAATACGCCATTAATATCCAAATTGAACAAAATAATGATTTTATTTCCAGTCAAAAATTCCATGATGTCATATATTTAGTTTTTTTAGGATTTACAGGTTAACATTTGACCTCCGTCACACCTGGTGAAAAGTGAAAATGAGGCTAATAATCGATTGCATCCGCCCAACAAAAGCCTAATTTCTCTTCTCTTAAAGTTTCTCAGATCGTAAAATTTTGGAAAAACAGACGTTGGGGGTGTATCACCAATGCCTTTGCGATCTAAATTAAAACACATAATTAAATTATGCATCATCCAGTTACAAAAAAACTGTTCCAAAACAGAATTAATAAAGTTAAAGAGATAATTATATAACCAGAAATAATAAAAAGCCAAAACACTTTACCAACTATAAGTACCCGCCGTAATGTGGAATTCGCTACCTGCCGCTACATCCTACTTGAAACAATTACATTTAGATGAATAGGTCTGCATCCATTTTTAATGCTTTTTGGTATACCAGGTGAGGGCGGCGGCCGTGATGTGCCGGACCCTACTCGCTCCAAGCCGGCAGGATGCTCCTCTAGACGCTTCCACACAAGTCTAACAATCAATATTCCTACAATGACCCAGCCGCGATCCATTTTTAACCCATATTTACAGAAATAACAGTTTTAGGTGAACAGGCCTTTAGTTTGATTAAAGGCATTAACACCAGATATAATTGTTATCATACATCAAACATATTGTTTTCATCGAGTCCAGGTCATAAGCTTTATTGTCAAGGTCTATATGCATCAAGTTTCGAGACCGGCGAGTGGCTGAGCAATGCAGATCGCACTAACGGCCATGCATCGCCGCCGCCCACGGCACACGGTTACTAGAATGTGATGCGAAACACTCTCGCCGCGATGCTCAAAACTCTGGCATATTTACAAAACAATGTCACTCTCGGGAAAGTCATTACTGAAAAAACAAACTCCCCTAGGCGGCCGGTTGACGGCTAACAATAACAGAACGTTGAGATAAGCAAGAGATCCCACGCGGCTCATATTCAATCCACTGGCGTCATCTACATCTCTACAGATCAAAACATTTTAAAATGCAAGACGAAAAATCACTTCATACGAACACAATAAGGTACTCGACTATGATGTAACCGGTTTTAAATAATCTCTTCACGTTGTCTTCGGATGTTTAACGCGAAAAACAGTGTCAAGTATACCCCCCACCCTCGCGTCAACATGCTGCGTTCGACTATTAAGTGATCAAAGCAAACAGGAAGGTATGTTATGTAGAATAAAAAAATGCATTAACATTTTTTTTTTAATTCCTATAAAATATTGAGATTGCATGTAACAACAAGGTTTTACACCGACCCATTTGGCGTTGATGAACGAGTGGCGTTGTCGAGGAACTGGTTTCAGAGCTAGAGAGAATAAAACAACTGCAATAGAGTCCCTCATTTCTTGACCTCACATTATACAAGATTCTTTTATTTTAATCCTAATTTAGCACAGTGACTGCCCCATACCTGACGGGAAGTACAGCGCAACCCAAATACCGAGAAAGGCTACTAGTGCTGTCGACGGTCGCCGCGACCGTGCTCGCCGGCACACATATCCCCATTAAACTGCGTTTAAACAACTCAAAATCCAAGGGACCAAAGGAGCACGGTCGCCGAAAGACCATTTCACAATCCAATAACCAGACAAGAGCAAGAAATAGAAAACTTCCAAGTTCTAGTTGCAATAAAACTCACGGTAATACTGTGGTTCCATAATCCATCTCACGTGATTTTGTTAGACGACGGAATAAAGCTATATAACTCGTTAGAACATACACCATGATACAATCGATAAAATGCTCAGTGAGGCAATGTCTCTGCGCAGGTGAAGCGTCTCATGGTTTATAGAAACAACAAGATCATTGACTAATACGTACAGCCCTACGTTACAATGTATTCAGGGCGGCAAGGCGCACAGTACCTGCGGAACCATAGTAGGGACGTGAGTATTCCATGCATGGCCTGACCTGGGCATTATACAAACGTACAGCTGACTGGCCGTGAACTATCATCGTACCCAGTTAAAGAATCCTTGAAGAAGATCCTTGAAAACATTAGCGCAGAATGAATGACAAGTTATTCTTTATTATTAATTGAATGGTCAGTTATCAGGCGAGTGTATTTCCTTTTTGAACTAACCTTTGTTCCTCACCTGGTGCGACTCAAATAAAGCGCAAGTCTCTGAATCATAAATAAGACTGATTTGAATCCGTTATTAAATCGAATAACGAATATACAACTACGTTTCACTGAAAAAAGAATGAAACAACTCTCGAACGATCCATCTGCGTTCGATTTTGCCGAGAATAGTTTTACCGAGCGCTGGAATAATAAAATAAAACGGTGCTATAAAATTCTAAGTCAAAATGCAGAACAACGAATGAAACTGATTGTAGCGAGCGCGGCGCTCTCAACCGGGCAGGATGTCCTTGCCCGGCCCTGACACCGCCTCCGTCTGGACAGACCCCTTCGACACCAAGGGCGTAGAACGCGCCTCGGTGCGCTGGTAGGTCCGTCTACCGACTACGGCAGAGCGAGCACCCCGCGTCAGCCAGCCCCGTGAAGCCGGGGGAGTGAAGGAACTGAGGAGGGGGAAGGGGGGAATGCGTTTGACGTATAGAAACTTTATAAAAACCCCAATTTTGTAGGAACTTGAACGAGGAGCGGTGACCAGCCAGCGATTCTAGATCCCTCTTGAAATCTTCCTAATCTTGAATTATTCTTGCAGAGTTCCTTGCTGAGGATTTCTTGCTGACTTCTTGAACTGTTTCTTTCTTGAGGTGCTTCCTTTCTTGAGTTGTTTCCTTTCTTGATGCGATCTTGAGACTGCCCCGTCGTACTCGAAAATGGGCCCGTTTTTAAATGGTCGAGCACTACTTTATCGAGGCACCCTATATAATTGTCCCCTTTTTGCTGGCATTTTTACTTCACCGCTCCCAGTTTTCTTTATTTATCTCTCTAAATATACATGTTACAATTATATTACATAGCTTAAACTATTCCTTATGTAATTACCTATCGATCTATGTAACATTTATATACCTTACTTATTTAGTTTTCATTATACAATGCAAAATAGCCCTATTTTACAAGTAACTTCTGTCTATTTGCACACAAAAAGTTAAATATCTTTTACACTACTTAATATCCAGGCATGTAATATGTTTCCCTATAATATCTATTAATTTATCTTTAAAATCACATATTACATTATTTACCTAGCCTATGTATTTTCATTGTACGATCCTTTCTTTTACAACAAAATAATTCACATCGAAATATTGGAATAAACACTAAAATTGAAATATCTCGAAAACTACTGATCGTACAACGAACTATGACCTATGAAAATACTACTTATAAAGAATCCTATCCTAATACACTATTTTCAAAATGCTTACACCTAGGTATTAAGAAATACACTAGGCCTTATGGGCGATCTAGTGTGTTAGAGCGGGACGGAGATATCTCGCTTACTCCGTGGATATACACGCGTCGCCGACATCCTCCCCTTCGTGCGAAGCACCAACTCCGGTCTCGGCGACTCGTTGCTCGTTGTCTCGTTGCTCTGCCTCGACGGCGGGAACCAGCAGCACTGCCTTGGAGCTCGGACGCCTCAGGATGCCATGTGTAGTACGGACTTCGATGATCCTGGTGCGGCCGTCTGGTCCGGGGTAGGTCTGGAGCACTTCTCCTCTTGGCCACACGTTCCTCGGCAGCGTGGAGTCCACGATGAGGACTGTGTCCCCACGCTGCAAGTCTCGCGCAGTCGCCTTCCCGTCGATTCTTCTCGGGATCAGAGTTGGTAGGTACTCTTTCACCCATCTGCTCCAAAAGTGGTTGGCCAGCTGCTGCGATGTCCTCCACGTTCTCCGCGTCGCGACGTCTTCCTCGGTGAACATGCCGATTCGTGGTGCGCCGCAGGATCTCCCAATGAGAAAATGATTGGGAGTGAGAGCTTCGTTTTCTGTGTTGTCCGCCTCGACGAGTGGTCTTGAATTTACTATATGTTCGGCTTCCAGCAGCAGCGTATGTAGGACCTCTTCTTTGGGACTTCTTTCCTTGAGCGTGACTGCCAGGGCCGTCTTGATTGAGCGGACCAGGCGTTCCCAGGCGCCCCCCATGTTCGGAGCTCCCGGCGGTATGAACTTCCACCGGATTCCCAACTTTTCTGCTTCGGTGATGATGTCGTCGTTCTTCAGCTCCCCGACTGCCTCTTGGAGTTCTTTGTTCGCCCTTACGAAGTTCGTGCCGTTGTCGCTGAAGATGGTCCGCGGCGTTCCTCTTCTTGCGGCCATCCTTCGCAGCGCCATGATCATGGAGTCTGCAGACAGCGATGCGGCCAGCTCCACGTGGACGGCTCTGGTCGTCAAGCAGGTGAAAAGGGCGCCCCATCTCTTCTCGTGGCGCCGTCCCACTGTGACGCTCATGGGACCGAAGTAGTCCACGGCTGAGCAGGTGAACGGTGGCTTGCCGTACTGCAACCTCTCCTTGGGCAGGTCTCCTGTCGGTGGTGTTTGTGGTGCCCCTCTGTACACTTTGCACCACTGGCACTGATGAACCAGGGTCCGAACCGCGGATCGCAGCCCGAACACCCAATATCGTTGTCGGATCTCGTTCATCACCGTAGCATGGTTTCCGTGGTTGAAGATCTCGTGGTAGTGCTTAACGAGAAGTCTTGTGATGTGATGCTTCCCATCTAGCACCACTGGTTGTCTGAAGTCCTCTTCTAAGTTGGTTGCTGCGTTGATTCTTCCTCGAACACGTAGTAGCCCGTCTTCCATCGCGATGTCGAGCTTCTTTATCTTGCTTGCTCGTTCGAGGGGTCTCCCTTTCCTGAAACAATCTATTTCATCACCGAATGTTTCGTCTTGACACCTCTTCAGTAATAACTTCTCGGCTTCTTTTAAGTGATGCGTTTCTAGCGGCCGGAAGTTCCTTTCTTGCTTATTTGTCGCGACACGAGCGTGTTTCTTGATTTTCTTTTTCATGTTCCTTTTCCACGTCGTGTCATTTTCTTTACTTTTCTGAACAACGTTCACTTTTTCCTTCGACTTCTTGCACGAATCTATGAATTGCAGTACTCTTGCTGTGGCTCTTAGCAGGCGATTCCAGCTTGAAAATCTTGTAGGGTCTGGAGTAGGATGTTTGTCTGCAATCTTCACGGCTGCGACGGGTTGCCTTTCCTTTTCCTCTCCAGTGAGCTCCGCCTTGAAAGTCCTCGGTTTCGGCCAGTGCTCTTCTTCTTTCTCTAGGAACTCTGGACCGGTGAACCATCTGTGCTTGCTGTCGAAGTCCTTCGGTATTCCTCTGGTAGCATCGTCGGCTGGATTCTGTGCTGTTGGAACCCATCTCCATTCTTGAGGCTTCGTTGTATCCTCAATCTCGGCCAGGCGATGTGCTACGAAGGGCTTGAAGGTTCTCGGGTCCGACTTGATCCAGGAGATCACGGTGCTCGAGTCGGTCCAGTAGGTCCTCTTCCGAGGCTTGATGTCCAGCTCCTCTTCCACCGACCTCCCCATTCTCGTCCCCAGCAGGGCGGCCTGGAGTTCCAGTCGCGGGACGGAGACCGGTTTTAGCGGCGTGACTCTTGCCTTTCCTACCAGAAGCGTGACTCGATGTCGGCCTTCTTCCTCCTCTTGCCTCCAATATACAGCGCAGGCGTATGCTCCTTCACTGGCATCCGTGAAGATGTGCAGCTCCCCTTCGGTGTTGGAACAAGTGAAGCATCTTGGAACACGAAGATCCCTGAGCAGCTGCAGATTTTTCAGATAGCTTTCCCATGCTTCTCTATCTTGCGGGATGATCTTCTCGTCCCATCCAACACCGCTTCTCCAAATGTCTTGCAGGAGCCTCTTCCCTTGTATGAGCACTGGCGAAGCTAATCCCATCGGATCGAAGGTTGACATGACGGCGCTCGTGACTTCTCTCTTCGTAGGCGTTCGTCTGCTGTCAATCTCCTTTATCCCGGGTTCCGATGGACCGTCTTCTTGCCAAGCGTTGGGTACAGTTGAGCGGAATCCCATCTCGTCTTCTTGTGTGAACCATCGCAGGCCCAATGTCTTTTCTTCTTTGGATCCCAGCTCCACACCTTCGCTCTTGATGTCTTCAGAAGCCCATTTCTTCTTGATTGTCGATCTATTGGACGCCCATCCTCTGAGAACCAAGCCAGCCTTCCTGTGCAAGTTGTCCACTTCGCTTGAGATCCTTATAGCTTCCTGTTCATTGCTGAAGCTTTGCAGATAATCGTCCATGTAGTGGTTGCGTTCTATGGCCCTCGCTGCTTCCGGATACTGATCTCGAAACTCGGCGGCGTTTGCGTTCTTCACGTAGATTGCGATACTTGGTGAACACGCCGCACCAAAGATGACTGATGTCATCCTGTATTCCTTCGGGGCTCCACTACGACGGTCGCCTCTCCACAGGAACCGTAGACTGTCGCGATCTTCTTCTCGGATCTTGATTTGCAGGAACATCTCCTTGATGTCAGCTACCACTGCGACCGGATGCTGGCGGAATCGAAGCAGCACTCCAAAGAGGGATTGCAGGAGGTCCGGTCCTGGCAGGAGAGCGTCGTTCAAACTCCTCCCGTTGTACTTGGCCGCCGCGTCGAATACCAATCTCTTCTTCTTCTTGGTAGGGTGCGTAACGGCGAAGTGAGGAAGGTACCACTTCCGGTCTGATGACGACTCGTGCTTGACCTCTTCTGCGTATCCGCTATCGAGTAGATTCTGTACTTGCTTCTCGTATTCCTCCTTCAGGTCGGCGTCTCGGTCGAGCTTCTTCTCGATGTTCTTTAGTCGGTTCTCTGCGGACTTGTAGTTATCTGGCATCCTCTCATTTTCATTCTTCCAAAGAAGGCCTGCTTCGAAGCGTCCATTTTCCATTCTTCGACACGTTTTCTTCAATATGTCCAGCGCCTTTTCTTCGATGTCCATGGTTGGTCGACGTGGTTGAACCCCCAATGACTCCACAGCGAAGTGCTCCTTGATGATCCTCTCTAATTCTTCTTCTCGGCTGGACAAGTGCGCGCAGGTGAGGAAGTTGACTCGATCTGCTTCTCCATCAGATCCATGTAGCACCCATCCCAGATGCGTATAGGATGCCACGGGCTGATTCTTCTTTCCTTTGCGCGTTGATCTTGACACGATCAGCTCCCAGTTGTCTTGACCGATGAGGATCTTGGGTGATTCTTCCTTATACGTCAGCTTGTCGACCATCTTGCTGAGGTGAGCGCATGCTTCTATTCGTTTCTTCTCTATCTCTTGAGGCGCCAAACGTAGGTCGTCTATGGTGCGAGCTCCTGTGATTCTCCTCTTGATTGGGTGGTGGACTCCTTTTATCTTCAGGTCGATCTTCATTGAGTCTTTCTTCGTTATCGTCTTCCCGCCAACCGTGTCCAGTGTAAGAGCTTCCCGTGGTCCCTCCAATCCAATCTGGTGCGCAACTGAAGAATCAATCAAAGTGACTGTTGATCCCTCATCCAATAGTGCTAGAACCTCTGCTGATCCTTTTGGTCCGTACACTTCAACTGGCACCATCTTCAGGTAGGCCCTTCTTGCTCTTGCTACGTTTACTGGCAGCATGACGTTGTTGGCAACTTCCTTCTTCTCCTCCTTCTTCTCCTCCTTCTTCTCTTGAGGCTTCTCGTTGTGGAGGAGTCGATGATGCCAACGGCTGCAAACTTCACACGGAGGCTTCTTGCATGTCTCTTTTCGATGACGACCCTTGAGACACTTGTAGCATGTTCGTGTCTTCAATGCTATGTTCCACCTTTCATCTTTTGATGCTTGGAGAAATCTTCTACACTCGTAGAGGTAGTGTCCGCCTCCACAATGTGGACACACTACTTCATTCTTCTGCTCGACGGCTGCATGTGATGCCTGCTTCCCGTATGTCTGCCTCGGTCTTGGTGGAGGCAGCGCTGTCCTTTGGACTGGAAGTGCATCCTTTACTGCAAGTGGCCTGTGACGAATTGCTTCTTCCTTCAAGAAGTCTGCCATGTCTGAGAGCTCCGGTTCCATCTTCTTGCCAGCGTAGTCCAGCCACCTGAACTTCAATATTTCTGGCATCTTGCTGATGATGGCCCTCATCAGGTCTGGACTGATGAGGTAGTTCGGCCTCTTCAGAGTCTTGATCGTCGCCACTGTGTTGTTCACTTGCTTCGAGAACTCGCAGATATCTTGCGCGCTGGTGCCGAACCTTGGTAGGCTCCTGATCCTGTCCAATTCCGCTATGATCAGGTGGTCCGGTCTTCCATATTCATTTCTGAGAGTCTCCATAATTTCTTCCGGCGTGCAGTCCGAGTACAGTAGGCATCGGACTGATTCCAATGCTGCTCCTTTGAGGGCGTGACGTATTCTTGAAATGTTGTGGATCTCGTCGAACAATCTTGCTGTCCTGTCGTAGGCTCCTTGGAACGACAGCCACTCCCTGTAGTCCCCGTCAAAGGTTGGCAGCTCTTGCACGTAGGTCGGTGCTGACCGGATCGCTTCGACCGGTCTGTATGTCCTGGGTACTTCTGGCTTGATGGCGTCTTCTTGGAGTCGCTCCTTCCTGAGCGTGTCTGCTGATGGATTCACCGCCGGTTTCCCAATTTCTATCTGCGGTTGTCCCTTCCCGGACCCGTTCAGCAGACGTCCCTCCTTTGCTTCTTCCACCGTGGATTGTACCCACTTCTGGACATCTTCTTCCCGATCATTGTCTTCAACTTCAGTTTCGGAATCCTCTTCTAGCGCAGCTTTCCTTTGTTTAATCTTCAATAACTTTTTCTGTAGCCGCGCAATTTGCAGTTCAAGTTCTAGGTCTTGCTCTTCAAGTTCCAGTTGTCGTTCGGTCCTTATTGATGACGTACGACGATTCTTCTTCGATTTTGACCCGGTCTTCTCTATGGTCTTCTTGGTCTTTTCGGTCTTCTCTGACGCCATCAATGTCCCCTCTTCATATGACGTCGCTATGGTCTCGTATGACGTTGCCTCTTCGGTCCCAGAAGATTCTTCCATTCTTCTTCTGGTACTGGAGGTCCCGACGGGCGCGCTGAGTGCGGCAGTGGAGACGTCCTGATGTGCAACGTCGACTGTAGACCTTTCTTCAACCGGCGGCGTTTGTTCCTTCTGGGCCCCTGACTGGCTTCGGGTTTGGGGCATGGTGACTGGGAGGTGACGGATAACCGGATAGATCCGGACTTCGAAGGACCAGCTGTAGCGAGCGCGGCGCTCTCAACCGGGCAGGATGTCCTTGCCCGGCCCTGACACCGCCTCCGTCTGGACAGACCCCTTCGACACCAAGGGCGTAGAACGCGCCTCGGTGCGCTGGTAGGTCCGTCTACCGACTACGGCAGAGCGAGCACCCCGCGTCAGCCAGCCCCGTGAAGCCGGGGGAGTGAAGGAACTGAGGAGGGGGAAGGGGGGAATGCGTTTGACGTATAGAAACTTTATAAAAACCCCAATTTTGTAGGAACTTGAACGAGGAGCGGTGACCAGCCAGCGATTCTAGATCCCTCTTGAAATCTTCCTAATCTTGAATTATTCTTGCAGAGTTCCTTGCTGAGGATTTCTTGCTGACTTCTTGAACTGTTTCTTTCTTGAGGTGCTTCCTTTCTTGAGTTGTTTCCTTTCTTGATGCGATCTTGAGACTGCCCCGTCGTACTCGAAAATGGGCCCGTTTTTAAATGGTCGAGCACTACTTTATCGAGGCACCCTATATAATTGTCCCCTTTTTGCTGGCATTTTTACTTCACCGCTCCCAGTTTTCTTTATTTATCTCTCTAAATATACATGTTACAATTATATTACATAGCTTAAACTATTCCTTATGTAATTACCTATCGATCTATGTAACATTTATATACCTTACTTATTTAGTTTTCATTATACAATGCAAAATAGCCCTATTTTACAAGTAACTTCTGTCTATTTGCACACAAAAAGTTAAATATCTTTTACACTACTTAATATCCAGGCATGTAATATGTTTCCCTATAATATCTATTAATTTATCTTTAAAATCACATATTACATTATTTACCTAGCCTATGTATTTTCATTGTACGATCCTTTCTTTTACAACAAAATAATTCACATCGAAATATTGGAATAAACACTAAAATTGAAATATCTCGAAAACTACTGATCGTACAACGAACTATGACCTATGAAAATACTACTTATAAAGAATCCTATCCTAATACACTATTTTCAAAATGCTTACACCTAGGTATTAAGAAATACACTAGGCCTTATGGGCGATCTAGTGTGTTAGAGCGGGACGGAGATATCTCGCTTACTCCGTGGATATACACGCGTCGCCGACACTGATTACGTTCCGTTTATATGGGTCAGTAAATCCAGCGCAAGGCGACCCGCGTCCCGCGGCCGAATGTCACGGTCCGTCTGTACACGCGAGTGACGAAATCTTATCATTAGAATGACCCCTAAGCATACAAATCTGCGGCCCACTGCAATCTGGTACATCACGTTTAAGGCGTACAGGATTTATGTATAAAAACTGGTACATCCTTTAAAGTATCTACATATCATGCAAAATCTATGACAGCAGTCAGTGAACCAGTATTATGTGAGGGAATCTGAAGAAAATAACATCTGAGTGGCTGAAATTACTATAGTTTTAATTAACCAAGAGAGAAATTCTCACTGTTTACTGAGATTCTTCAGGTTAAAAATGCCCGGTGTTGTCTCCTAAGCGCTGCCGGCCGTACCTGAGACTCCACATAGATTTACCGCTGCCCTGCGAGTGTGTTGCCTATAATGGCCTATTGGAGAGGTGTACGTAAATAGTCCCTCGTCCCTCCCTCCGATAGTAATCAGGTAGGCGGTATGCTGACATCACACTCCGCTCAATTGCTACCGTCCACCTTAGTCTAAAGCATATGCACCTGATGACAAGGTGTTTGCTCAAACTGGGTCGTGACCGTAGTACACTTCCGCAAAGACAACGTTACTTAATCGCTACGGCCTATCGCGTGTCGGGATCAGCTTGAGTACAATCAGTAGAGGCCGATTGAATGGTCATGGTGTATGCGGTCTGGCATGACGTCGGCGACTGTCGATGAATTGTCGTCCCTCGGCGTCTTCGACTACGCTGTATTTCGTATCGGGTGCAATGTAGTCACTTTGTGGAGTCAGCAATGTAATAAAAAAAACAGCAACTATGGAAAAACGGAACTGTTCAGTTTCTGAACATATAAGTTTCCCGCTAACTACATTGATTGGTAGCTGAAAACATTTTTTTTCTTGCAATGAATAGCTCGATGGGATATCACGTTTTATACTGTTTTACTTGTAATAGCCAGTAATATTTATTATTAAACAGTTTATAGTGGTAATCTGCATTTTCTATTTATGAACAGGGACTATTGTCGTCTTCTATGGGAACTGTTTATAATCACCTAAATATTATGGCACTAAACGCTTTTTTAACGATACAATTTCGTAGAAAGAAGGCCACAAGGGCATTCCACAACAATGTGGATAATCTTTGCAATTTATAAGTGAACGATGAATGCGTGTATGCATGATCAAAGGCGGCGCGACGCGGGGGCGGTGCCCTCAGCACGGCGACAATGCGAACGCCTTGCCATTGTTTGCTGAGCCGCGCGCTTCGGCCCAAGCCTGCGTGACGTCATCCTAATTATTGTCCTCGGTCTCTGAGGCCAGTCAACCAGCTGTTTGCACGTGTTCATGTTATTTGTAATGGTCGACTTGCAGTGAAGATTCAAGGAAATCAAGACTTGAGGTACTTTCTATCCCACTGGCTTCACAATGTAAAGATAGCTATAGTCTTAACACATGACACTGCCATTTCTTTCGGTATAACGCTGTCCGTATCCAAACATCAACCGGTTCCTGGAAGTTTTTCAGCGATACTAACAACAAACAATCAATAGCCACACCATCGACTCAGATAAGATTTTTTGACTTTGCGACGTTCACCAATCCAACGCATATGGTTTAGTTAGCAAAGTTGTTACATCCATACTGCCCCCAAATGATATAATAGTAGATTCTATTACCACCTTTTCCTTTTCTACAACGGTTCAGATCCTCGACCTTTTATTTATACCCAACTACTAAGTATCTGCCTCTCAGCGACCAAAAACTTATTCTTCCCTTTTCACTACGTTAACATAAAACTTGAGTGTATTTATAACTTTGAGGTGCTACCAGATAATGATAAAAATTCCGTCGAGCACGTTTAGAAGAGGGTAGATACATAGGAAAAGAATCATCGGAGGTGACAAAAATCTCCCTCGGAGCCATGTTTGGGTTCTGTCTCATTAAATGTGTGATGGTATTTGAATACGTACGAATGGAATACAACATAAACAGTTAATCTCAAACTGACAGTCATCGATGAAGTCAACACACAGTATGTGCCGACGTAAATAATTTACAAACATTTGATGATCCACACTCATTGTTTTCAGAATCCAAAACACTCGCCAGCCGGTCACTCAGCATCCGTCTAATCATTTATAATGCTCTAGGAAGACAAAGCAAACTGTAAAAATGGGAAGTCCGGAGCTGTAAGGAAAGCCGCTAAATCCGTGTCCAATACCGTATTCATTACAAAGCTAATTATACTACTAATTTAGTCGAAGAAAGATTGAAGGTGTACATTATTTGCTGATGAAGATTAAATACGACACTGAAAGAGTTGCCGATGAGTAGCTCAACCATTAGTAGACAATATTGGAGCATGGCACAGCATTTGCAGATTGTTTTGTCAAGAGATTCCAGAATAGTGTGCCAGATGTAAGCGACTTTCCTGGCGTGTAAGGACAGTTTACAATGCACCTGTATGATAACCCCACCAGAGAACTACAAATATTTCATGTCATCAAATAAATCATCTAAAAAACATAGTGTCTTCATAGTAGATAGATTCTGTGCTACACGAGTTGATGTGAAGTCAAAACAAGGCATCGGAGTTGGCTAAATAGACACGGCAGTACGTGATGTCATTCGGTTTTAGTGTACACAATGGCAGCGTGGGCAGCGTTTATCATTACATATCATTAAATGCAAACAGATTGCGAAACTTTCAAAACACTATTTCATCTAAGCTTTAGCAATTATTTCCATTTCCCATTATTTTCCACAAACGTATCTATTCTCTTATCGTATCATATGCAGGCGTTTACACGCAAAACTGGCGGATTTTTAAATGAGCTTCCTATTATATGCGTAAGGTAGAATTTTGATAGTAATAGTGTTTTTTCAGCTAATATACGCTTGCTAAGTTGGTTGTATATTCGTGGTGCTCCCAAAAATGCAGGTGTTCTAAACATTCATATTATTTCAGACCCTTATTTTACTCTCTTAAAGGTGGACTCTTAAATATCCGCCCTTAGGGGATGCCTATTAAATATTTAAAAAATTCTATATCTGACCTGAGTAATTTAAGTTCTAAGATGATGCGTTAGTGAGAACAAGTCTTTTAACAGATTCTTGCGATAACGAGAAAATTATTATTTTCAAGTTTATACGCGAACGCTTGTCTTTAATCACACCCGGTAAAAGATAAAGATGAGGCCGTTGATGGACCGCATTTGCCCAACAACTACTTATTTTGTCTATCTATTTAAAGGTCTCTTAATATTAATCTGTACCAAGATAATGTACACCTTACATCTAGAGCTCTGTCCAGGCCTATAGTTTTGAAGAATTGTTGTACTTTATTGGCTGAGGTAGCTTGGACCTCTTCTAGGTGTAGCACGTGGCGGCCCAGGATACGGTTGCGTTTGGGCATTAGTAAGGTACATTCACACAGGAGGTGCTTGGACGTTTCTTCTGCAGTTTTGCAATCTGTAGTGTTCTGGCCACTAATGCCGAACAAATGCTTGTTGAGACAGCAGGGACCAATCAGTGCTCTTACCAATACTCGTTTCTTCTAAGCATCAGAGCCGCGTCAGCTTTACGCTGGTCGAAAGCCCTAACGAACTGGTTTGAATGTTTCGACCTTGGGATTATACTCCAATGGTTTGTTGATTTTCCTTTATACAGTTATGTATGTATTATATGAAAAGTAAAGTGCATTGGGTCACTGGCAACCCCTGTATGAATGACATAAAATAAATAGACGCAGGAAGCCTGTTCCAGTTCCAATATTTTGTTCGCGATATGAATCAGGAAACGGATATAGGAAATTACAGACAGCAGCTACAGAAGCAGGATTTCCGACGTCGAAATAACGCAATGACATTACTCGAGATCATTGTGCTTGGAGAAGCGTCTGCACGAGGGTTGCAAATCACGCAATAAAGCTTTATTCGACGCTCTTGCGGATACCTCGGATATACCTCGGAGGATACCTGTGGGCGATACTAACTCTGGCTGATTGATTATAGAAAATGTGCACTACATAAGTAGGAATGTGGGTATTAGTTTACAAACCTTTAAAAAGGTTATTAAGTCAATTAATTGTATTTACTTGTTTAAATTTAAATGTTTTTGTTTTTATTCTATATGCATTTATTTGTACAGGTATTTGTATATTAAAATAAAATTAATTTATATGGTATGTATTGTAACAGAAAATTATCTATGACACTTTGAAATAGTCTCTGGAGTGGCGTATTAATTCTCCAATATACCCTTCCTCGCTGTTTTCTGCGCGTTGACCCAATAAACGGGTATCAGCTGAAAATCAGCGCTGCGTGGCTCGCCTGCTCCCCTAGGATTTGCTGAGCTGACTTCCTTTTGGCAGATCACAGCACAGGGTATTTTTTTTTGTCGTTTTCTATCTTGATTAACCTGTCCTTGTGTGTTGCATTCTGTGCTGTGCGCCGGGTTGTGTATTGCTTTGATTGTTCCTTTACATGAGTGAGGGTGAGACTACAGTACGCTGTCACCATTAAGTAATGTCGTTATAATGATTTCATTAAGGGTGTACGTATGGGTTATCTATCAGGCGGCGCGGTGCGGCGCGTCCGCGAGGCGATCGCCTTCCCTGAGGTCAGAGCCGGTCACTCGATAAACGCTTTACGATTCGTTCCAGGAATAGTGTTTTGTTAATATCATATGCGATGCGTGAATTCAAATTATTGCCTATTTACTGAAACATCATTGGCAGCTACTAATTCATTTTGCTGGAAGCAAACGCTTTTATTAAACGTTATGTATTTTATAATTAATTAAATAAAAATAAAAATAAATAATAAATTAAAATATTCATTCAAAAATATATCTCAAAAGCGGTACAATATAATCAGCTGATATCCAGATTAGGACTGCCTGTATCTTGGGTGCCGGTTTTGTTTAAGTCACATACATAGCGCGTTATGTGCAGCTTATATCCGCCGCGAAGTTCCAACTTTAACTTTTAATCAACAGTTTATAATTCAGGAAAAGAAAAATTTAAACATCATATTAATAAAACAAACTTATCACTTGAAACTAAAGAAAAACACAGGAAGGAAAAACACACGGCATCTAATAAACATGTCATGTGTAATAGTGCTGTGAGAACGATGACCAGATGCGCTACTGGTCACGTTGGGCATGACATGTAAGCTCATAGTGTATACAGCCACTAATATGTCTCTGCTCACCCCGCAAGGAATACGTGGCGTAGGGCGTGACGACTCTTTATTTTATTTTAGTATTGGGGCATATTGTTACAACCGCTAAGGCGTCGTCAGTAAATGGAATGAATGGTTTTAAAGCGTGTTGGAGTAAGAAATCGATACGAGTGAGTGTTTTTATCGAAAACAATAAAAACGTATAGAAGCGGAAACGCAGTAGGCGCCAGCTCAGCCCGGGCCGGATTGTTCCCGTGATGAATCTCCTCTAGGCAGACTGGAGAATGCCTCTCCTACGCCTACTACAGCTTCACTTTGTGTATGCTAAGATAAAGCAGAGGTTCTCTAATATACCGCCTATTTAAAGAAAGAAAAAACAATAAATTATAAAGGGTCAAAATAAAGAGTGTAGTAGCCCAGTGGATAAGGGACCGGTATCCATGCGCGGCGTCGAAGGATTTTTTCCATAGTAATTACGGATTTAGGCACCACAAGCTCATCGATAAAAGAAAACATCGCGACGAAGCCCGTATGCGGGTTCGAACCTAGACTTGGGGGGCAGCCAGCCAGGGAAAGAACGTAACGGTAATGTACTAGCGTTTCGGAAGCGACTGTCTTGAGCAGAGACGCCGAAAGGAACGCAACGCTGCGTCGGAGTGGAGCACGGCAAGGCGCGCGGCGCTACCGGCAGGTGCAGTTCCTGCCGAACCCGGTCCGAACACCTGCAGGTGCGACAGATGAACGAATAAACAAACACAATACTAGAGTAATTAAACAGTTGCTGAAAGCGAATTGTTTTTATCAACAATCCAGCCAATTAATTTCCTTCCAGTTATGATTTTAGATACTTCAAAAGAAGTGTGAAGAGGCTTGTTATGTAGGCCGGAATGATCAGTGACGACTAACATAACATGGAAACATTAAACCTAACGCCAAGCCAGCATTGTGCTTGTATTTTGGCTGCTAGACAAAGAAAGAAACACAATCAATGGAACTCATCTTTTACCACTAGGCATGATTGAAATCAAACTTTCGCCTGTAAACCATAAAGGGAAAAGGTATCTAATCTTTGAAACTATCAATCGACTTCAATTATTTTTAATCAATATTTCTTAAACTTTTGTCGGCTAACATGTAAACGGCCCACCTGTTGGTAACCATACCATCGCCCATGGACATCTGCACCACAAAGAACGCTGTTACTGCGTTGCCGACCAAGAAGAATATTGTTCTAAGCAATCCCATGTCGCAGCCCTGAGGAGCAACTGTACCCGGCAGCGCATGCCACAAGTGCACAGTGCGCGACAACAATGTCCTAGCGAACCGCTACGCTGTCGCGGCTCTGCGAAGCGCAACACGGTCTGACGGGAGTTGGACGGGTCTAATGCTTTGTATTTATATGGAAGATTACACATTGCAGGTCCCGCTCCGCCGGGGCTGACCCAAGCACGCTTTCAATGTGTAATCTCCACACGAATACAAGGAATTAGATCTGTCGAACTCCGGTCGTGACCCGCGCCCATCGCGCGCCTGCTCGCTGTGTGTGTTGCCCTTTAGAGTGTGGATAGCCGGCCTGGACCAACGGCGGATGGTGCGCGTTGAAAATGGCGGCGGAGGTGCCAGGTTGCATTGTCCTTCGGAGCGCACACACAAAGACGCCACATCCCTGCGGAGAATAGATCTTCTGGGAGCACGTAGGCTGCATTTTATCTCGTCCCTACGGGCAACGGGAGATCTACGCGAGTAGAGACAATGAACAACGACTTTGTCATAAATCGCGGTTCTCGTATGACCAGTAGTGACTGGCGGCTGGAAAACGTAAAGGTACAAACTGCGTGAACAGGAGGAAAGCGATATTGATTGCATCAATGCATGAGAAAGTATTTTCTTTTTTCTATTTTTATCGTTTGCGGTTAAATGACAGCTATGTTATAAACTTGAACGGTGCATACACACAGAATAATGTAGGGCCATTTCTCTCGATACTTACAAACCAAAATTGTACTTTTAACATTAATAATGAATGAATCTCGCATTTCAGCCAACTTAACTGTAATAACTGGAGGAGAATAACCAAAGGCCGGACTCAACGGCGCTTATTGGCACAGGCATATGTCACAACTGGCTAATGATGATCATGACCATAGTCATTTTTAGATGTTTTTCGCTTTATGGCCCCTCCGTGAGAAATTTCTTACGTCTGCATAAGTATCAGTCGACCCTGGCTTTTGTAATACTTCGAGTTTAATAATCTATTTATGTAATGTATAATGGTGGCCTAGTAGATAAGAGACCAGGGATGTGCGACAAAGCATTGTTCTCGGGTTCGAATTCTGTTAATTGTTAATTTTTTTAAGTGCCTTCCAATGATTAAGTTTTCCGGTAATAGGAAAATGGATTATATTCACAGAAACATTTAAAGCTAAATATACAAGACGTTCGCGTATGTAAAAACAAAAGTAATAAAAAAAAAATGTGTATGGGCAATTGACGCCTTGATAATTCAAACAAAATAGCGCCATGTAAACGACCATGATGTCATTGCGAGCCAACTACTGCGGGGGACGCGGCCGCACACCTCTGTAAGCACACAGCTCGGTAAATTGCACGCACGCGTCACCGTTCATCTTCAAACTTATTCGTTGTTCTGAATTTTGACATTTGAAACTACATGGCAAAAAAGTCTGTCAAATGATTTCAAAATAGTATTGTTGATTCTGTACCTTAAAACCGTATTAAAATACGCGTTTCTATGCAGTCTACAAAGGCAGATTTAAACAGAAGCGTCGTAGTTCTCAAAATACTGAAATCAGCTGGCTAAATTAAACTTGGCTATAACATATAAAAATTATATAATAGAATACGTAACATAATTGTCTAAATTAAAGAACAATAACAAAAATATAACGGCAGGATTACGATGCAAGTGCCTTTATGTTAAACATTCAATAAATAGTTTTCTACATTATTTTCATCAATTAAAGTCGACTACAAACGTTTAATCATAATATAATTGAAATGTGTTATGTAGTGTAAAAGTTAAACGAGAGTACATTGCGTTATTCTTCTAGACTGTCAGTGACTTGAAACAAACGACATGGCAAAAGTAAGAGCAGGGTAACTTCTTAGTCCTGGCCGGTATGAGAGTTACCGTATAACCGTGACCCAGTAACCCCGCGCACGTGGTTTATTTTTATCTTTTATGGACGGGTAACAAACCGATAACTCTGTATGTTAATGTTGTGAACAAGTCATTCTATAAATATTGCAGTGACTATGCGATCATGATGATAATACACAGTGCAAACAAAAAACAATGAGCGTTTAAATAGACGCAGCGTGAGACCGCATAACGCACGGTCCTGTGTTTCCGCGTGAATCACCTGCCAGTCGAGAGTCAGCTGGTCGGATTTACCCTTGTTTTTTTTTTGCCTTATTTCACGAAATTCCTTTTATTTGGAATACATTAACTTTGTTTTAAACGTCATCCTTCCACCAGGTTTAATTCCTGTATCGCGGATGGGTTTACAAAAACGTATTTCACATGTACACCATTCTGCAACCTTGAACTTAATCGATTGTCGATATGTCTCTCGCGTCGAGCAAGCTACTTCGTCGGGAACACCGACGTAAGATGACCTGCCTTTCGCCTTTCTATAGGCTTATACTCTTGAATTGCGGCTTAGTTGTACAATTTAATTGTTCCCTCCACCTTCTACCATAAATTAACTGCGCGCATGCGGGTTTACATCCCTATATGGTTGACATTTCACGATTCGCGTTCTCTTTTTTTGCTGCGGATCGCCAAGTAGTGGAAATCGCTACCCGAGTATGTTTTTACCACACCTTACGACATGGGGATCCTCAAAAGAAGAGTGAATCGGTATTTGCTGGGTGAACACGCTCCGTTATAATTTTCCATCATGTGAGATTGAGGTCAAGCGCAAGCCTGTCGGTAATAAAAAATATGTATTTACATTAATTAGGTCAGTAGACATTAACTTGGGGGTTTTAAATATGTCAAGTAATCTAACTTTTTGAATGAGGTCTTCCTATAAGTACTACGAAACAATTCCTACGCACAGATTGATGAAACCAAAATTGAACTATTGAGCACCTAAAACGAACCTGAATACTGACACCTAGGTATATTGATAAGCAAAATAAACACTACAAAATAAACATAACGAAATGAATGGTTTGTAATAAAATGATTAGAAGCAAACATGATCTACGATTAAAATATGTTTGTTTTTATACGATGAATAATCGATTTGTGTAGCGCCAGGAGTGTGAAACCAGATTCAATATAAGACAAATAGCATTAACAAAAGCAGTGTAATAAATTTAGAATATAGCTTTATTTCCTTATAGTGCAAACGTTTATCATAAAATGTATGACATCATCACAAATTGAGAAATAACACGTCTAGTTAGTTTAAATTTAATTTTCCGTAAATGTAATACGACAAAAAAAAAACATGTGTTTTACGCCACCTATCGGAGAGTAGCAATAATAAAAAAAAATTCAGTGGTTACTTGTACAATTATAACATAAAACAATAAACCTTAAAAATACTAACATTTAGAATAATTTTATAAAAAAAATAATAATAATGGGTCTAAAAATTGTGGCATTTCACTTCTTTCAATGAAACAGTTTGTGCTGAAGTTATTTCAGTTTAACGCCATCTCGCGTCTGTTCAAATCACTACTTGATCTGTACAGTGTAACACTGTTCCACTAGGTGGCGCTGAGTTTTTCAATCTACTTACCCTCTGGATTCAATAAACTTGATCACAACTTACCTGCAAAAGAAAAACATTCCTATTGAAATTTTTAAAATAATATTACAAATTAAAATCCAATCTATTCAGTACAAGTACAGATTTTTTTAAAAATATTTCTTATAAAATTATTATTATATGTTTTATTTAACCTAAAAATAACGGGTTTTAATATTCTTGTTATAAATAACGAATCATACAGATAAAGGCAGATGATGGAGATACAAATATAGGCCGAGTTAACTTTCTCTATTGAATCCAACAGACCGACAAGCTAGACTAATTAAAAAACTGAAAGAATATATGACATCATTCGGTTATGTTGGAGACTACAGTACAACCTGCACACACGCACACACAGTTTACAAACACAGCTGTATATCTTGTGCTAATTCATTAATAAACCGTCATGCTATACCCCTTTCGCGGTGGGTGGAAACAAATTAGCGGTCGTATCCACTTTGCGCTTATATATGGTCGTGCACAACGTGGCCAGTAGCACAGCTGCTCGCCGTTCTCATGGCACTTTCACATCACTATTACAAGTCTAGCGGGTTTCCTCGCGGTGTTTTGCTTCACCGTTAAGCAAGCATGTGGCGTTTAAATCTGTACTTAATCCGCAAATGCAAAGGTGCCAAGATTAGAACTTACGAGAATTCCCAGAGCCGCTCGGGAATACCGGTACAATTCACAGGTACAATACATTTTAGAATTAATTATAATTAAATAATGCTTTGGCCCGTCCTCAGCCAGAATACTGTTAAGAGAAACGAGTCAGTACCTGTTTACCTAGAATCACGTAAAAAGAGCTTTACCTACTTGCCATTCAGCCGTGCGTAACATGTGCTAAGGTGTCCTGTCCACATTTTAACGGATCAATTCTCATTCCTGCATTAATGTTTCTTTATGATTTGTTAGCAAATATAGTTATCTTTATTCACTACAAGAAAGTACAAATTATTGTACCGTGGAATATCTCCCTCGTCTATAAAATAGCGCTATACTATACATTGGATCGTCAAAGTGACTACACAGTAACTGAGCGCAACTGGCCGCACCTACTTACCCCGGTCCAAGAACGGCAATGACCACTAAAGGATGTGATTATTTTTTTTATTATTACAAACAGGCTTGCATTAGACCTCAACCGCACCTGGTGGAAAGTGATAATGAGGCCGATGATAGAGCGCACTTACCCAACAAATACCGAGTCACTTGTTGTTTGAATATTGCCATGCTGTAAGATGCTTGCAAGACAGACGTCGGATGCGAATTCCACTCATTGGTGGTTCGCAGCAAAAAAGGAAAGCGAATCGCATCGCACAAAGGGCTAACATGTCAACCATGTGAAATAGTAAAAGGGGTAGAGGGGATGAAATCGTACAACTCAGCCGCACACTCTCCAGAGTACAGTGTATAGAAAACCGAAAGGCTGGCCACTCTACCTCGATGTTCCAAGCTGAGGATCTTACGCGACAAAAGAGCTACAACGGTAATCAGTCGCTGCCTTCATGCCAAACCGTATACAGCACGACTGAACACACAGACAAGCACAGTATTAAATCACGGGAGAGCAATTTGAGTAACGCATTTAAACAGTACCATTATATCACCCATAAACCAAATAATTCTGAATTACAAATATAGACAAACAAACGCCTAATAAAAAAAGAAAACTAAAATAAAAATGAAGGGAGAGCAGCAACACACGTATGTACATATCGTCACGCTATATCTCTTACGGGGAGAGCAGAGATACATTAGAGTCTGTATGCACTCGGCGCTTGTGTCGCGCGCAGCGTGCCCGGTGGCGTGCAGCGTGACGTGATTGCTGTTCACTGCTCACACTGCATTAGGACACTTAACATTTCTATTGGATACCGTGCCGTTGGGAAACGGAGAAAATACTTCATTTACTTTTTTTCCCTTGATAGTTTATTTTTGTTTCAATGACATGTCTTAGGAGACAAAAGACCAAACATTAGTCTATTTTCTAGAATGTCGATTACAAACATTTTGTATTATTCTAGAAGCCTTACAGCTGATCAATTGTTGCTTTGTCTTAGACTTGAGCAGTCAATTGAGATCAAGTGTTAAGAACATAAATTCTTAAAAAAATGTAATCTCAAAGATGATCTTTATAATTTTTTATCGGTAAACAGGGTCACAAGTTTACTTGATGATAAGCGGTTACCGTCGCTCATGGAGAACTGTATCAGATCTCTAAATACACCGATAACACCATGAAAACATAAAACGCGAAGGCCTCCGAAATAAGTGCAACCAACCGTGATAAAAGGCAATCCGAAGCAATTGCGATGCTCGTTACCTGGCGGTTCCGAAGGGAATGTGTCCACAGAATGCCGATTAACGCCTTCTCAACTTGCGGAAATAAAATATGCTTATACAGGGAAATCTAGCAAAGATAATCAAAAGCGATTCCTCAATTGCTTTTCCAGCAGCATTCTGCAATGCTATACTTCATGGTGACTCAGTACACCGTGGCCAAGTGACCTTATTCCTCACGATACACCGTCAATCCAATCGGCAGTCGGGCGCCGAACGACCCATAATTCTTATGCGCGTTCAATTTTAACGATAACCAAACGCAACGAGCTATAACATTGATTTATATGACGCGTGCTTGCGGCGGCGACTTCGTCCATGTTAGCGCTAGCGAAATACTTCCTAGCCGGTATATTCGAATTAGATATAATCATTATGTATTATGGTAGTGAAGGCTTAGTGTGTACTGGACCGGTTTCCATGTGCTGCAACGCAAGTACTCGTATGTTCGAATCCGGGCGCCTAACACTGAGTTTTTACAGATCACGTACGGACTGAGGGACCAAATGCTCGCCGGTAAAGGAAAACATCCTCAGGAAATACAAATAGAATTTAATAAAAATATCATTTGCAAGTGCCTTGAGAACGGTGAACAGGTAGGGCTATTATTACCTAAACTGGGTCGAGGCTACAGTATACAAGTAGCGTGCCTAACCTAGTGTGTAGAGATATTTGTGCAGGCCGGTATGATCGCCGTGACTACCGATGGGTTTTCCTTGCCTATCGATAGTCGTTGGCGTTTTTTGGACTGCACCACGCTTACCATCAGGTATAGTGCAGTCACTGTGTCGAGTCGGTATAAAAAAAAAGTTTAGAGACCGTCATACAGCCTCACTTCACGTTTCAGAATATGCTCGTGTATCGTGCTCGTGCTCGTTAGAAACCTTCCGTCCGCGTGGTGACTTGTGTGAACCGTCATAGCGATGTGTCAGTGTCAACGGATTCTCTTCCTTTGGCGGTCGTTGCGTTCTTAGACTATACTGCGCTTTCCATCAGGTGCAATGTATTAGCTATGTCAAGCGAGTGTATAAAAAAAATCATACACCTCAATATAGATTTAAAAAAAAAAAACAGGAAAAAGCATCAACTGTGAATGAGTACAGTGGCGTTCCTGCGGCCATGCGGCGTGCGCACGCGTACGCACTAGTTTGTTTTACGATCGATCGCGCAACATTTTTCTATAAATATGCAACATATAGTAAACATGCCTGTGAAATACTCAACCAGCGTTCGTTACACTGGGGTTGCGAGATCTTATTTTTATCCCTTTTCGTATTGACCTCTTAATTCAACATTGTAACTATTTTTCGATAAGTTTACAGGAGAGCCATTTATAAACTCTTTGACATTACATTTGCTCTCACTACTTTTAAATAAAGCAGATAAAATATTTAAATATAGTGTGTAGAAGAAGGCGGAAATGAGTGCGACGATGGACAGTTTTCGCTCTGAAGTCGTAACAACATAGAAATATAGTCGCTGGAAGCATATTCCGCTCCTTAACTGTTCGCACGATGAATGTAGAAGCGAATCTTTCGTGCAGATATAAGAAACGTCCACCACCTACGGATGAATAATTATAATAAAATGTGGCTGGTGGAATTACAGAGAGCAGTAGTGTAGCTCCTGAGAACGCTCTCCATTAAGCGACCGGCAAAAGACTCCAAAGCAGGCGACTTTACGTCGACGCTCGTTATATTCACTGCATCCAGGCTTTTATAGTAGAATCGCAAAAACCCGCAGCAGCTGAAACGTTCAATGAGTACAAGCGAGTCAAAAGGTCGCGAAAAAGGTCTGTGTATGCATGTCGCTTTAATGAGCTGTAATGTAGGTACCTGTCTGCAGTTTATCGGCGGTGAGACTCCTCAGCAGCCGCTTGATGCTGCGCCGGCGCCGCACACCACTCGACTCCTCTGCCGAGCTCATGCTGTCCACGACATCGCTCTCACTTCACTACACTCATATGCGTCGTCATATTTGGATTCTCAATCCCACGCAGACAGTTTAACTATATTTTTTATGGAATGAGCGCAGTGTTTTGCGAGAAAGCTATGATGAAGAAAAAGACGGCCGAACGAGAGAGGCAGAGCATAATCTCGCGTCGGGACGGTCAGCGTCCTAGCGCGGGATACAGGTGTTCGCACTCGATTTTGCACGTGACCACCACCCACCCATCCTAACAGAAATCGGGCAATAGACTTGAGGGGGGATAGTTGATGTCTATCCCTTCAGGAGGTGAGGCCATATAGACCTTTCGCACACCGGGCCGAATAAAGAACGTGGACCCCCAGACCCGGTTAGCAGCGATGGGGAGGTGACACCCCGGGGGTTTTAAGCCAGTATGAGTCTGACATACCGCGGCCGCCTCCTTCACAGCGGCCCTGAGACAGTCCCATGCAGGATTTTCTCCCGGGTTAAATAAAAAGGTTTGGAAGTTTATTCAAAAATCCGTTAATTTTAAAGTAAGGACTATGAAAATCAATCCCGGAGAAATTTAATTGTTCCTACCTGGGCAACGCCGGGTCACCACAGCTATTATATTTATAAATAATACCGGAATTCAAAGCTACGACCACGACCATGCGCGTTATTGCGACCCAGAAAGATCACTTTTGTAAATCTCTTAAAAATACGAGCAGTTTAATTCTGCACACGTGATCTCCAAGTGACGCTTACATAGTAAACCTTTAAGAAATGAGTTTCTGAAGCACGATCCGTTTAAAGTATCAATCAGAGGAGATTACGTGAAGGCGGACGAGTCCCGGGCTACACTATCCCGGGGGATTTCGGTTCCATTCGCGACGTGACCGAACTCGCTCCCTGACTCAATTAAAGGATCAAGGTTGAAGACATAACTATGGAATGCTAGTAATAAACTTGACATTGTTTAGGACAAGTGTCTTGCTTGGCCCCCGTTACAACAAAATTTGATGCTTAAGGTGCTTTTTTTAAACATTATTTTCACGTTTCCCCCCTAACTCGAGGAATATGTTCACGGCATAGACGGGCAAAATGTAATCAAATTTATGACAAACAATTACAATTACACATTGCCCATCTGTATTTTAAACAGTAAGGAATCCTCTTGTTTTTAATTCAATTATCACTTTTACGTGTGTGTGTATGTATGTCAGCCCCATCGTACCTTTATACAAGAATCCTCCCTCCTCAATCCTCATGAATCCTCAATTGCATACAAATTTATTACTCATTAATGTTTAGTAGGGATTTAATCATTATTACAAAGTAACAAAATAAAATTACGACTACATTTTGAAATAGTTGATCATTAATCTGATTACATTTTGCCGTTTTCTGGTTCGCGAGTTCCAAATAAGGAATTCTCGCCTCAAGAATATAGATGGCATGACAGTATTATAATATTTTGTTTTTTTTTTAATAATAGTACCTCGTCACGCCATATCCCTTTCAGCACAGAAATATCAGTGGCTTTCTCAGTTATACGTATATCGTACTCAACTTGACCGGTAGCGTATCTGATCGCGAATCTCAAAGCACATACAAGTGACAGTTCTATTAGATGGCACGCGGGTTGCATGCATGAGGTGCCTCGCCTGTAAACCCGTGATCAAACTGCAAAAGTACAGAGGTATAGGTATGTGTGCCAGGATTCGAACCTACGGTCATTCGTGTTGCCGCGCACGGATACCGGGCCCTTTTTTTAAACGAGTTTGTGTCTATGTATGTATGTTCGTATATCTGAAGGTGCCTTGAAATAGTCTTGGAAAAATCTATTCCTTGGTGGAACAATATGTAATCTATAGATTTTCAGACATCTATTGTCTATTTCTCTGCTATCATAAAATCGTAATATTTATATTTTATTAAATTAATGGAGAAATGATCCTACCGATTTTAAAAAGGCTTTAGAAGGATTAACTTTTATTTTAAACTCAAAATAAATTCGCTAGGGGCACAACTAGCACAAATGAAGTTTTACAACGAGATCTGTTTATGGTACATGGTTTGCTGCGAACTACCGAGGAGTGGAATTCGCTCCCCGCGAGTTTGAGCACCATCTTATTTCACGGGAAGCTTCAAACGACGAGTAAATCGGTATTTGTTGGGTGAGCGCGCTCCATCATCGGCCTCATCATCAATATCCATCAGTTGAGATTGAGGTCAAGTGCAAACCTGCTTGTAATAATAATGATAACAATGATGATGATGATGTCCTAGCCGGATTCGGCCACGGCGACTGTTTCAACACCGACTAAGAAAATCGAAGGCCAGTTTTCGGAAACAATCAATTGCGCAGGAGATATTTAAGTGCATAACTGGACGCGCAGCCAGAAAAGCACTCTCTCGTCCGAGCTCCCTCAGGCCCGATGGAATGGAGAACCAGTACGATCGGGAGGGAGCGGGATGCAGGTTTGGTCGAGTTTTCCTTCTCTGAACACCTGGTTGAATTGCAGTGTTAATGAGATACCTTAGTCGCCTTTTACGACCCCTCAGCAAGAAGAGGGGGGGTGCTATTCTATTCTGCCGGCAGCCACCACGGCACAAACAACAAAACACTAAAACAACAACAACAAAACACTAGCCATTATACTCTATGAAGGTGAAATAAAATTGTTAAGTAAGCTGTAATAATTATTTTTTTATACTGGCTCGACAAAGTTACTGCTTTGTACCTGTGATGGAAAGAACAGTGTACTGTGCCGGCCCACACATGCCACGACGGAACGCCTCTAGGTATGAACAACTGGATGTGTATATAAACTGATCCCTAAATGCGACAGGCCGAAGCGAGCCACTATGACGGTCTTTACACTAGTGCACCGTAGTCACGGCCCTGTTCGGGCAATGACTGAACCACCTAAAATAGTTGTAAAATAGTTTACGAACTAAAAAAACAAGTCGTTCGACTCGAACTGGGTTATTTCGTTATTACCGAGGACAAGCGGTGCGCGTCATTGATCCCTTTGCTAAAACATGCATGATATTGCGAGAAACCCGAAGGCCGAGGATTGAAATACTCTCACCTTGGAATTCCCATAATGACAATGGAAACAGGAATGAATATTAACGTTCCAGCGAACTGGGGAGGAAATATCGAGGCTACGGAGTACGCTTTACTTAGTTTTCCTTCGCGGAATGGCCTCAAGGAGTTTTCTTCGAACGCAGCGAGGCACAAATGTCTTTGTAAAGGTTATTGGGCTTCCAAGTTTCCGTTTCATTACTTTCGCTTTGTTTAAATATTAGCTATGGGCGTCGCAGCGTTGCCCGGGCACTAATAAATATTTACAGAGAGATATAGATACATACATATACAAAGTTTCTTTTTTATTAATAAGAGCAGTGTGTGGAAGTCCTAACGTACAAAATACATGATAATGCGCTCTTAGGAAGTTTTAGCTCCTTATTAATATCAGTTCATTTTGTATTAATTATTTAAGACAATAATAACGCAAAATATACAAGTTTTATTTTTAAACTTATTTGTTCTTTTGTTTTGATTATTTTTCTCTTTTAAGCGTTTTAGTGCGTTATTCGTTAAATATTTATTTTCGCTTTTGTTTTCAGCACAACAACATACTGTTGGGCAAGGAAGGCCCTAACACTTCAGCAGGCGAACAGGCCGTGCGTGCGTGTGTTCGGTGGCAACGCAAGGGCTCCCATGTGGATATGAGCATCGACTTGGGCGGCTAGCGAGGACACGAACCTAACGGTGATCTCTTAGTGTTTCGGAAGCGACTAACTTTCAAGTTAGTATGAAACTGCGTCGCGGAGCGTAAACGCGCCGATTAACAACAGTTGACTGATATTTTCGCTATTTGTTTCAAACGTGCTAGTTTACGTTTGAAGAGCTGTCATAAGGGACTTTGTAAGCTCAACTAGGTGTAGTTTACACAACGAACGCAAATGCAAACCAAATGAACTCTCTGGATGTTACTTCGTCTATACCCTTAGATCTTTTGCAGCACGTTTCATTAAACATGATAATTTTTAAATTTGAAATACATATTATTGTAAAATTTCGTTTCTAAATGACCGTTGTAAAAGTCAGAGAGAACAAGACATAGATTAAAGAACGAAACGAATGCATCGCAGAAATGATCGCGAGCGGCGCGGCTCGGCGCGGCGTGCGGTGTGGGCCGTGTGAGAGATCAAAGTCGATGATATAATAATGTACGCACGTCAAGGTGCCACGTGCCGTATACAAATAACTGAATTATGCCGAGACAAAGCGCTGACGTACGTGAGCTTTCTCTGCTCATTTAACGACCACATATCAAAAAACATTTCATAGAACATAATAAATAATATTTCGTCACGTTTTTGACCCGGTGGAAATCCTCATAGAGCATCAGGGCCCCCGTGAGAGCAGCGGCGCCGATGTGTTGCACTCTTACCGATTAATAACCACCGGAGTGTTTCTCCTCTCATCTGCCCAGTGCTGAGGGAAAGGCAGAATCAGCTACCTCTATTATTATTATTAATATACCTAGAAACCTTCAGTTTTCATATATTTATATCGGTTTGACGACGGCTACTAGATTGTTTCCTTATAGCGATCACCGGCGCTCTGGAACTGCGCTATACTTGCCACCGGGAGCGGTGGAGTCGCTTTGCTGCACCAGTAAAGATATAGCCACCTCTCTGCGACGTACTCATGTGACAAATTACACGTAATTAGAGGTACACAACATAATCGTTATCAGAGAGCGGGTTGAAATGCCACTCGAGCCCCAAAAGCACTGTTATCAGCTGATAAGGGCGATGCTCGTCGCTGACTCGCGCTCACTGCGATACCGATTCAAATACAACCTGTTATTAATTGGGAAAAATTAATGCCATGCATGCAAACGTAACGATTTATCCCATCACCCTTCTTTTCTAAACGACAAAATACTAATAGAAATGTCATGTGTACTAGTGCTGTGAGAACGGCGATCAGCAGCGCCACTGGTCACGTTGGGCACGACAAATAAGCGCAAGGTGGATGCAGCTAATAATGCATCTCTGCTAACCTCGCAAGGGATATAGGGTGACAATATTATTTAATTATTACAAAATGCTATTGGCCTGGCGAGATGTTTACAGCTTGACCGGGCGAGCTCAGTCGGCGAGTTTCACGGTGTAGTAACACCGGGAAAGCACCCCTGCAGGCAGCGGCGCGCATCCCATACAAGTACAAAAAGCATTGTCTTGTTATACTTGGACATTTAATAAATATACTCACTAAAATCTGTTTACTAGGTACATAGTCACAGAATTCAAATTGGACGAAATTTTAATTCAATACATGTATTATATGTACAAAAAATCTCGTATTTCTTTCTATTTTTCTAATTTTTCCATAGTTTTACACTTTTTAGCGACTTTTAACTGTGACCACTCCAAAGAGCACCCTCGAAAACATAAGACACAATGGTTCTCATATTTTTCCCGTTCCAATTCACGGCATGGTATCAGCACAAACTCGAAGCTTGAAAATCCATCCCGTGCACGTTTGAAGGGTTATGCTGATGGAGGGCCCGTTTTCGCTATGTTTTTATATTTCTTTTGTTTCTGTATACTGTTTGTGTTACTGTATTTAAATTCTTAATTTTTTGTAAGTTATGGCAAAATAAATACAATTCATTTCATTTCACTAAGCCTTGCGCTATCAGGCCGTCAAACAGCAGATACATACATACTGATATTGTTTCTCAGGCGAAGCAGTACACGCTCCTGTGAGAACTTTCATATCGGCCCCGTGACTAGTGTCAACCAGCTTGTGGTTAAAATTCGACCGACGAATCGGTTAAAGGAGTTTATATCATTAAGATAAAATCATGCCGGTGACTAAGAATATATTTATGTGATATGAAAAGTGTGTGCGCTGAGAGTGCAGATTAATCAATGTAAAAGACAATACTTGTCGCGCATAAAAACGAATACGTTTATTTCGTAGTGTAAGCGTAACAAGTGAGTTGGCCGGAGTCCAGGGCACGGCCGGCCGGCAGCGAGGCAGCGAGGCAGCGAGGCAGCCGATCGCAGCGTTATATACGAGCGAAGTTTATCGTCGCCCGTGTGGATTCAATCACTACTAGGGTCTGACCGAAGCCTCCGCTTCGTCTACCCTCGCCCAAAAATACTACATTCGGTAAAATTTTCAAATGGGTCGAAATTTTAGCTAAAGCCAAAGACAGATTTATAGACGCTGCATTGACTTTTGACAATATAAAAGAATTGCAAATGATGTCTACTATTGTCTATGTAATCTGTTGTCTATGGCACCTTTGTACTATTTACAGTTACAATAGACCGGTTGCCGCATGTCGTGTCAGAATTCTGTGTTATTATTTTTATGATCCTTTTTGTAGAATGAATAGTCATAATCATAGATAAAATTATTAACAACTTTGCATAGGAAATGAGTTCGTGGTGGACAAGAATTAGAGAAAAATTACAGAGTCAAATCCAAGTTGAGGAAATCGGTAATTTACCACATGCTTTTATAGTAACTAAATAATATAATTTGTATTATTTGAGTATATTCTAAGGAAAGTCGAAATATCCTTGCCAATATTATAAATGCAAAAGTGACTCTGTCTGTCTGTCTGTCCCGCTTGCACGCCTATACTACTGAACCGACTTAAATGAAATTCGGTACACAGATAGTCTTGAAGGGGGGAAAGAAAAGTTGTAAATAGTGTAAACAGGTATTGATTCGTTTTCTCTTCGCACTCTATCCTGGCTTAGGACAGGAAAATGTCTACATTCATTTATTCATGTGTGTAATTGTTCCTAAATATGTTAACTATAATTTACTTTGTTTTAAATGGAAATATTATGACGTCACTATTTTTACATATTTTGAATTGAATCAATTGCTGGATATCTCCTTTCTGTACGGACTCATCCTTTTTAGGTGTATACACACTTACGTACGTGTTATATTGTACATACGTTATACACAATGCCTAGAGTTCATTAAAATGACCTCACAACTTGTCAAAATAAGGCTAAAACCTAAAACCGCGGCCGAATCTCCGCTCTTATAATAATCACTGGCATGAACCGCTCACTGATTGGCACTATTATGAGACGAGAATCGACTTATTTTCACCGCTTTAGCTAAATAAACAAACATCGCTCTGCATTTGATTTTCCAGTTCGAACATCAAAAAGGGAAGCCGGCTGTTAATGTCGATATTTTTGGTCTAAGGTTTACAGTTAACATATACATACAAGGAACATTATAAATACGGCTCACTCAATAGAGCGATATCTTCCATATCACCATGATAAAAACAATGCGGCCAAGTGCAAGTCGGAATCGCGCACTGAGGGTTTCGTATAACATATAGTTACGTAAAAAGTTAGGAGAATTAAACCGCATTCGAGATTTCTTCCGGTAAACCCCAGGTATGTTAAAATTTGCTAACAGTTTAATTAGGCAAGTCCTGACAAAATAAAGCGTAAAATGGAAAAAAAGATCGACATAATGAAAGTAAAAGTCTGCCAACTTATTCTACACCTGTCGTGCTGATGGCAGCCTAGTCTACCGAGGATTCTGACGAGGCAGCAAGGCATTGTGGGAGGCCTAGGACGCTGATAGGGATCCGATATCAGTACACAGACCTGCGTCCTGGGTCCTCCAGTTGTGTCGGTTCTCCGACTCCGAAAAAAAATATCTTTATTTTGTATGTGGCTAAAATCATCCAAATAAAAGGAAATATTACATCTTAACGTGCGCTCGTTAAAAGGCAATGTTCTTCACATAATTTTGTACAAGATACACTTTCAGAGTGGCTTTTCAAAGAAAAAAAGGAATTGAACAATTGATACACAGAGAAAAAGGCACCCTACCAGCACAATTCAATCAGTTCATTCCCATGGGGTTTAGTCAGGTATATAATTTAAAACAGCATAATATTCATAACATCTTATTTTTTTGCTTAATTAGAATATCATCGTTAATATTACAAAAAATATAGAATTTGAATGTGAGTGGGAGAGCCGAGGCCGACCGAGACTTGCTGACGCAAACCAAACAAAAGAGTTCTTATGGAGGGTGATGTCAAAAGACCGCCCAATCGGCGAGAGTGCATAGAGCGACAAATGAATGTTAAGAGAGCGAAAGAGATTTTCATGAATCAAGTGGCGTTCCGTTCTCTGTTCCTACCCCAATAGGGATTCGGCGTGATGATAGGTGGATAGATTAAAAAACCTGTGTAATAGCACCGCAACAGCATCAGAGCTGAGACTAATCGCCGTGTGTCAAACAGCAGATCCGTGCTGTGGAACATCACGGCGCCGGTTGATATAAAGCGGGTGCGAACATTTGTATAAACTTGTACAGTTTATCAAATTTATTGTATGCGATCTGGTACGCGTTCCCTACGCTCGCTACGGTCTCTGTTGACGGCACAGCGCACGCTACGACCGCCTGAGTAAGCATCGCACAGAGGACGCGCTCCCCACCGAGTTGCTAAATGAAAACACTACTACATGCGCGTGTCCACTACCTGCCTGTCACGTACACGGCGAAACCGGCTTTCTTCCTAACAACCAGTGGACGAACTCATTGCTGTGCAAAGCGCTCGGTAATAATTTTCATTCCACATTTATTATATTGTATTTATCGAAGCGTGTATTAAATACATTAATGTATTTTGTACTAAGTATTGAATACATTAAAATATATATTTCAAATAGAATTTCAGACGGTATCCATGTACATTATTAAAAAAGATAGCCGTAGAATGTAGCATTGAATAAATGATTGAAAATCAAATACAATACAACATTTAGAGCAAGTAATTTAAGAATATTTATTTATATTAAGAATATTCAACACACTTAATGAATTAGCAGATAAATAAATGCTTTGTTTAATTTATCTTATCCATCTGTGACAACCCTTGTAAATTTGCCAGCAGTTTGACAGCTTCCCTATAAGCGAATCTTCTCGTCGGACCTACCTATTCTATCTAGTGCTACGGCACAGATACTCCACTACGTACAAACCTTGTACGATATTTGTATCAGAGTCCGTAGTTTAAATTGTCTTTGCATGGTTAGGGAAAAAAGTTTATTTGCACTTTATTACAGGTTGGCTAAGAGGGGTGAGGCCGCATTCACGGTTGTCCTGAAGGTCCTAAAGTAAGATTTTCACCCAGGTTCCAAAAAAAAATAGGTTATTACCCCGGTTTATAGATCTTCAGGGCGACCTCAAAGGGCATTAAGCACGTGGAACGAGCATTCCGTGTTTGTTATCTGTGCATGCGTTTCATTAGACCTTGACCAGTTGGCGCAGCGCCAGCAGCACGGGTCGGCGCCGCTCCGTCGCCACTTCACTTCCACAAATCCATCGTGTAATACCACACTCAAATACAACGACATGCCGTTAACGTTAATGCTACCTGTCCACCGGAGCGGCTCACACCTCGCCTGTTACTCACTCGCAACTAACTCGATTGACGCAGCAGGTAAGCGCTCGATTCCGGCGTTGGTATAGATCAACTACTTAGTATTTTTGCATGTATACGCATCTACAGTACAAGAGTGAATCATACAGTAAAATAATTTAAAAAAAAATCACATTCGAATACAAAAATCTCTTTCTTTTTGAAGCCGGTTGAAAAATAAGCCGTCGCATGCCGCCTGGCCGATGTAAAACAATGAAACTAATTTATACAGAAAATATTGTAAATAAAATGATAATTGAATTATCTTTTATCACTTACACACACACACACACCCATCACACATTATATAAAGAAATACCATATAAATATATTTCAATCATGAAAATAGACAGAAAATTGTGACTTGAATACGGTCCGGTTACCGCTCCGAATAGTGGGTAGACACTTTAAGTAATTTATTATTAAAGAGCGATATCCGTAACGTTTCTGTCTAGAAATGTATTTTCTAATCTAGGATTTATGTATTGTATAGCTGTAAGTTATATGAGTGATGCATGTTGTAAAAGTTTTGATAAAACATCAATAACAGAGTTTTGAACAACATGCTTTTCTATGGCAAGTCCGCTCGACCAACTTAA